>CM028132.1:696525000-697042500 GCA_016271365.2 Neoceratodus forsteri
GGTGGGGGAGAAAGGAAGAACGTGCACCAGGGAGAGTTGTTTGTACCAGAGATGCTGGCATTTTGTGAATGGCAAGGGGTATCAGGAAGCAGAAAGTATGCTCCAGAGTGCTATTTGTTTGAACTGGTGATACCAATGTTTTGTGAATAGGGGTCTGGCAGCAGGAGGCTGAAAGTGTGCAGCAGAGAATCATTTGTTTACACCAGTGATGACAGTATTTTGTGTATGAGGGTGTGGTGGGAGAAAGCATGTGCCACTGAGTAGTACCTTGAAGCACCAGCACTGCCAATAATTGCAGAGAGGTGTCTGGAGTGTAAGGTCAAAAGTGGTACTGAGTGTCTTGAACATCTGGCATTGCCAGTAATTGTTTGAAAAGGGGTAGTTTTGCCCATCTTATTTGTCTGTTGGGCTGCTGTGGGATTTAAAGTCCTATAGACCAATAAATATGGCCTCTACAACATGAAGGAAGTCAATAACTTTGAAAATATTTTACCAGTTTTGAATCAACATACAGTACATAAATTCATATTTTGCAATTATTAATACCCTTCTCTTCTCCAAATCCATTATTCCATTGACTATTATAAATACATAAACCCCTCTTGTAACATTTCTGTAATAATTAACTGAAGACAAATATATTTTCCATATGAATGCTTCATCTCCACTTACATGATTAAATTAATTGGGTTTAGACTACTTTGTTAAATAAGACTGAATGTCTCAGGATTTAATGTAGTTGATAAGATCAATAGTTCATTTATCCAATATTAAATATTTTAAATTCTTATTAGATGAAGAAATATTGTCATGAATTCTTTCAATGCTGTATCAATTGAATCACCCAAAATGTACACAGTTATACCATAGTTTCTCAAAGAGAAGTGTTTCTTTAATATTATTCAATAGTAGTTGGAGGATTTTGGCTGTCCCAGGATTCCAAAGTAGCTTTTTTTAGTTGCCATAGTGCATGCATGTGACGTTTTCACCTGATCAACACAAAGGTTTAATACATCAATGTCATTAAGCAAAAGAATTCCAGGACTACATGGTATATGCACTCCCAATATATTCAAAATAAGTTCCAATGCCATCTGCCTCCATGTATTAATTTGCAGACATAACCATAAGTTATGTGATAAATTCGTTTCCAAACCACATCTATGCCAATGTGTATTACTATAGGATGGATTTATTTTATTCAAAATGACTGAAGTAATATAGGCTCTATTCAATCGTTATTTGATTTTCTTTTTTCCTTTTCACTGCCATATAGTTTGTGTTTCCCTTAGCACTTATATTCCTCTAGTGTACATTGTTTAAACTAAATCCAAGCTTTTTATTCCATTTCTTGCTGATATGTGGCATATTGTCTTTATGAGAACTTAGCTGGTCCCTATACTTCTTTGCTAATATTTTTTGTGTAGAAGATTCTAGTACTTATTTCTTCTCAGATACCCTTCAATTGTAGTTTGATCCTTTTTCTCCTACCTACAGCATATATGTTTTAAATTTATTAAACAATGCACTGTATATTAGAAAATTCCTGGCCAGAGGATAGTTAACTATGTTTATAAATTCTGCATGAGATGGACATCTATCCTCTTTCCAAAGGTCTATCCTTTTAATAGTCCCTTTCATGGCCAAGTCATTCTTAAGACCTTTATCCATATACTTTCAGTTTTTAAAAATCATTCTTAAGCCTGCATGCATCCAAGGAATATTTTCTTCCCCCACCTACTTCTAGCATATCTAAAATAATTATAAGAGGAAATAAAAATTTCTTTCCTTAAAAACTTTTCGATTTTGCTCAAATAAGGTATTCTTTAATTTGGTTTTAATTCCTTCCTTTATTAGAATACTTTGTAATATGTTATATTCTGGTTGAGGAAAGAAGGACCATTCCCAGACATTTGCCAAAAGATTATGTAAAAATTATGAATATGTATCTGAGGCTAGCAGCCAAAGCCACTATATTCCTCAAAGCCATCACCTGACTCCAAGCAATTCTGGGTTTTCCTCCTTTCCACAAAAAATTTACAAAAATATGTTATGTTAGAAAACCATGCACTACATGGCACTCCTATACCAGAGATAAGATGAGAAAGGATCAACATTTTAATGACTTCTACCTTACCCTAGAGTGACAAGGACTGATTTTGCCAGTTAGTCAACACATGCTTGATTTTTTTTCCCTTTACAGTTCAAAAGTGTAATCCCATGTTAGAAACATAAACTTTGATGGCAGATAACGACCAAGTGGTCCACGTAGTCTGCCCTTTTGGCTACCTATTGGATAAGCTGCAGATCCTAGTTAACCAACAGCTTACTTCTTCCTACCCCCCATCAGAATTGCCTTATGTCTGTCCCATGCATTCTTGAATTCCCCCACTGTTTTTGACCCCATGACCTCCTCAGGCAGGCCATTCCATGCGTCCACCACCCTCTCTGTGAAAAAATTCTTCCTCACGTTGCCCCTGAGCCATCCCCACTCTATCTTCAAATTGTGTCCCCTTGTTCTTGCACATCTCTTTTTCTGAAAGATGCTACCCTCTTGGACTTTGTTAATTCCCTTGAGGTAATTGAATGTTTCTATCATGTCCCCCCTCTCTCCCTCCTTTCCTCAAGGGTATATATATTGAGCTCATTTAGTCTCTCTTTGTATGGCTTCTGTTGTAGACCCTGCACCATTTTAGTTGCCCTCTTCTGGACTGCCTCCATCCTGTCTATGTCCTTGCAGAGATGAGATCTCCAGAACTGCATACAGTACTCCAGATAGGGTTTCACCAGCTGTCTGTACAGTGGGAAAACAACTTCCTGTTTTCTACTGGTGATGCCTCTCCCTATGCATCCCAGTATCCCCCAGCCATCCTTACTGCCTTCTCAGATTGCTTGTTTACCTTTAGGTCATCTGATATGACTACCCCCAGCCCCCTTTCCATTTTTGTTGTCGTTCATACCTCCCCCCATTGTGTACTCTTCCCCTGGGTTTTTGTATCCCAGGTGCATTACTTTGCACTTCTTTGCATTGAATCTAAGCTGCCATAATTTTGACCATTCCTCCAGCCTTGCCAAGTTCCTTCTCATCCTTTCCACACACCCCTTGTGTATCAACCCTTTTGCAGATCTCTGCAAAGAGGCATACTTTTCCTTCCAGTCCCTCTGCAATATCACTTATAAAGACATTAAAAAGGATCTGACCTAGTACTGAACCCTGTGGTACCCCACTAGTAACCCCCCTTTCTTCGCTAGTGGACTATGTTTACTATTACCCTCTGTGTCCTGTTGTCCAGCCAATTTTTTACCCAGGCTACCACCTTGGGACCCACTCCCAGATGGACACTAATAAACATGCCACAGCAGTTCCATGTTCTTACAGGCAGCAATTGTATTACTTTTGCCTGTTGCTAGCCTTGCTTGTAGAGCAGAAAGCAGCTAACTAAATGAAGCTGCATTTTCTTATTAATTTAACACTTATATCTCAGCAGGAGTCAGTGTCTGTTGAGATTAAGTAGACAGATAAGCAGACAGATACTTTATTAGAAGTAGAAGGGGTGTTATTTAGGGTTAAAAAAGAAAGTAAAGAAAGAAAGTCAGTGTGTGTTCTGTGCTGGGAAGGGTACTGTATGATCTGTATCAGCTGACTTTGCTAAACCAGTAGGAGGAGAGAGAGCTTAGTTGAGGGTGTGGCTTAGACACTATAAAAGCAGGTGACTCAAATTACAACTTCCTGTTGCTAGCCTTTTTTCTTACTAATTGCCCTCCAAACCCACCCCTCCACTCACCCACTGGAAGCCAGTTCTACTTTTATAGCCACTGGATTTGACTGTCAACAGGAACTTCCTGTTTGGCAATAGGAAGGGAAGGATCATAGAGAAACATTGGTTTTGTCAACCCTAAAGGAAAAAAAGTAGCTCACTCTCCCTCTCTAGCTGCTGGTGGTCTGACATTGAGCAAGGAAGAAGGAGGCTACTGAGGAAGATAGAAAGTTGCTGTCCCAGAACAGGAAGGGTGAGAGTTGTAAGGAGAGGAGAGAGTAAGCATACAGAGAAACAGGAGAGGGGACACAAAATAAGAGATGATAGGAGTGGTGCAGTGCAATGGCTGTGGGGTGGTAGTGTTCTGGGAGACATTCTGGAGGCTGCGATGCTGTCCTACTTGCAGACACCTCTCTGGTCTGGGAGAGGAGGTTGCCCATCTCCAGGCTGACCTGGCTAGGATTCATGAAACCTCCTCCCCCACCCAGGGACCACCAGGGCCGATGCCACTACCTCAGAGGTTGCCAAGAAAGAGGAGAGGCTGGACCATGGTGGGCTCAGGGAGGGAGAGGGTGGTGGAACAGAGTTGCATCCCCTCCAGCTGTACCTCTCCACAATTCATTTGCTCTTCTGGTGGATAGTGGTTCCTCTATGGAGGCACCTGCAGTGGAGACCAAGGAGGATGCTGGGAACCTTCACAAAGGAGACCCACAGGAGGGTGGCATGGGACCCCACAGGGGAAGAAAACAACTCCTGGTGTGGGACTCAATCATTAAGGGGAGTAGAAATGGGGGAGGAAGGGGAGAGGGAGGTAATGTGCCTTCCTGGTGCCATGGCTTGGAAGGACAGGAAGCGAATCCTCAGGATCATGGGAGGAGCTGCACAAGGGAGGGAGCTGGATGTCATCGTCCACCTAGGGACAAATGACCTGGCTAGGAATGGGATCAGAGCAGTGCAAGAGGAGTTTGTAGAGTTGGGGAGGGGCCTTAGACAAGTAGCGTATATGGTAACCTTCTCGGAGGTGCTACCTTTCTATGGCAGGGGTGATGCTAGGGCACTCCTCACCAGGGAATTCAATGAATGGTTGAAAAACTGATGTGGAGCTCAGGGTTTTGGCTTCATTGGGGACTGGGGAGCCACCTAGAGGGATGCAGACCTATACTGGTGCAATGGTCTGCATCTGTCCAGGGGGGAACCAGGATCCTAGATGAGAGGTTTAAATGCTTCATTGGCAAGCATTTAAACTAGCCAAGGGGGGAGGCACTGAAAAGGAGCAGGGAAATCCCAGCCTCCCCACAAAACATGGTAATTAGTGAGGTAAACATCAAGGTAGAGAAGTTATTAGGGAGCAGGACAGAGGTAAATGTAAACAAAGGCAAAGGCAGTAAGGACAGGAATGGGGCTAAAAGGGGTAAGGCTATCAAAAAGTGGAGGGTGATGAGTACCAATGCCTGTAGTCTGTGTAACAAGATCCCTGAACTAGTGGCCTTGATGGAAGAGGGTTGCCTGGATATTGTGGCACTCACAGAAACATGGTACATAGAGAACCATGACTGAGATGTCAATATACCAGGATACACAATCTACAGGAGGGACAGGGAAGGTAAAAGAGGAGGAGAAGTAGCTCCCTATGTAAAGGAAGGGATCAAAGCAACAGAACTAAAGAGTAAACAGGGAGCAGATGAGGCACTCTGGGTCACCCTGGAGACAGGAATGGCACCACAATCTGCATAGGGTTGTATACAGACCCCCATCTCAGGGGGAGGGAATGGACAAGGAAATGATAGAAGGCTTCCTTAGAATGGCAGAAAAAGGGGAGATATTGTTGATGGGGGACCTGAATATGCCAGATGTTAACTGGAGCACCTTTTCTGCAGGCACATACAAGAGCAGGGTCATTCTTGATGCCCTACAGGGGGCATGCCTCAGACAGCTAGTATTGAAACCCACTCAGGAGGGAGCAATCTTAGACCTGGTACTCTCAAATGGGGATGGAGAAAGAATCTCAGATTTAGAAGTGGGTAGCTATCTGGGAACAAGTGACCACCAAACAGTGTGGTTCACAATAAACACAGCCATACAATCAAGCCTACAAAAGCAAGAGTATTGGACTTTAGGAGGGCTGACTTTAAGAAAATGAGAGAGTGCCTCAGAAGAGCACTAGCAAACAGGCAAGAAGGAGGGGTGGAGGAACAATGGGGAGTAATCAAAACAGCCATCACAGAGGCAACAAGCCTTTGTGTAAAGCAAATCAACAAAACACAATGAAGGAAAAAATGCTGTGCTTCTCAAAAGAGGTGGCAGGGAAGGTTAAGGAGAAAAGGATAACATTCAGGAAATATAAGAAAACACAGAAGGAGCAGGACAGAGAACTTTATCAGTTAAAGCAGAAAGAGGCTAGGAAGGCAGTCAGAATAGCAAAGGCCCAAACCGAGGAAAGGATAGCCAAATCTGTTAAGAAGGGGGATAAGACCTTTTATAGGTACATTAGGGAGTGAAGAAAGACCAAAGGAGGGATACTGAGGCTTAATAAAGGGAGGAATGTGGGTGAGGGTGACAGTGAAAGCAGGGATACTGAATGAATATTTCTACTCAGTATTCACAAAGGAAGAGGAGGGGGAGGTACCTAAACCAAACAAGAGAAACACTCTGAAGACGGGGTCGATACCAGTCCATTTACAGAAGAAAGGGTTCTGAAAGAGCTAATAAAATTGAAGGTGGACAAAGCAATGGGGCCTGATGGGATTCACCCAAGAATTCTAAAAGAACTAAGGGTAGAACTAGTGACACCGCTGACTACTCTCTTTAACAAATCATGGGAGGATGGGGTGGTACCTGAGGGCTGGAGAAGGGCAGATGTGATTCCTCTTCACAAAAGTGGGAGCAGGACAGAGGCAGGAAACTACGGACCAGTTAGTTTGACCTCAGTGGTAGGGAAAATGATGGAATCACTTCTGAAGGAAAGAATTGTTGAGTACCTAGAGGTCAGTGGGGCACAGGACACAAGGCAGCATGGATTCACAATGGGAAGGTCATGTCAGATGAATCTAATAGATTTCTTTGACTGGGTGACCAAAGTAGTAGATCAGGGAGGGGCTGTGGACATGGCCTACTTAGATTTTAGCAAGGCATTTGATACAGTCCCACACAAAAGATTAATATACGAGTTAGCCAGCCTTGGAGTGGGTCCCAAGGTGGTAACCTGGATAAAAAATTGGCTAGACAGCAGGACGCAAAGGGTAGTAGTAGTTAATGGAGTACACAGTAAAGAAAGGAGGGTTACTAGCGGGGTACCGCAGGGTTCAGTACTGGGACTGGTCTTTTTCAGTGTCTTTATAAGTGACATTGCAGAGGAACTGGAAGGAAAAGTATGTCTCTTTGCAGACGACACAAAGATCTGCAACAGGGTTGATACACAAGATAGAGTGGAAAGGATGAGAAGGGAATTGGCAAGGTTGGAGGAATGGTCAAATGTATGGCAGCTCAGATTCAATGCAAAGAAGTGCAAGGTAATGCACATGGGAGACAAAAACCCAGGGGAAGAGCACACAATGGGGGGTGAGATACTGACAACAGTAAAAATGGAAAGGGACCTGGGGGTAATTATATCAGATGGCCTAAAGGTGGGCAAGCAATGTGAGAAGGCAGTAAGGAAGGCTGGGGGGATACTGGGATGCATAGGAAGAGGCATCAATAGTAAAAAACAGGAAGTTGTTATCCCTCTGTACACACAGTTGGTGAGACCCCATCTGGAGTACTGTGTGCAGTACTGGAGACCCCATCTCCGCAAAGACATAGACAGAGTGGAGGCTGTCCAGAGGAGGGCAACCAAAATGGTGCAGGGTCTGCACCAGAAGACATACGAAGAAAGATTAAAGGAGCTTAATATGTATACCCTTGAGGAAAAAAGGGAGAGAGGGGACATGATAGAAACTTGCAAGTACCTCAAGGGAATCAACAAAGTCCAAGAGGGTAGCATCTTTCAGAAAAAGGGACATGCAAGAACAGGGGGGCACAATTTGAAGATAGAGGGGGGACAGCTCAGAGGTAATGTAAGGAAGTATTTTTTCACAGAGAGGGTTGTGGATGCATGGAACAGCCTCCCTGAGGAGATCATGGAGTCAAGAACAGTGGGTGAATTCAAGAATGCATGGGACAGAGACAAGGCAGTCCTGGGGGAGGGTAGGAGAAAGTAAGCTGTTGGCTAATTAGGATCTGCAGCTTATCTGTTAGGTAGGAAAATGGGCAGACTAGGTGGGCCAAGTGGTCCTTATCTGCCATCAAATTCTATGTTTCTATGTTTTATTTTTTCTCCCTTTACCCACTCTTTAACTGTCTTCTATAAGTGTCACTATATAACTGATTGATTGATAAAATTGTATTTTTATCCAGGTACCATCTTTAGGGATGAAATCCCTGTTTTAAATAAGAATGCCCTGTACAATATAACAAAACCTACATACATTATTGAAGAACAGACAACAAACAATGCAATATTGTATAATGAATTTATATAATAAAGAATGCACCTCGCATACTTGATATAGTCTTATAAATCTTCCCCTTGGACCTATTTACTATTTTAAGCTAATAGCTTAATCTTCTACAAATAAATAACATCCAGAGTATTACATTTAAAACTCTACAAGACCCTGGTACACCTTATAGGATTATGCATGCCATCAATAATTAAATATATTATTTTTGCTGGAGTCACCACCATCTGTCTGGAGAAGACAAAATGAAGGTGACAGAATAAAAAGTACTTGCAAACAACCAGTGCAACTGCATTGTAGCCTGAGAGAAAATCTAACACCGTGTCTCCGAAGATAGCCTAAGATCACACATATGGGAGGTGACAAACAATGTGCAAAACAAGTTAAAACAAAACATGAGAACTTAACTTGACTACTGTGCCAATAACAGTAATAAATGGGCTTCCTAGGTAGAGGGTGAGTATAGTACTACACCTCTGGCATAGTTGGTTAGTAGGGATCCAAACTGAGGGAAAATGCAAGATCTGCAGGCCCCCAATAAAGTAAGAACCTGTAGGAAAGAAACAAGGAAAATGTCACCAATCAACAACAAAGCAATAGCTTACACCACTCCTCATGTCAGCTCTGAGTATTGTACCCTCTGATGTGGCAAAACTATGGAAGTAACATACACATTTTGAGAGCAGGTATGCTTGTAGTCTGTAAAACGTTCCACTGGGTTATGTCCCAACAAGATTAGCCAATGTGCCATCTAGCTGTTATAAAATATAGCATCACTGATAGCATATGTGCAAAGGAAAAATAGGTCCAGAAAGCAGGTTGCAGTAAATCCAACCCACCAGGCATGGGACTGGAAAAGGCAGAATGGCCAGACCCCACCTAGCCAGAACTGCCCCCCAGGCCAGAAATGCACCACCAGAAACAAAAAATAAGGAAGAGGTGGGAGCTAGGTCCCCATATCCCATACCCCTAGTGAAAAGTGCAGTTCAGAGCCATGTTCAATCAGATTACCACAGTAATGGGTTGCACAGAACAGACCTGAAGAAAAATATGCAGGCACCCTACCCAGATGGCTTCATGTTTACCCCTGGGTGAAGGCCAATTAGGTCATCCTTGTGGCACATTGATTAGGTCATACTGCACAGGACAAATCAGCAGCCATAAGAGCAAATGTGTCAAAGGGCCCCCTACACATCAAGAGTGGTCCATACATTTGGCCCCTACTTCCAGAGGTCCCATTCCAGTGGCCCCAGCACTTGTGAGACACCCCCGATAAAGTCTCCCTCCTATATGCCCTGCTAGATGACCAGAACCCCATTTCAGGGGCCAATACCAGAGACAAAACCCCACTGCAACCTCCAGTTGTCACCAGTGAAAGGTTGTTTCTGTTCAGGGCAGTCAAATACTCTGTGCAAATCCAACATTTCACTAGGAGAGGTAAAACGGGATGGCACTGATCCTCAGTCAGGAACCGGCCCTTGCCCAGGAACCAATCTTCACCCAGACAAGGCACAGCTGAGCCCCCAAGTCTGTACCTGTAGGTTGTGGTATCTGAGGATGAAATGCTACTATAAGTCTTCAATAAAGAAGCATCTAAGAATCAGTATTTATCATCCCACCCAAAAATGTCTTAATAAACCAGTTTAAGAAAGCACTGCTAATGAAGCTGCATGAAACAACAGATCCTCAAAGTGTCTGTCTCTGGAATTGCTTCAGCAAGACTTTAATTGACTTCAATGTCTCCTGGGAGTGCTTGGTCCATTTATACATGTCCTCTGGTATATGTGGGTTGTCTCTCTGGCCTTCTGCTCTGTGCCTGTGATGGTCTTCTTTTGACCATGTTGCTGCACTGAGCTTTTGTGGGATTTCCAGTCCCCTCCTCTCTAAGTCCTGCTTTGCCTCATCCACACATCATATAAAATTCCCCTTCTGGAAAGGCAAACTGGAATCATACTGGGTAGGGATTTGAAATTTAAGACCAGCACTTTTCCTTGCTTACAAACAGTGTGTATTAGCTCTACATTTTGACTGCACTGCTGGTGCAAAGTCATTGTCATTAAAGGCTTGTGCCTCCATATAACTTGTTTCAGCCTCCAGTCTTTCTGAAGCACTTGTTCGGTTATATGGAATTTAAAAAATTTCATGATTACAGTATTGGTCTAGGGTGTTCATTTGGACCCAGTTTAGGTCCCAGTACTCTATGCACCTACTTAATTTTGAGTGGGAAGTCTTCAGGTAGAGAAAGAGTGGTTTTCAAAAGTCTCAATAAAACCTGAAATTTTCAAGCCCTGTTCCCTTCAAGGTGTGCCATAGATTCATAAATTTTATCTGCAAAGTCTTCTCTGTAGATCTGTGCATCTAATTGCTGCTGGCAGTCATAGAGGTGCAAAATCAAGTCACACATCTGGTCAGAACATTCATTCAATTCTGTAGCAGCTGATGCCAGCTCCCCAGTCTCCTGTTGGAGTTTATCCACATCTGCCCTCATTGTCTGAAATGCCTTTTTGGTTTCCCTTTCAAAGGCCACTAGTTCTGCCCAGAATCTTTCATTAGTGACTCCGTCAACCACCTCTGAGTGAATGGGTCAGAGAGAGGAGGCCACACTGGAAGCAGGACTGGATGGTGTAGTTTACTTCCACTGGATTCCCATCTGAGACTGACCCATGGCTTGCTGCTTGTCTTTTTTCTTTCCACATCCAATAGTCTGCTCAACTCCTGGTGCCTTTAGGATCCAAAATGTGAACCCTCACAGTAGTGTAGCCTCCTGAAAGACATGTTTTGAAAGCTGGCTGGAACAGAGCCGATCATCTAGCCCTCCATGTTCCTCATGGCATCACCAGAAGTCCAGCTTCACACAATTTGAATTCTATGTAACCCCAACCCCCAAATTTGGTGGGAAACTACTACTATTATGGTTCTGGATTCCATTGTAATAAGAGTGCTTAGCTATAGCTACAGCAGAGAATGGGGTTAATGTTTTGCAGAGAGCTGAGAGTATAGAGTGGGCTACAAGACAGGAAACGGGGGAAGGGATTTCATCAGCATTTTGGTTTCCAAAGACTTCCCATTTACAGAAAGACAGATCAATTTTATTTAGAGCACAGCTGAGATTAAGGGGCTCTCTTTGAGGAGGATCCTGCCTTACTTTATTAGGGAAAAGCCTGACTTCACCTACTAGAGAAGTGGAGGAAGCCATTCGAAACAGGAGGTTACTGGTAGGGTTCAAACTCTTTCCTGTGCAGGGAGAGAGGGAGCTAGCTAGTGCCAGTCATCTTATGGCAGGAGAGAGCAGAAAGTGCTGTAGGAGCAGAAGTGGGATTATGAGGGTACCCTCAAGAGAGCTGTTTAGTGGGCTTTGCAGCGAAGATGGTCGATGGAGAAAGGTTAGATGTAGAATGCCTGAGCCTGACATTGGAGTGGCCAAGAAGTAAGGAGAAATCCCCACATATTGGCAGGGAACCAGGTTCTCTGGTTTCTGAGGTGAATTTTGCCAGGGTGTCATGATCCCATGTGCTGGGGTCGGTTAAATAGTGCAGGGTCCAAGTTCTGGTATAGTTAAGAGCCAGGTAGTCCTAAGAAAGTTCACCAGTGGTGAGCTTGTGACATTATTTGTAAGGAGAGTAAAGTGGTGAGACGGCAAAAAGTAGGTGCATCTGAAAGCTCCTTAAGGGAGAATTGGAAGAAAAGTAATGGACTTACAGGAAGGCAGTAGTCATACAGTCCCAGAGAATATGTCCATAAAAGAGAGAGTTCACCATGGGACCTGGACAGTAGTTCTGATATTCTCTCAAAGGTAGAGGAAGATTCATTATCTGGATTCACTTACAGTATGGTCCTACTGGAACATTAACAGAAAAGGGCATGTGCCCTATGTACTGACTCCACCAGTTTCTTTAGAACATTAGTTCTGCCTGGGAGTACTCTGTTATAAAGAATCATAAACTGTTAGCAATAGGGTTGCCACCTTTGGATGGGGCAAAAACCGGATCATAAGCTCCACCCCTAGCCCCACCCCTTTTCATGACTCATCATGCATTGTTCCTCCTAGAAGGCATTTCTTATATCAATAAAAAAAAGATAACACATAAAGCAGCAGTTCAACAAAAATTTTAAGATACTGTACTGTACCTTCTACAGTTACTTTCCTAGGTTCTTCCTAGTCATCCATTTACTTATGTATTTATTTATTGACATTGGGTTACCAAATAAACATACAGTCAGCGAGCGATATATCGGCAACACCAGCTCCCTCCTCCTGCTGGATATATCCTTACCTGTGCACCCCAGCATTCCACTAGCCCTACCCACTGCTTTGTTCCACTGCCCTGCCACTTTGAGATCCTCAGATATGATAACCCAATGTTCTTTTCCTATTTAGTGACACTCAGTACCTCCCTTCCATCCTATACTCAGCTTCTGGGTTACTGTGCCTTAGGTGCATGATTTTACATTTTTTGGCATTGGACCCCAACTGCCATGCTCTTGACCACTCCTTGAGTTTCCCAAAATCCCTACACATTCTCTCCTCTCTCTCCTCCCTCTCCTGGGTGTACATGCTATTACAGATTTTGATGTCATCTGCAAAAATGCATTATAGACTATTTCATGATGTAGTGAAAAGATATTGGTAGGATTTAATGCATTTAATGTGGTTTTAGAAATGTTTATACCTACAGTGCAAATCAAGAACAGCAATTTTTTTATTAGAATAAACAGCTTATTTTTATTAGAACTTGATTAGTCTTGCTGGTTATCTGCTTATTTTTTATTGCACAAAAGCAGGCAGATAATTAAGGGAATAATCTCAGTAGTTGTTGAACGGGCTTCAATATTTTACATCTAGACACTGACAAAATATGCTGCTGTGGGATTGTTATGTAATATTGACTAACTGTGAATTACTAAATAAAATCAAAGTAGCACTGCAAGAAGTAGGTATTGTTTTAGAATTTCAGAAGATACTGTATGCTGGATATTGATGAATTTACCATTCATTTCAAGAACACCAATTTTTTTCATGTGAAACAAGTGAAAATATATTTGCTGTAACAATTTATGTTTAGCAAAACATGCTGCATAATACAATAAAAGATGTATTGGGGAGTACTGTATAGTGAATCTCCACTATATCCCCCACAATTAAAAAAAAACAAAACATTTAGGGGTACCCTTTCAGCAATTTTCCAGTGATTTTGGTCATTGCCTAGAAAGGAACCTGTAGGGTAGAGGCACTGTGTCAAATAAAGCAGCATGGATTATTAATGAACCCAGACACCCACCGCTCTACAGGCAAACCCAATCTAAATTGCTTTGATACCAAGTACAGTATGTACTAAACTTAGAATTTTCCCTTGGAAGCAGAGGTGAGACATTGCACTTTCTAGACTGGATGTCACTCCATTCATGCATTGATAATGGCAAAATAAAGGTCAGCTCTGTGATACAAGAACAACAATCATCAGTCAGCTATTTGTGTAAGACTGTAAAACACCAACACTCAATTCAGTTGGCAAACCCATTTAGTACAAGTTGTCTGAAAAAATCAGCCACTATCCACAAAACCAGAGAACATATCTGAGGAGCTGCAGACCCTCACTTTTGCCATAGTGAGTTACTACCATGTATCCAAATCAAGACAGCTCCCATTTTCAAAATTAAATAAATAAAATGTAATATAATATGTACAATAATAAACTATTTATGAAAGCAGTGTTAGCAACTGTAGTTCTTTCACATTTTCACATGTACTTCATGTTTTCTATGATCATGGTGACTGATGTGATGACAATAATCCAGCTTCACAGCTGAGGTTCATTTATTTCATTTAAAAGTTGATAACCAGGAAAGGCACCATGAGGAGAAGCTCATTTCCAGGTGCGACCTGAGGGTTGCACCAGCTCCCAATTGTTATAAAAATGAATTGAGGAAGATTATATATAAAATAATGATAAACCATTTATGAAAGCATTGCAATCTAAATTGTGCATCCTAGAAGAAAATCAACAAAGAAGAATAGCAAAAGAAGCAGAAAAACTAAATTAAACAATGCAGCAGGAACTTAATGTATAAGTGAGTGTCACCTCCCTATGGGCCCCAGAAGGATTAAGTGCCCAACTAAACAATTTGAAAATAAAACATAAAATAATCTTAAATGTTTAAAACAAATATCTATTTTTTCAATTGTTTTACCAGGTGAGTGATACAGAGATCAAATTATCTAATTTACATATTGAACCTATGAGAGGGGAATGGTGGGTGGGAAGGGGAAGGACAGACATGTGTAAAATAAATAACTTCAATTCAAACCATCTGAATACAAGAAGTGAAAATACATTATAATGCAAAGACATCACAAATCTCTTTGCACAAGCACAGAAGGAGAAAAGGTGCTGCTTCATTGGTAGTTTCAATACATGGAGAGCTGGACAAGTTAAGTAAGAGGACATATTGTTCCAAAGTTCGGGAAGCCAAAAGCTAATGACAGGATCCTACAATTTCTTTTCCTCTGAGGGATGTGCATTCTGTTATTTAATTCTAATCTTAACAGGTAAGTTGGGTTTGCAGCAAGGATAAATGAATAAATGAGAAAGACAGAATTTATTAGCCCAGAACTTGGCACCTACAAGGCTGGTATAGCTTGTATGCCTGAGGTGCACACTAGCCCAGCTCAGGTTCACATACCGCACTAAAACGTAGAACTTAGAAAGGTTCTGCAGAAAACAAAAACACATTGAATCAGTTGTGGTTGCCCATTTTTCAGCAGGAATCATTCCAACCCATCATTGGACATACCTTGGCCAACGTCCTAATGATAGTTCAGCAGCCCCTTCCTCCCTGCCTTTGCTTTCACCAACCCCTTATAGTAATTCCACACTGTCTTGAAAACAGTCTCCATCTTGGCATTTACCACCTCTCTCTCAACATGCTGTTCCCTCTATCCCTCACTCTTTTCATAAAAAGACGTGTTTCCTCACATCCTTTCTAAATCTACACCACTTCAGGATTGTACCCCTGGTTGTTGATCCTTTGCAATTCTGGAACAGATCGTCACACTCAATCCTGTTTTTTCCTCTCAGGTATTTAAAGGCTTCTATCATAACCTCTCTCTCTCCCCTTGCCTCCAGCGAGTACGTGTTCAGACCAGCTGTACCCTCCTTATATGTGTTCCCCTGTTGATCGTGTATCTCCTTGTAGGTTGCTTTTGGACAGTCTCTGTTTTTTCTTTTACTTTTTAAAGGTTTGGGCTCACAAACTGGACACTGTACTTACAGTGCTGCCTCACCAAGGACCCATAGATGGACAATAGAACCTTCTTTCTCATACTGGAGAGATTCCAACCTACACATCCCAGCATCTTGGTTGCCTTCCTGACTATGGTACACTGGGCTGATAACTTGAAACTATCACTAATGCTGGCCATTAAGTCCCTATGTAGTTGCACTGATTTTTTTTCACCCTCATCCAATAACCTGTTTTTGGTTACCTGTGCCTATCTGCATAAGTTTGCACTTCTTATAGCATTAAACTTCATTTAATGTCATCTGCAAAGAAGCAGATTTTACCCATGATCTCTTCACTTGTATCGCAGATGAACACTTTAACCAGTACTGGGCACAGCACTGATCCCTGTGGCACCCCACTTGTGACATCCTTAACCTTTGACTGTTCCTCATTTACTATCACCCTTTACATCCTTTATCCCAGCCAATTTGATACCTACCTGGTTAACTTCACACCTACCCCAGGTCCCCCAGCTTCTTTACAAGCCTTCTGTGGGGCATCAAGTCAGAGGCTTTACTGAAGCTAGGTACATCACATTGACCACCTGCCCCTTGTTCACAGCTCTCGTTACTGAACTAAAGAACTGTGATGGTTGATCTAGTATGGTCTTTGCTTCCCCAAGCCATGCTGCTTCCAATCATGGAGCCCATTCCCTTCAAGAAAGTCCACCAGCTATTCCTTAATGATATTCTTTAGGAGAAATCCCAACTATAGATGGCAAGCTAACTAGCATGAAGTTCATTGCTCTCACTCTTGTATAGAAGGACCACATCTACCCTCCTCCAGTTTTTGAGACTTCTCCAGTCTCCAGGGAGCAGTTGAACAAGTCTGCCAGAGACCCTGTATAGTCTTGCCTAAATGCCCACAGTTATCTGGGGTACAGCCCATTTGGATTGGACACTTATCCACCTTGAGCACCCATAAACCTTTCAATACTCGTTCATCCAGCACCAGTCCTAGCTTCAATTACCTCTTTGCCTCTCCTTTAGCCTGCATGCCCCAGTTGGGGAATGGCTCTAACTCCACCATAAAGACAGAGTGGTAGCACTCACTGATAATGTTAGCCTTCTTTCCAACACCCACTACCAAATCATTTCCTGATTTTAATCTCTCTGTAACCTCTTAGATTTTCCTTTTTTCCCTGCTGTAGCTACAGAAAGCCTTGTCATCTCCCTTTACTCATAGAAGCATAGACAGTAGAAGAGAAAAAATACTGACACAGTTCATCTTACTGTATCTGTCCCAAGATTCCCTATTAGGAATCTTTTGAATGTTAATTATTTCTCTGATACTCCCCTCTTCTTTCTTCATAATCCCATTTTACAGTCTATCTCCCTACATGCATCACATTTGTTTTTGATGCCATAGCCTCTAGGCTCATCTCCCACCCCTGGCACCTTCCACCTCCCGGGACTTACCTCTGCCGATGATCCTCCCAGGCTTGCCCCTTTGGTAGGGGCCACCGAGCAAGTGCACTCCCCAAATGGAAACTCATCTACATACCAGCAGCTGAACAGCTACTGGTTTGCCCTCCCAGGGTGGGACTGAGGGTGTCAGGCCATGTCAATGGACGACTTGTCTAGGTCATGGCCAGGGATTGCAGCAGGTGCAAAGGGACCAGGGAGTGAGGCATCATTTGTGGGGGCGGTGTTTTTTTGGTGACCGTGTTACAGAGGGAGGTGTGGCATGCAATAATGTAGTGCACAGAGCATGACATCTGACCCTCCCTAACTAGTCAGCTTCAGTTGCCATTCTCCTGGCCTTAACCATGGGTCAACCACATGCCAATAGCTAGCCCACCCTCCTCCATGGAGGAGGAGAGCAGTCCCTGGGATGCTCAGTGTACCCAATTTTGGCTGGCCCTCCGACACCTCTGGTCAATCACTGAACCCAGGGAAATTGGCATCACAGATGGAAGCCTGATTGCTGTTCTGGCGAGCTGCCCAATGCATCCCATTTTCTCTTGAACCCTGATATTGTCTTTGCCTACAAAACCTTGTGATAAAGTTTGTTCCACTCATTCATTACCCTTTCTGTGAAACAGTACTTACTAATATCTTTTTTGAACCTCCCTCTTCCAGATTAAACTCATGACCCCTAATGGGTGTTCTGTTTCTCAGACTACAGCAACTTGCTGTGCCTACTCGTGTCTTTACTGTACCCTTTCGTGAACTTGAAAGTCTTTATCATGTCCTCCTCCCTTATATTTTCCAATTAATACAAGTTATGGCTTTTCAGTCTTTCCTCAGACATTTTTCCTTGTTGTCCAGGAATCATCGTTCCTGCCTTTTTTTGTACTGTCTGCAGTCTACCGTTATTCATCCTTAAACACAGACACCAGGATAGCACACAGTACTCCAGGTGCAGCCTCACAATTAATCTTTAGAGGGGAAGCATTATGTCCCACCTTCTGCTTGTAATCCCTCTTCCTATGCACCCCAGCATCTTGCTAGCCCTCCTGAATGCCTATTGCCCTGAAAACGGGCATACAGGAGAGCTTGTTTCTTAGCAACATCCCAAACTCTCTCCTCCTTCAGGCTTTCTACTGGTCTCCCGTCAATGTAATAAACCATTCCAGTACTGTCCACCCTTATATGCATCACTTATCACCTTTTTAAAATGGATTTTAACTGGCAAATACTGGACAATTTCTCCAGACTTCTTACATCCTGTCTCATATTACCTGTTTATTAATTAATAATTATCCACCCTCACATTCAACGCAGTTCATTGTACCTTTGTTTAGCTCTGTTTACTTTTTATGTGCACTTGTAATACATGTTTAATTGTACTCTGTACTTTACTTCGTACCAATCATTAATAATGTGTATGCATTTATTATTGTATCTCACATTCCCTCTCCCACAGGTGGCACCTGAAAACAAGACTTGGCTCAGTGTGCCTTTCCCGGTTACCAATTTTCAAATAAATAAATAAAATTATGTACTGTCTCCCATACCACAGAGATTTTTATTCTACATGAATAGACTCGTAATTTCTCCAGACTTCTCACATTCTGTCTCATGATGTTAACTCCAAGGCCTACAATAAAGCAAACAGGATGTTGGGCTCTATAGTAAAGAGTATTGACACCAGAAGAAAGGTGGTAATACTACCTTTCTTTCATCATAGAATCATAGAAATCTGGTGGCCCATCGAGTCTGCTCCTTCCCCCTCCTTACTCATCCCCCATGTCCCTAGACCTCCCCTTTCTCCACCTACCAGCCCCTTGTGTCTGTCCCCTGCCCTCTTGAATCCCTCCACCATTTCAACCCCTACCACTTCTTCCGGTAGTTTTTTCCAGGTCTCCACCACCCTCTCCATGAAGTAACGCCCCCTCATATTGCCCCTAAATCTTCCTTCTTCTAATCTTAGACTATGCCCTCTAGTTTTAACCCTCACCTTCCTTTTAAATAATCTCCCTTCCCTCACCTTACTGATCCCCTTCATGTATTTAAATGTCTCTATCATGTCCCCCCTCTCCCTTCTAGTCTCCAATGGGTATAGATCCAATTCCCTCCACCTCTCCTCATATGTCTTCCCCTGCATACCGTGCATCATCTTGGTTGCCCTCCTCTGCACCCTCTCAATCCCCTCTATGTCTTTGCATAGGTGTGGACTCCAGAACTGGACCCCATACTCCAGGTGCAGCCTCACCATGACTCTATAAAGAGGCATCAGTACTTCCCTCCTTCTGCTTGTTATGCTCCTTCCAATGCACGCCAACATTCTATTTCCATTCCCAATGCTTTGCTGCATTGATTACCAACCTTAAGGTTGCTTGATACTATAATTCCCAGATCCCTCTCCTGCTTAGTTGGCTTTATTACCCCCCAGGGTGTAGGCTGCATGCAGGTTTTTATGCCCCATGTGCATCAATGGACACTTTTTGGTACTGAATTTCAGCTGCCAAGTTTTTGACCACCCCTTCAGAATCTTCAGGTTCTCCCTCATGGCCTCCACCCCCTGGGGTGTCCACCCTATTGCAGATCTTCGAATCATCTGCAAATAGGCACACCCTCTCCTCCAGCCCGACCGCTATATCACTGACATAGATGTTGAAAAGGATGGGTCCCAGTACCGACCCCTGGGGCACCACACTTGTCACCTCCATCTCCTTAGAATGTACCCCACTAACCACCACCCTGTGGCTTCTGCTCTTCAACAAGTTTTCCAGTTAATTAGTTATTCTCTGTCCCACCCCTAAGCTTTGCAGTTTATTTACCAGCTTTCTACGAGGGGTGGAGTTCAAGGCCTTCCGGAAGTCCAGAAAGGTCATGTCCACTGCTCCTCCCTGATGAACCACGCTCATCACCCAATCAAAGAACTCTTTTAGGTTTGTCTGACACAACCTCCCAAATGTGAAGCCATGCTGCCTTTCATCAAGTAGTCCGCTACCCATCAGATAGTTGACCACTCTTTCCTTTAATAACTCCGCCATCACCTTCTCCACCACTGAGGTGAAGCTGACCAGGTGACAGTTTTCCATCTCCTACCTGTTGCCCTCCTTATACAGTGGCACCATGTCTGCCATCTTTCAATCACTTGGCACCCATTCGTATCCAGGGACAAGTTAAATAGCCTCACCGGGGGTACCGCCAGCTCCTTCCTCAGTTCCCGGAATACCTCAGGATACAAGCTGTCCGGCCCCATTGCCTTGTCTACCTTCAATCTTCCTAGCTCCTCTTTTACTCTGTCCTCACTGAATGGGCTAGGATCCACTCTTTTGTCATCCTCTAACCTCTTCCTTAACTCAGGAACCTTCTCCTCCCCTTCCATCGTAAAGACCGAGCAAAAGTATCTGTTTAGCACTTCTGCCTTTTCCACGTCTCCCTCCACCAATGCTCCCCCCTCCCCCCTTACCTTCACTACCCCCTGTCTTGCCTTCCTCTTTTCCCTCAGATACCTATACAAAGTTGTATCTCCCTTTTTGGCCTGACTAGAAATTCTCTCTTCCACATCCACTTTTGTCCTCCTAATCTTGTTCCCTACTACCCTCCACTTCTCTTTGTAAATCTCCCTGTCCTCCCTTCTCTGGGTCTTCTTATATATTCTAAAAGCCATCTTTCTTTCTTTCCCTAATTGCTACCTCTGCCTCCCTGGTAAACCAAAGTGGCCTGCTTCTTCTTTTGTTTTTTCCAACTCTCTTGATGCCGCGTTTGGTGGCTTTTAGTATTCCCTTCCCCTTAATGCAATTCCATAATTCCTCTACACCGCCTATTAGCTTCTTACCTTCCATTTCCTTCCTGAAAGTACCCCTCATTCTTGCAAAGTCTGCTCGCTGGAAGTCCAGAACCTTCATGTTGGTTCGATTTGTTTCCTTTCCCATTTTTATCCTGAAACTCATGGTATTGTATTCACTTGAACCATGGCAGTCTCCCACCTACACTTCTTCCACAATATCCCCATTGGTAAGGACCACGTCTAATATGTTGTTCCCCTAGTAGGCTCCATGACCAGCTGTTGCAGGGAAGCTCCCTGGAGTGCTCCAAGTACCTCCCTGCTTATGGCAGATTTTGCCATTGGGAGTACCCAGTGCATGTTGGGGAGGTTAAGGTCCCCCAGTAGTAGGATCTCCCCCTGAGCACCATTTGTTGTACCTCTTGTACCATCTGCCTATCCCCTTCCTCCCCCTGTGTAGGAGGCCTGTAAATCACACCCAGTCTTAATGACTCCCAGTCCTTTTTTCCAATGTGACCCACAGGACCTCTGCCTCCCCTTGTACCTCCTGCCCTTCCATCACCCTGTCTTCTTTGATGTACAGTGCCACCACCCCTTTTTCTGCCCTCTCTGTCCTTTCTGAAAAGCCTTTACCCCGGGATACCTACTTCCCAAAATTGGTGCTCCGACCACTAGGTCTCTGTTATAGCCACAATGTCTAGACCCTCTTCCACCATAATTGCCTTTAAGTCCACCATTTTGTTCCCTAAACTCCTGGCATTTGCCGACAGTCCTTTCCACCATAAACCCCTTTCGTCCTTGCTATCCCTTGCTGCCCTGCCTGCCCCATTTCTTGGGGGAGTACTAGCTAGGTTCTTCCCTGATGCTCCCTTCCCCACTCAGTTTAAATGTAAACCCTCCCTTATGTAGTGATCTAATTTATCTTTCAGGACCCTTTTGCCCCCCTCGCTTAAATGTAACCTGTCAGGAGCATAGAGTTCCTCGTTATCCCATGTCATACCCGATTCCCCCACCAATCTGAATCCCTTATCCTTACTCTACCCTCTCAGCCACAAATTGAGCTCCTCAATTCTCCCCTTCCTATCCATACTGGCTTTTGATACTGGCAGGACTTCAGAAAATGTGACCAATTTACCCTCCACCTGACAGATCCTAACCAGCTCCCCGAACTTAGCTTGCACCTCCTTTACACTGTTGTTCGCTAGATCATTTGTGCCCAGATGCACTACTATGTGGGTGATCCCCTCATATTTCCTGGCCAAGATGTGTATTAAGCATGAGGCCTTGAGCGCCGTTATACCCGGTATGCACTCAGCCCTAATAGCTCCATCCTACCCACCCATTCCCCCATTTGATTCCCTTAATTATGGAGTCCCCCAAAATTAGGACTTTACTTTCCTTAGTCCCCTTGCATTCTAGGTATACCCTTCTTGGCTGCTTCCAGTCTTGTTCTGCCCCAATTTTCTCCATAGTTCTATCCCTCCCTCCCTCCTATAGCCCTTCCTTGCCCACTGCTCTTATATGCCCCTCCATCCACCCTCCTTTGATGTCTTACTTACATGGCCTTGCCCTCCTGCTTATCCATGTCCCTTTGTCCTATTACTCCCCTTGCATCCCCATCCATAACCCGTACTGGCTTCCCAATTCCCAATACCCCTCACTGTTATGTTCAAGCACCTTTTTGCCTTCCTTCTCCATTACTCTCTCTCTCCATTGGCCCCTTTCTCCTCTTGCTTTCCTGAATCCCTCATCTTCCTTAAGTGTGTATACCTGTTTCTCAGGTTAACCCAACCATCATTGACATATGCACTACCCATTGTCATGCTGCTCTTGCCCTCCTTTCTTCTGTTCTGTTCCACTTTCTTGCTTACTCCCTCTCCTCTCCCTCCATGCCCCTCTGCTTTGCCCTCTCCTCCACCTGCCTTCCTCCTTTCATTCTCAAATAACTATGACCATTTTCTTTCCTGGAGATCAAACCCTTATACCCCCCCATTTACTGGATGCTCTTATCTTGACCTGTTGCTAGCCCCCCAGCTTCCTCTCCTGTCCAAACTCCCCATGTACCAACTTTCCATCTCTCCCCTCAGTCCGATAACTTCTGCCTCTAGTTTAAACAGTCTGTTACATATTGGGCAAAACCCCATTCTCCAGAGCATCACCATATGGACTGCAGCACCGCATTCATTACACCCCACTATTCTCCTTGCTCTGCCTCTCACCCCCATGACCCTCGCCATGCACCCTTCCATCCTCCTGAGCTACCCATTCCCCTAACTGACCCCACCCCACTTCCCCTCACCCCATATCTCCCCTTACAATGCATATTAACCCTCCAATGCCTACGAGCTTGATATGCCAGATACTCATTCTACAGCACCCAGAATTCAAAGAAAACATTTATTGTACTACAGCATGTCTGTGTCGAACTGTTAAAGTAGGTCCCTCTAATAGTGTGAACTGTTAGAGTTCTAATCGCTTTTTTCCTTTGCCAACAACAATATCCCTTTTGAACCTGATCCTGTTTCTTAGACCATTTGAGGAAGACCCCCAATCTTTATAAGAACACAGCAACCTAATCCTCAGCTACCATTTGTCTAAACCTATATAAGAACACGATTAACATACTTTTCTACGACCATTTATCTAAACCTAAGAACACTTTAGGAATGCTTGTTGTCTGAACATTTCTCCCTGTCCCTTGCTTGCTAGCTAGGTGAATATCATGTTTCAGTCACTACTGTTTGTGTCTACAGATAATGGTATATGCTTACATGGATCAACCCCTCTCACAACCCTCCAAACAGTCATATAACAAGTACTTGACCTCTCAAAAGTTATGTAAAAATGTCTTTGTCTCTTAAAGAAGTTTTTACTTTTTCCAATTGTTCAACCAGGTGAGACACAGTAAGCTGAGAGCTTGTATACAGGTGCAATGTGGGAGCACAGGGAAGTTAAGTGATTTGCTCAGGGTCACACAGTATGCAAGTGGGGGCTGTGGGATTCAAACCCAGGTCTCCAGATTTGCAGCTCAGAGCCTTAAACTACTATTCAATACTGCACACCTTATTTAAATCTTCACATCTTACCCAGTGCTGCCACATCCACAGAAGGCTCCAAGGGCATTTAAAAGCCATGGGGTTGGGGTGGGTGGGAAATTGTTCCTCTTACTCTCTGCTCTTGTCCTGGAGTGCTGGATGCACTTTTAAGCCATGGAGCAGCTTAGTCTCAAGTTCAAAGTTGGCACCTTCCAAAAGTCAGTCCTGATTGGCCGCCATCTCATCCTCTGTCCTCTCTCCTTCTGCGGCCATTTGCAGCCACTGAACAACCTCCCCTCTGTGGCTGAGAGCTGCTGGTGACCTTCTGGTGATGGTGCGGGGGTGGAGAGAGTCCCAGGCAGGGACACAGTCAACCTCCTTCTCCTCCATTCTTCTCACATTCCACTTTTATCCTGGAGCACTGGATGCACTTTTAACTCATTGCCTCCTACAACACACCTGTAGATGGCAGCAAACGTTCTGCAGTGTGTCCCTGAATGACTACAGAAATCGGCTACAGACTTCCTGTGTGCCCTAGTAACGTCTGGAGATGTCACTCATATGTTTTAATATTACTTGCCAGCCAGACTTGATTAGAATTGACTGCATAGCACCATTAGAAAGATAATTCTGTGTTGAATAGCTTTGCCTCTGATACTTCATGTATTTGTTTATGGCATGGTGTGTATGGCAGACATTTTTGCCATTAAGCCTAACCGGAGCACCCTGCATAACATGGGGAAAAATACATGTTTTATGCTAGAAAAAATATTTTTTTGTACAAATGTACAATTGTAACTACATCTAATATATGGATTCTTAATTTGGTGTTGATATGTTTCATATTTTCCAACTAAAAATGGCTTACATTGCCTTTTATTTGTGCAACAAAAATGGTTAGTTCAACTGGTATAGAAAACAACATTGCTTATTATTGATTGCATACCACCATTGGAAAGGTAATTCTGTGCTGAACAAATTTGCCACTCATACTTTGTGCGTAGAATTTACGGTTCATGAGTTATTACCATTTGTTTGTGGCATGCTGATCATGGATTGGTTTTGCTTAGAAAGGCCCAGGATGCAGTGCTAAGAGTTTACAGGACACAAGCAGTGGAACTCTCAAAGTGCTCCTGTGGAGTGAATGAGTTAAGCTGAGGAGCAACTTAGTCTCAAGTTCGAAGTTGGCACCTTCACAAAAGTTGGCCCTGATCAGCCACTGTCTCCTCCTCTTCCCTCCCTCCTGCTGTGGCTATTTGCAGCCACGACGACCTCTCCTCTGTACGAGAGCTCATGACCTTCTGGTGATGGTGCAGGGTGAGGGACTCAGATAGGACACAGTAAACCTCCTTCCCCCTTCATTCCTACCACTCTCTGATCTTGTACCAGAGTGCTGGATGTGCTTTTAAGCCATGGAGTGGCTTAGTCTCGAGTTTGAAGTTGATGCCTTCATAAATGTCTGTACTGATTGGCCACTGTCTCCACCTCTGTTCTCTCTCCAGCTGCAGCCATTTGCAACCATTGAATGACCTCCACTCTGTGGCCAAGAGCTGCCACTGACATTCTGACGATGGTGAGGGGTGGAGGGAGTCCCAGGCAGGGACACAGTCAACCTCCTTCCCCCTCCATTACTTTCACTCTCTGCTCTTGCCCCAGAGCACTGAATGTGCTTTTAAGTCATGGAGCAGCTCAATCTCAAGTTCAAAGTTGATGCCTTTGCAAACATCAGCCCTGATTGGCGGCCATCTCCTCCTCTGTCCTCTCTCCTACTGTGGCCATTTGCAGCCACTGAACAATCTCTTTCTGCTGCCAAGAGCTGTCGCTGACCTTCCTATGATGTTGTGAGGGTGGAGGGAGTCCCAGGCAGTGACACTGTCAACCTCCATCCCCTTCTGTAAATCACTGGGAAGGCCACACCCAGAGTACTGTGCCCAGTTCTGGATTCCTCACCTGAGGAAAGAGTTACGACAGGCTAGAGATGGTACAATGTAGGGTGACCAATTGATTCATGGCCAGCAGGATAGATCTTATGAGGATCAGTTTATGGCACTCAACATGTACTCACAGGAGGCCATATGGATGAGGGGTGATATGACTGAGACCATCAAGTTCCTGAAAGAAATAATCACAGTGCACTGCAAGGAACTATTTAGCAGGAATAGTGAATCAAGAACATGGGGATAAGAGTGGAAACTGATGGGGGGAAGGTTCAGGATGGATGTGAGAAAATTTATTTTACAGAGAGGGTGGTTAAGCCATAGAATAGTCTGCCAGCTGCTGTGGTAGGTGCCAAAACCATTAATGATTTCAAGCACAGCAGGGATAGAGTGAAGAGCTCAGTTGTTACCCATGGTAGGAGCAGTAAAATGGATAGCATGGGATGGATACTGTGGGCTAAAATCCTATATAGACATAAGATATCAGGTTATTATATGGTGTATGGGCAGACTGGATAGACCAATGGTCTTTTTCTGCCATCGTTGTATGTGTTTCTCTTTTTCAGTGTTACTGACTACCCTCCCACAGAGCTTTTTGTCATCTATGCATAGATTTACCTTGCCCTAAATATCCTCACATAAAGTATGCCACATATATACATGCTGAGAAGTAGTGGTTCCAGGACCAAATCCAGCAGTACCCCACTAGTCACTGACCTGTGTTTAGAAATTTACCATTTTGGGGCACCCTCTGGGCCCTATTAGTCAACTAGTTTTTGAACAAAACATTTATCCATCCCCTACCCCTAGCTGGATTACCTTACTGACTAGCCTCATATGTCATACCCAGTCAAATACCCAGCTAAAATCTAGATATAGCATCATATACACTACCTGACCCCTGTCTGCCATTTGTGTCAATATTTTAAAACATTTTATTAAATTGTTTTGACACAACCAGCTCCTACTGAATGCATCCTGGTTCCTATCTATTAAGTTATTTTCCTCCAAGAATGCAACACCCTCCTTCTTGATAAGGGTCTACAAAGGTTTTCACACTATTGCTGTCAGGCTCAGGAGCCTATACATATATGGATTTTCCCTATTACCCTCTTTGTGTAGTGAAACTACATTAGCTACCTGCCTATCTAGAGGCAATTAACCTGTTGCTATTGATTATTCCCATAGAGGATTAATAGTGCTTCCACCACCACCTGCCTGCAATAGTTTCCTTTAACATTCTAAGAGGAATCCTGCATGGGAATATTTTTTTATAAATTTTTTTGTAACTTTTTTTTTTAGATTTATTAATTTCTAAGTACTCCCTTGGTGATCCTCAAACCCAAACTGTTTTTGCCCTCCTTATGACTGTCTCTTTTAATTTCATTAAGTATAACTCCCTGTTACCTTCATATTTATCCCAATTACGTCTTTTGAATTCTATCTTCTGTGTCCTGACTGCTTCTTCTACTACTCTGGAGAACCATATTGTGTGTGTGTGTGTGTGTGTGTGTGTGTGTGTGTGTGTATCCTTTCTAGCCTGCTTCAGAAAAGTTCTAGTACCATCTAAAAGACTCTCTCAAGTGCACACTTTTTTCCTGCTCCTTAGTCCCTTTTACTCATTACAGTTTAGCCATGAACTTCCCTCCATCTTTCTAAAATCTGCCCTCCTGAAATCTAAAACCATTGTCCTTGTCTTTGTCCTCTCTTCCTCTAGGGTTAAGCTGAACCACACTTAGTATGGTCACTCTTCCTTATGGACTCCTTTGCCCTGATGTTCCACATTATGGCCTGGTTCAACAGTACCAGGTTGAGGAGAGCTGAAACCCTGTTATGTTTCTTTACCCACCGTACTGTGCAGGAAGGTCACTTGCATTGTATCTACAAAGCTTGGCTATTGTACTCCTGACCCCTAACATTTCCCAATCCACAACTGACAGATTGAAATTACCCATTAGTACCAAGCTTTCTATGGTTGTAACCCTTATGATTTTCTCTCCTAACCCCTTGTCCCTCCCCATGGACCAATTTGATAAAGATTTAGACCACTCCCATTCCAAGGGACCTCCCTATTTTGACTACTAGCTGCAACCATAATGTTTCCACCCCTCTCCCTTCCCGGGTCATTGTCTAATATCACAGTTACGTTCTCACTAATATACAGTGCTACCCCTTCATCTTGGCCCATACCTCTGTCACGTCTGTATAGGACTTCTCTTTGAACAGTGCTGTCCCAGTAATGGTTTTGCCCTACCCATGTTTCTGTGACTGCTACTATATCTGGTTGGGATTATGCCATCACTGCTTGCAGGTCTGCTATTGTGTTCCTGAGACTCCTGGCATTAATTAAAACTGCCATCCACAAGCTAGGTTTGTCTTTCCCTTCATGACCCGTCCCCCACCCAGTTCTTTTCTCCCCACTCTCTATGTTTATGACACCTGCTTATCTGCTCTCAGTGACTGTCATTACTCAGAGGATAGATGCTTTTTGGTTTTTGTAGGGGAAGACCCATTTTGGCTCTGCACATGTTTATTAAAACCTGCCTCTTACTGCCACTTGCCTTTTCTCAGTTTAAGGTTAGTGCAGTGAGGGCAATTCAGGGTGACTCTACATACATTTCTATACTGCAGGTGTTGACACAGATGGATAGCCATTTAGAAAGATGCTGGTTCATTTTTATTAAGCAGTGGAGTCATCAAACCCAACAATACATTAGCAATCCCTAGCTGGGTGAATTCAGCAGGCATATAGAAGAAATATGAGAGAAAAAAAAACTTCTCCACTACAAAGAATATTTCTCAGCATCCTATCACAGGTCAGACTCAGAGATCAGACTCAGCATTGCAACTTAGCACCTTAACTATTAAGGATTATCAAGTGAAAATGTTTCAAATTTATTGTATTCCACCCAAATATGTTGCTAAGAGTTTGATGAAGATGTGAAAAAATGGCAGTTATGAGATTTGACCCTCTCCTTTGCTCTACCTGACCCTGCATACGTAGCTCCAGATAGGAGTGGGAGAGAGGACTTTTTTTTAACTCACAGGGCATTATCCACATAAACTATAATGGTTAGATCACAATTAGAACAAAATTGACATAAATATCCATGTAAAAAATAAGGTTTATTTCTTATTGGTTGAGATTAATTACAGTAATAAGCAATACAATATATAAATATTTAATTGATAAAATCTCTTGGAAGAATGCATTACTGTAACTCATTTATGGTCAGATTTAATGGGAAATATTAATATTTCATCATCTTATAGAAATTTGGCAAAAACAAACAAGCTATATCAAAAAGCTCAGCAAGTTGATCTGGAGAAGGTGAAACAGTCAAAAGTGGCTTTCTGGTGTACAGCTCATGAAACGTCATTGTTTAGAAACGTTTCCCCTTTTAGCTTTACATCCTGAAATCAGGCACTCAGTTGCCTTGGTGAAACTTATTGCTTTGCATACTTAAATGTTAGAATATGGATATGGAAACGAAGACAGTCCTCCAGAGTTAACATGGAATGTCCATGCAAGCTTTGTATAATATAACTATTGTACTGTATGCAGTGTTCATTATATAATGAAAGGAGAGAATGATTTACTGGTAAAAAACAAAGTATATTTCAATATTCTACTGTATTTATTCTCTTTATTTTGCTTCATCCTATGACTATGTTAAACTGAGGCTATCTCAAAATGTTATGCTGCATTTATTAGGAAAAGAATAAAGCAAGGTGAATCGGCAAAGCTGATGAAATTCAGGGAACTTTTTTTTGCTTTAATGGGCTTCAGTTAGTGTACAGAATATTGAATGTAATAGGATTCTTTGGGATGGGGCCCTAACTCCCATAGGATATCCATTTCACTTAAATGCTTAATTTATAATAGGCATTATCTAGTACGCCTTCACTGAATGCTACCAGTCTGACTGATCTCATCAATCACCATTTGTGTAAGGACACTCTGGTATTTTTAGCTACTACTGCTTCTGCTGCTGCTACTACCACTACATTCATAGGGTGTACAGGTTCTATTACTGAAACTGGAGTATGCTCCTGATCAGTTCTGACAAAAACATCTTGGATAACGAGATTTGAATGAGATAGACATGGTTAGATCCCACCAGATAGACAATAAGTACATTGTAATGTATGGATATGCTATTTTAATAGGTCAGTAGATCATACAAAAAATTCCCTGTAATATCAATGCCTAAAAGTGATAATACCATAGTTTCTGAGTGATAATACTATTGTTCAGAGCCCATAATACTATCGTTCAGAGCTATGAATGATAGTACTATCAAAAAAACAGAACCGTGCAACCGCAGGACTCCCTCACGCTGCACAGCTAGTTGCCAAGGGCTAACTTCAGTTGCTACACCTGTGACCTGTCCCTTTTCGCACCCTGCATGATGATTGGCCACATCTCCTGTGTGGGTGGGTAGAACAGTTTTTAAAACATGGCGTCCATCTCTCAGTTAGCGAGAGATATTTCTACCTACCTCTCCCAGTTTTCGCTGTGTTTTCTTTTTTCTTCTCTAGTAAAGAATTATATGATTGATCCTGCCTTCAGTTCACCCTAAAGATGCCACCACCACAAACCACTGCAGTTCATACCAGAAAAACACAAGAGGAGCCTTGCCATAGAGAGTCTTGTGACCGCTCCTAGAAGTACATTTTAAATGTTCTGCCCCACTCCTCTCTGACACTGGCTGTCACAGTAATCATTGCCTCTGTTCAACGCGTGGGTTCCACATCTTCTCAAAACACCAAAGGTAATTGAATAGTTGTGTCGGATCATATATTACAAAAAATAAAAGATAGATAACTGAGTATTTCAAGGCTCTACTACCATCTCAAGGTTCCAGGGACTTTGGGAACCTCTTGAGCTTCACTCTCAAGGTTCCATGTCCCCAAAACCTCTTGATTGTATTACTGCCTTGTAATACACACATATCTATCATTTATTCTATTTATTTGTTCCCATCAATAGACCCAGAGGAGTATTCTGCTTTTATATTCTGTAGTATGGACTTCTGTCAATACTAAATAATGAAAATTTTCATGAGACTATAGATTCTTAAAGTAAAGGGTATAAAATGCATTTATGTTTTTATTTATTGAAATCTTGGATAACAACCTTTGAGCTGGAAGCTCGTTTAGAAAGGTTGCACATCATGACAAAACAGGGATATAGTAGTTAAATTATACAAGTCAAAACAGTGTTAACAAAGAGAACAAACAGGCAATTGAGATACAGATGTTTACCACGTAGGATTATAAAAGTACAGATATTATGGTACAGTATACTGTATGCAGCAACAAAGTCACTTATAACATAAGTGCACTCATAATGCAATGCAGGAGAAGGAGAAAGGACCATAGATGGGAAGGAACTGGTAGCAGGGGGTGAGGGGAGGAGAGGAATAGTGAAGGAAGGACTAAGAGAGGGGATGAGGGGAGGACTGGAGCAGCCAGGTAGGCCTTGTAAAAATATAACAGATATGGGGGAGTAGATGGAGGGGGAGCAAGGGGGGATGGGTGCAGGGGCATGTAGAGCTGGGTGGTGGAAGATGGAGGGACATGGCTGAGGAAACTGAGGAGGGCATTGAGAGAAATATGAAGGCTAGAGGATATAGGAGGGAAAAGTGGAAGTGTTGATATGGGCTTGAGCAGATTAAAGGTAGCAGTCCCAACAGCTTAGGGTTGCAAGATAGTCATGAAGCTTAGCTTTAATTGGGCTGAGTTTAGTATTGGATAGCATGTCCTCACTGAGAGGGTTCAGCCAGAGGAGAGCATGATATAAGAAGGAGCTCTGGCCCTGGGTGATGCAGTGGAAAGGGACTTTTAAGGTCAGGATGTTGGACCCACTAGTGGTGCAGGTATTGTCAGTGGGGGAGAGAAGGCTTTGAACACCAGGAGATGCAAGTCCTAGCATAGACTTTTTCCCCAGAAGGCATGCCTGGTACCGAGTTCTGTAGTAGCACATCAATACAGTGAGTACACTACAGCAAATTAATTTCAGAAAGTAATTCGGTGAGTATAATAACAGTGACTGCTGCAATTTAGCAAAGGTATATAACAGTGATCCTCCTGAATCAAAGGTTCCGATAATGGGAGACTTCAACATGCCAGATACAGATTGGTCAGCACCAGCAGGAACATCTGCCAGAACTAGGCACATAGTGGATTCCCTGCAGGGGGAGGGCCTCAAACAACTGGTACAACAACCCACAAGAGACAGGGCCATCCTAGATCTAGTGCTAACAGGGAAAGGATCACAGATCTCCAGGTAGAAGGTCACCTGGGGGCCAGTGACCATCACATGGTATGGTTCAATGTGGCCACTAGAACTAAATCATCCCATTCCAAGGAAAAATATGGTCTTCAGAGGAGCTGACTTTGATAAGATGGCCAACAGAGTTAAGCTAGCCCTGACAAGAAGAAATACTGGTGAGGGGGTACAGTGAAAGTGGGCAATCATTAAGGATGCAATACTTGAAGGAACATTCCATTATGTTATAGAGAAAAGGAAGTGCAAAAGAAGAAGGAAACCACTTTGGTTCTCAAAAACAGTAGCAGAAAAGGTCAGAGACAAAAGGCTGGCCTTCAGGAAATATAAGGGAACATAGTGGGATGAAGATAGGGAGGCATACCAAACTTCCCTAAGAAAAGCAGGGAAGGCAGTAAGGCAGACAAAGGCACAAACTGAGAAAACACTAGCACAAACAGTAAAAGAAGGTGATAAGACTTTCTATAGATACATTAGTGAAAGGAGAACGTCCAGAGGGGTTATTGGAAATGTGTGAGGAAAAGGACCACGTAAAAGCACCTATCCTAAATAGATACTTCTGCTCAGTATTTACTAAAGAGCAGACAGGGCAGGTCCACAGCTCAGCACCATGGACACGGGGGGAGGGAGGTGTGCACTAGTCCCTTCACAAAAGAAAGGGTCCTACAAGAGCCCGATAAGCTCAGGGTGGGCAAGGCAGTGGGACCTGATGGCATACATCCCAGGGTACTAAAGGAGCTAAGGGTGGAACTAGCAGAGCCATTATCAGAACTGTTTAGTGAGCCTCTGAGCACAGGAGAGGTCCCAGAAGAATGGAGAAGGGTTCATGTGATCCTGTTCCACAAGAGTGGTAGCAGGGAGGAGGCAGGGAACTACAGACCAGTCAGTCTTACCTCAGTAGTGGGCAGGGTTATGGAGGCACTCCTTAAGGAAAGGATAGTGCAACACCTGGAATTCATAGGAGCACAGGATCCAACACAGCATGGGTTCACAACAGGAAGGTCCTGTCAAACTAATCTCATAGATTTCTTTGACTGCGTAACCAGAGTGGTGGACCAAGGGGGAGTAGTTGATGTCACCTACCTTGACTTCAGCAAAGCTTTCAATACTGTTCCACATAGAAGATTGGTTAATAAGCTGGGTAGGCTTGGGGTGGGTCAGAAATTGGTCAACTGAGTGGCAAACTGGTTGACAGGCAGAAAACAGAGTGTGGTGGTAAACGGTATACAGTCAGAAGAGATGCAAGTCACAAGTGGTGTACCTCAGGGATCAGTCCTGGGGCCAGTCCTCTTCAATATCTTCATCAGTGACATTGCAGATGGACTGGAGGGTAAGGTTTGTCTGTCTGCAGATGACACCAAGATCTGCAACAGAGTAGATGATCCAGATGGGGTGGGCAGAATGAAATGAGATCTGGATAAACTGGCAAAATGGTCGGAAGAATGGCAACTTGGGTTTCACGCAAAGAAGTGCAAGATCATGCACATAGGGAAGAGAAACCCTGAGGCCACCTATAGGCTAGGAGGGGAGTTGCTGGCAGTCACAAGGGAAGAAAGAGATTTGGGCGTCATGATCACGGATGGCCTGAAATCATCCAAGCAGACCACTAAAGCAGTAGGTAAGGCTAGGGAGATCTTGGGGGTGTATTAGTAGGGGCATCACAAGTTGGAAGAGGGAGGTAATGATCGCGCTTTACAAGACACTGGTTAGGCCCCACCTGGAGTACTGTGTGCAGTACTGGAGGCCACACCTTCACAGGGACATTAACCAGATTAAGGAGTCCAGAGAAGGGCAACCAAAATGGTGCAGAGACTGCATCAGAAAACATATGAGAACAGATTAATGGAGCTCAATATGTATACCCTAGAGCAAAGGAGAGAGAGGTGATATGATCGAAACATTCAAACACCTTAAGGGCATTGACAAGGTGAAAGAGTCTAATGTTTCAATATAAGAAAAATTGCAGGACAAGAGGTCACAGCATGAGATTAGAGGGAGGCCATTTAAGGGGTAATGTGAGGAAGTTCTTTTTCACAGAAAGGGTGGTGGATGCATGGAACGACCTACCTCAGGAAGTGGTGGCTATGAATACAGTGCAAGGCTTCAAACAGGCATGGGATAGGCATGAGGGAGCAATACAGATGAGTATGACTAGATAGGCCATTGACAGAGCCGAGGCCATTGGCACATTCATAAGGTAGAAAAAGAAATGGGCAGACTGGATGAGCCTTGCGGTCCTTATCTGTTGTCAGCTTCCATGTTTCTATATTAAGAAGCCTGGGAGAGCTATCAGAAAACATTGCAAAACATAATATAAAGACACAGTTTTGCTTATATTTCACAGATTTGCTGTTTATCTTCCTTTCTTCTTCTTCATTACCAAGGGCATCTACATAAAATAGGACCCTTAACCCACGAACTTTATAAGCTTTTGCGACTGGCCTGCACATCATGTCATAATCCTTTGTTTCTAAATCCCAGTTTGTTACTGTGGAAAGCATTAATGTAACAGGTAGCAGATTGTGACAGTACATGTAGACAAGCAGCAAGAACAGGTAGTCTAAAAGGACATGAGTCCTGTTTCCATATCAAGTCTCCAAGTAGCAAAGAATAAGAAGATATAAGCAAAAACATGGGAAGTAAAACTGGAATTGTGTATGATTTCCCATGTTTTCCCAAAGACATCAGATGCTTTTCAACATTAAACAAGTACCATTGATTGCATTGACTGCATTGTGCTCATTTGTTTGAACAAACAAAACCAAGTAAATGTACCCTCCCCCTCCACCAGGTAGTAGCAGAAGTACTAAAATAATACTTCTCTTCCAAAGAGAAATAGTTTATACTAAAATATATTTTTTCTACATTAGAAATATTTTGTTTTAAATGTCTTGGGTCAATGTGTTCTAGTGGTTAGAGTACCAGCTTGGAAACTGAGAGATGACAGGTTCAGCCCTATTAGAACAAAACATTCATTGTGTGGCCTTAAGCAAGTTACTTCAAGCAGTGTGATTTGTAAGCAGAAAATTAAATCAGCATATAGTTTTTAGTAATAATGTACTTTTGGTAATATCAATATATCACATTTTCTTTTAGTTACATTTCATTCCTGAACTGAGAGAGTGAGTTTTGAAGTTTTTTAAAATTAATTGCTCCTTGGCCAAGCCCATTGGCACTATGGTGCTGCATGGCTACACACTGTATCTGTGGCACATAACCACTCTGCACCTATTGTGCCCCCTTTTGCAGCTGGCCATGGAATTCATCCATGGGGTATGCAGCCTCTTCTGCCAGATTGCTCAGAGGGCAACACAGTCGGGGCAGGCAGAGGGCGTCCCTGCATGCCACAACATTCACAGAGTCATAGAGTGCTGGGCATGGGGGGCACACAGTATGCAGGGAGAAACCCTTGCCGTAAGGTTGTGGAATTTCAGGCGGGGCATGCCTTCCCCCATATCATGCTGCCGAAGACCATGGACAATGACTGGTGGTCTGGGGAGCGGCAACCATTTCTTCACACCCACAGGAGCAAGAGATCCAGCGGTGGATGCCTGCCCGGTCCACATATCTGTCCTCCATGCTCCTACACGCCAGGTGGCCAGGGCTGTGGACAGGTGTGCAATGGTAGTGCATACCCCCGGGTGTGCACCTGTCTACAGGCGCAGCCCTTCATGGGTGGGATATGTGCCTCTGATGCATACTTCCCGCCCCTATGTGCATGGGGCCCATTATGAGTAAATTAAACACTATGGTGTGGTGCTGTGCTGTTTAAAACCAGAAGTGTGTACTAGCATCATTCATACACATTCAAAGTATGAATCCAGTATATGAAGTCAAAAAGTAACCTCAGGGAAAGGGATTTTTAAACATTGCTGCACTTGTAGCCATAGTTACTAATTTGAGTTAATAATTATTAAAATTAGAAAGGCTGTTTTAAAAACAAATGAGAGAAATACAAATATATTGATAATTAATGTAATTATGTTAAGAACTATATTATTGCTAAAAAAACAAAATGATGAATTTTTGCAGACTAACAAATGCTACTGCTGTAGTCTCTAAGTGTTCAGTCCACCCAGCTATGGAAATGTTTAAAAAAGCAGGACCCCACTGGAAGTGAGATGTTGCATCTTATGCAGGATAATGCACTTGTGATCCAAAAATAATAGATTCTCCTATATATTAAATGATCATCAGCTTTTAGTGAGTGGCATAGAGAAAGATTTGGGCATTTTGATAGATAACAGTTTAAAATTCACAGAACAATGTAAGCAGGTATCCAGATGGAGATATGGTATATTGGGTGCCATAGCAAAGAACATTAGGAGTAGAGAGCGGGAGGCGCTGATGCCATTGTACGTTGCATTGGTGTGCCCCCATGTGGAGTATTGTTGTAGCTTTTGGGCACAGCACTTGATGCCGGATGTTGCTAGGCTGGAGGGAGAGCAGAGAAGGGCCACGAGGATGGTTAATGGTCTGAAGGGGAGCACATATGAGGAAAGGCTGAGACATTTGGGCATGTATTCCCTGGCATATAGGCAACACAGAGGAGATATGTGTGTAACCCCTAGGTGGCGCTATCCTAAGAGCTACTACCCCTGCCTGCCTAACTACTTACAGGTTGAGGGGCCTAGGTCTAATGGCGAGTGCCTCCACCCAGAGGTCAGAGTTTGCAATAGTTAAACTAACTTGGTCACAGCCCTCTGGGACACTGCGACCCACCTTTCTTTCCACTAGTGGCCCACACAATATATCAGAATTACCTTCACAGTATACACTTACCCCTAGGACTGGTTTGGTCAGTGGGACTCTGGGGACTCTCTATAAAACGAGATGATACAGTGCAAAGACCACAGTACAATACTTTAACATAAACGAATACCTCAGGCAGTGTAACTTTGCTGAAACAAACAGATCTGATTTATTTAGGGGGATATAACAAGGACAGGGGGAAATCAGGTTAATTAGTTTAAACGCATTAATAATTACAGTACTGTGCACATATTTCAGAATCCCAAAAAGTCACTCTTACTGGGTACCCAGGCAATAAGAGGCTAGCCTATTTGGTGCAGCTGGTTGGGGTTCTGAAGATGGAAAATGCATGCACAATACCCAAATTGTAATCCGGAGCCGGTTGGCTCAGTTCGTGAAGAAATAAAAAACACACAATTAGATGACACACTTGCAATTCGATACACCGATGGCAGGTAGCTACCCGGCTTGCACTCACAGCCCAATACTGAAAACTGAATGAGAGGTAGGTTGTCCTGGATTTCCAGGAGGAACAGACTATGTGGGCAAGGTCCTTGTGACTGGACACCAATGCAGTTTAGAGCAAATTAATGTAGTCTGGATTAAGATGGGGTTTGCTTCCAGCTTCATGCACTTAATTCACTGTACAGGGGATTTGAAACGCAAATCCCCATAAGCACTACACACATTTATATGTAAAGGAAAATACTATACCAGGCAGGCTGTTTCTCTATCCCGATCGCAATTACTGCACAATACCCGGGAGAACACACAGCAGATTCAGTTCCTGACAGACCGAGTACGATTCAGCAATTTCTCCAGCCTTCTACAGGGTAAGCCTGGTTTCTACTCTTCACATCTCCTTGATTCTCTTCACAGGTCAGATTCAGTCTGAACAAGCACTTGCACAAGCTGCAGACCAAAACTTGGGGCCTTACACGTGTTTCCCAACCAAAACTGCACACCGAAGGAGCACAGGGCTCCTTCCCTCTTCACTGCCAGAGCTAAACTGAAACTCCAGTAGACAAAACCAGGCACTTCCTATGAGTTCCTCCCAGTTCTTGGCTGGCTTGGCTGTCACTCACAATAAACTCCCCCTGTTGGTGGAAAAAGGTGCAGAGGTCAAAACTACATTTCCCAGAAGCATCTGCCATACAGTCCCATTGTGGCTGGCTCAAGAGGAGAGTCCAAATTCTGATTCGCCCAGAGCAGGCTTCAATTTAAAGGATCCCCACACTGATTGGTCCAATTCAGCAGTTCAGGACCAACATGAGGGAGACAGTCCTGGCTATAAGAAAGCAGGTTAAAACAAACTGCACTTTCATTATCATTTTAACAGGTTACAAGCAAACAATTACATCTTCTGAAAGAGCTCTCATTGCCCATATAGTGACTGCAGAACGGAGTGATTTGCTCAGTGGCCCACATGGGGACTCGAGCAGGGAAACACACAGACCCCCCATTTCAAATTAATTATGTCTGCAAGCAGACAGCTCTTAAAGAGACAGTACCAGAGGCTCTAAAAGCACTCACAGATATGTGGCTTAAATGCCAAACACCATTCAGGCTTGAAGCATTCAAGCAAACTCCTGGAAGACTTTTGGGAACCCCCATTTACAGGGGGGTTACACCCTTCCTGGCCTGGGAAAGCTTGACGTCCGCGTCAAGCAAGTATCCCCATAAGTTTCAATGTACCCATATACATTTGCATTAGTATCACGTTAGGCTTATACATGTAATCATCAATCAATACATCACTTTACCAGAAACACATTTCTGAAACTTGGCAGTACATCACTCTTTACACAGTATTACACACACATTGTACCATAACTCAGGTTATTACCTCTTGTACATGAAACCTGAAGAGAGGGGACCCTTCCCTATCAGCTACCTTAGGGCTGGACAGGGCAGGGGCACCATACCTAGAAGGCAACACAAGTAACTTGGAGTCAGCACTGATGTTCAGTTTAGGCAATGAGCTCGGGGACACATACACTCCTTTGTGGACAACATTGAGAGGCAAGTCCACAGGCCTCCCAGGGGAATCATAACTGAGGTGCACCACAGGCTTTACAGCTTGACCAGTCTTTCTAGGGGGAACTGTTACAGTCTCTGCACTCTGAGCCTCATTTTCAGCATTGTCCTCACTTGTCAGGGGAATCTCCATTGGTGTAGAGAGGCTATAACTCGGGGCACTTTCAGCTCCAGGAGTTACAATCTCTGAGTCCACAACACTTGGCTCACATGGAGAGCTTTTGGACACTGACAGTGGACCATCAGAGCACTCAAAATACTCTTTTTGTTCTGGTGTATCAACAGTCTGTTTCAGGCCATCATTTTCTTCCCCTGAAAGCTCAAACAGTTCTGCCATACACAATGATTCCATATCATCTGACTTGATGCTTTGCACTTCACTTTCTGGGAGCATCAGCTCAAGGGACAAAGCTGGGGGCTTAGACAGTCCAGAAGGCCCAGCTTCATCTCTACTATTGACTAGGGGATTGCCCCGAAACAATTGACTCAGTTCGTAAGAAGGGTAGTATTCAAAACCACACTCACTTTCCTCTGACATGGACTGACAGTCACGTTCAACTGGGACTTGTGGATGGGGACACTTTAACTCAGCTTCTGTAGGTGCAGACTTTCTTGATTTGTTCTTAGCAGCAGCTGTAGTCACTGGTCCAGAGGGGGCATTTTCTGGGGGCTCAGACTCAATCAAGATTTGTCCAATGGGCAATAAATGATTTCTATGCATTGTTTTAACATCTTTTGAATTATTCTCAGGCCTTACTTTGTACACAGGCAGATCATCTAGTTTGCCCACTACCATGTGAGGGAGATGGTGCCATCTGTCAGCAATCTTGTGTTTGCCATGCAGTCCCAGATTTCTTAGCAATACCCAATCTCCCTCCTGGAGTTCCTGTGCTTTCACCTTTTTATCATACCTTTCTTTGTTGGCCAGATTTCTTTTGGAAGCCATGGTTTGAGCTAGTTGAGCAGCATGATTTAGCTGGGCCTTTAACTTTTGCACATACTGTAAATGGTTGTCAGCTTGAATCCCATCAGGAGAGACTCCAAAACACACATCTGCCAGCAGTCGAGCTTCTCTTCCAAACATCAGGCAGTAGGGGGAGAACCCAGTGGCATCACTTTTGGTGCAGTTATAAGCATGTACCAGGGTGCTAATTTGTTGGCTCCATCTATGCTTGTCCTTTGGGTGGAGGGTGCCTAACATATCTAGCAAAGTGTGGTTGAAACATTCAGGCTGTGGGTCCCCCTGGGCGTGGTAAGGGGTGGTTCTGGACTTTCGCACTCCCCACAGGGAAAGCATCTCTTTGATCAAACGACTCTCAAAGTTTCTGCCTTGATCAGAATGGATTCTTTGTGGAGCCCCATAGTAAAAAAAAAAGTTTTCTACAAGTACTTTTGCCACAGTGGATGCTTTCTGGTCTTTGGTGGGAAAGCTTGGGGCATATCGTAAATGGTCCAGTGACCACTGGCACATTACTAATATTTCTTTGACCTGACTCCAAACTCAGAAAATCAATACAGACCAGCTCCATGGGTCCACTGGTGGTGATGTTAACAAGGGGGGCAGCCCTCTGGGGCAAAGCTTTCCTCTGTAAGCAGTGACTACAAGTTCAAATGTGTTGCTCCACATCAGCCCCCATCTTAGGCCAATAGAATCTGGATCTCACCAAGTCAAGTGTTCTGTCTATGCCAAGGTGCCCCATGTGGTTATGCAAGGACCTCAGTACTGAGTCTCGAAAGGCAGTGGGCAGCACTAGTTGTTGTTTGTCTACTTTTCCCCCTCTGTCTACTGTTTCTCTGTATAACAGTCTATTGATCAGTCTCAACTTAGGACCTTCTTTGTACTGTATAACAGTGCAGTTCTCAAACCAGTGGAGCATAATTTGGACACATCTTTTCCTGCATAGAGGGCTTCTAAAGCTGATTTGATCATGGGATCGAGGGATTGAGCCCACCAAATACTGTCATTGTCCAGCTGAGGCAGTGCACCAATGTCTATTGCAGAAAAGTGGCAATAAGCAGCAGGTATGCAATTCTCAGAGGGTCCCAAACAATCCACCATACAGTCCACTGCATCCGTGGACATTTGTTCCTCCCTGTCAAACTTCTGGCAGAGTGCTCAAGTACCAGGTTCTGACAGTCTGACCCAATCATTCTGGGGAGCAGGCCTCCAGGACAGAGCATCAGCACCTATGTGGTTCAGGCCTGCTCTGTATTCAACAGCATAGTCGTATGTAGATAATGCAGAAAGCCACCTATGGCCAGTGGCATCCAACTTAGCTGAAGTCTGCACATAGGTCAAAGGATTATTGTCAGTTTTTACTAGTATCTTAGCCCCATACAAGTACTCGTGGAATTGGTCAACAATAGCCCACTTCAAAGCTAGGAACTCTTATCTTTTGTGCAGGATAGTTCTTTTCGGATGGGGTCAGGCTTCTACTGGCAAAGGCCACTGGTCTCAGGCCATTCTCGTGCTCTTGGTACAACACAGCCCCCAACCCTTGCAAGTTAGCATCGGTGTACAGGACATAAGGTTTTCTTGGATTGGCATAGGCCAGCACTGGAGCGTGGGTAAGTTGATATATGATCTCATGAAAAGCAGTCTCACAATCAGGAGTCCAGCGGGCCCCATATACTTCACTTGGATGAAAATTCACTCTTTCAGTCACGAGGGATGCTGACTTTTTGTATCTTTTGTGAGTTGGAGGATACCCTTGAGTAAGGTTAAGTAAAATGTGGATCACACTTGAATAGTCCTTGATGAAACACCGATAATAACCACAGAATCCCAGGAATCTTTGCAGTTCTTTTAGATTTTTGGGCTGTGGCAAGGTGGTCAAGGCCTTAACTTTACTTGAGTCAGTCTCTATTCCCTTGGGAGATACTATGTGTCCCACATACTACTGATGTTTGAAAGAATTGACACTTATCAATGGACAGTTTAAGGCCAAAGTCTTCCAGTCGGTCCAATACCTTGAATAATCTGCTCTCATGTTCCTCCAGTGAGCTGCCAAACACAATAACATCATCTAGGTATACCAGGCACTCTAGTAAGTTCATGTCCCCCACTGCACGCTCCATCAGTCGTTGGAAAGTGGCTAGGGCGCCTGAAGTCCCTTGAGGCATCCTCATGAATTCATAGAAGCCAAGCGGACAGATAAAGGCTGTCTTCTCATGGTCCTCTGGGGCCATCGGGATCTGGTAGTACCCACTGCGAAGATCCAGCACAGAGAACCACTTGCTACCGTTCAGGCAGTTCAAAGCATCCTGGATGCGGGGTATTGTATACTGATCGGGGATAGTCTGCCGGTTCAAGGTGTGATAATCCACGCACATTCTTACTGTCCCATTCTTTTTTCTCACTACCACAATGGGGGAAGCATAGGGGCTTCTGGATTCTTGTATTACACCAGCAGCTAACATCTCTTGCAGGTGCCGTCTCACATCATCTATGTCAGCAGGTGCCAGGCGTCGAGACCTCTCATGAAATGGTCTTTCATCATGCAGCTGGATATGGTGCTCAGCTCCTTGCACGCATCCTACATCCCATTCCTTTAAAGAAAACACCTGGTCTCTCTGGGCAAGCTTCTCACTGATCCTCACTTTCCATTCAGCTGGCAACAGGGAGTCACTGAAATCAAACAAGTCAGGCATTACTCTGTCATTCTTCCCCGAACTCTTGCTGCTTGGTAGCACTGCAGTGTCTGCACAATGCACATTAGCCAGGGTACAACCTCTGTTTACTCGAATCCTCTGTCAGACACATTATGAACTTGAACCATTACCCTTCTGGCATAAGCATGAGCTCTAGCAGGCAAAATACTAGGCTTGGCCAGCAGTCCCTCCGGCAATTTTCCATCACCTGGTGCATCCAACATTAATATTTTATTCTTAACATCCTTTCTGTTATGGACCTCTCCCTGTAAGGAACACTGGGCATTTGGCACCAGGATCAGAGACTCAGGATCCTTCTTCCAGACAATTCTGACTGGTTCTTTTGGTTCTACCTTTTCAGCATCTCTCTGTGCCTCATAGGCCTTCTTAATTAAAGCCAGAATTCTTAAAGCTGTACTAGTCCTTGACCCCTGTTTTTCATAACACAACTGTGCCAGCCATCCAAACATATGAGCATTTGTTCCAATCAACAAAGGGACGCCATCATACAGTCCAGTGGGGGGACACACTGAGGCTAGGGTCTGTACTTGTTTGGCCACTCCAGCCACGGAGGCGGGGAAAGACAGCCAAATTCGGATATGCCCGGAATAGGGGTAGGCCTTCTCACTTAACCCCCATACATGCAGTCCTACTAATGGTTGTAAGGGTACGTCTGACAAATGCTTCTGATACCAATCCTGGAACATAATTGTCACTTGGGAGCCACGGTCTAATACAGCTCTTGTAGACACTCCATTCACCTTTACAGTGGTGTCCATGGAGGGACCCACTATTTTGGACCAGTCTGGAGAGGCGGTAGCGGGAGCCTGGGCAACTGACCTTGCCACAAAGAGACATGAGTTAGCATTTTTGGGGTCCTCACTGGAATCATTTTGTGCACCTCTTAACCACTGATTTGTTCTCCAAAGCTCTCCTTGTAGCCTATATGCAACTTTGTCTGTGCCTTTTGGGGAACGGCATTCTCTCTTCATGTGCCCATCCTTCCCACAGTTATAGCAAAACATACTTTCTGGAGTTTGAGCTGGCTGAGGCACCACACTGGGAGCCAGGGCAGGGTACTACTAACTGGAAACCTTGGGGTCATCTCTGTCTGTGGCATGATAAGCATTTGGAGACATCTTGTTAGTTTCTCCACTTCCATGGTCAAGAAGTCAAGTTTGGAGCTGCTGTCAGCAAGACATACATGGGCTGGTACCCCCACCCCCATAGCAGGTGCAGTCAGATCAGGGTCAGGGCCTGTACTTGCAGGGGCGGCCTTCATAAAGAGATTGTTTTTTATTTCCCTAAACTCTCTCAGTAGTTCACACCATGGTGGGACATCTGTAACCGTCCCTCTCTGACTGGACCCCCCCTTGGCTAACATGGGGACCTTGGACTGAGTCAAGAGATTTTGATGATTCCAGGCCATCAGCATCTGACCCTACACCTGGAGCAGGTGAGGTAGCAGCTACAACTGTGCAGGCTTCTGACAAACCTTCCTCCTCCTCAACTTCCCATACCTCCCTCATCAACACATGGAAAGGCAAGGGACTGGATTTCCCTTGATGCAGTTGCAATTTGAATAACACCCAGCTGGAGTGCCAGGCAGAGCTGAGTATATGATCCAGCCTTAGCCGTCCACTTCACTAGAGGTCCAGCCCCCTTTTCGAAAAATGGTCTGTAAGATCCCCTCTAATCGATCCATGTAGGCAGATAACAATTCCCCGGCTGTTGTCTAACATCCTTAAGCTTCCATTTCAAGGCCTCAGCACTAGCGGTGCCTCAAACACATTTTCAAGGGCAATTAGGTACTCTTGGGCTTTGGCATCAGGGTCAGAAACCCTCAGAGAGCGAAAAGTATGTTGGGCGGGTTCCTGGAGGCTCTCCCACAGGTGAGCCCTTTTTTCTGCCTCAGAGCATTGCCAGTCTTGTACTGCAAGGGTAGCAGAGTCAATCCAGGTCTCCAGATCGACCTCCCCATTAGGAGTAGGGCAGATGCCAGAGAACACTTTGAGCTTGTGGTAAGAGTCCAACTGGATCGGGGGAACTGTGACAGGGGAGGGGGCTACTGGAGAGCTCTTGTGGGGAACTGGGGATGTACCTGGGGAATGCAGGGGCATATGGTCACCTGAGAGGTCTAACGCCTTTACCAGTTCTTGAGCAGTGCGCCCTTCAGAGGCTAGCAGTTTGAGTAATTTCTCATGGACCCCATCTACACTAGGAGACCCACCCAGGGTGGCCAGACCACTATGTAAATGAATGACCCTCCATCCCATCGGGGCACCTTCGGGCATCATGACAGGGGGTACCCTCTCGGGGTCCACTGGGGAGTTACATGAGATCAGTACCATCATAGCCTGCCCTAATAATTCAGTATTTCATCCCTTTACTTCAACCTTGCCCATGCCCTTAATTTGTTCCACAGTGGATACAATGTCAGCATCACTGGTCCCTAAGGGGACATCCAGCAACAGAATAGCCTTTTGGAGGTCTAGCCCCTCAGTTTCACTCCACCTCACCATTTTGCGCACCATCAGCGTATGAAGGTAATTTTTTAATCTGGGCGTGGTACTCCCTTCCATTTTTTCCCTCAAATCAAACATGTCAAGGTATTTTTCCTCACTTGGCCACTAGAGGATGCTAATCCCAGTGGTGCCTCCAAGATGTAACCCCTAGGTGGCGCTATCCCAAGGGCAAGTACCCCTGCCTGCCTAACTACTTACAGGTTGAGGGGCCTAGGTCTAATGGTGAGTGCCTCCACCCAGAGGTCAGGGTTTGCAATAGTTAAACTAACTTGGTCACAGCCCTCTGGGACACTGCAACCCCCCTTTCTTCCCACTAGTGGCCCACACAATATATCATAATTACCTTCACAGTATACACTTACCCCCAGGACTGGTTCGGTCAGCGGGACTCTGGAGACTTCCTGTAAAACTAAATGATACAGTGCAAAGACCACAGTACAATACTTTAACATAAATGAATACCTCAGGCAGTGTAACTTTGCTGAAACAAAGAGATCTGATTTATTTAGGGGGATATAACAAGGACAGGGGGAAATCAGGTTAATTAGTTTAAACGCATTAATAATCACAGTACTGTGCACATATTTCAGAATCCCAAATGTCCCAAATGTCACTTTTACTGGGTACCCAGGCAATAAGAGGCTAGCCTATTTGGTACAGCTGGTTGGGGCCCTGAAGATGGAAAATGCATGCACAATACCCAAATTGTAATCCGGAGCCGGTTGACTCAGTTCGTGAAGAAATAAAAAACACACAATTAGATGACACACTTGCAATTCGATAAACCGATGGCAGGGAACTACCTGGCTTGCACTCACAGCCCAATACTGAAAACTGAATGAGAGGTAGGTTGTTCTGGATTGCCAGGAGGAACAGACCATGTGGGCAAGGTCCTTGTGACTGGTCCCCAGTGCAGTTTGGAGCAAATGAATGTAGTCTGGATTAAGCTGGGATTTGCTTCCAGCTTCATGCACTCAATTCACTGTACAGGGGATTTGAAACGCGAGTCCCCACAAGCACTACACACATTTATATGTAAAGGAAAATACTATACCAGGCAGGCTGCTTCTCTATCCTGATCGCAATTACTGCACAATACCCGGGAGAACACACAGCAGATTCAGTTCCTGACAGACCGAGAGCGATTCAGCAATTTCTCCAGTCTTCTACAGGGTGAGCCTGGTTTCTACTCTTCAGATCGCCTTGATTCTCTTCACAGGTCAGATTCAGTCTGAACAAGCACTTGCACAAGCTGCAGACCAAAACTTGGGGCCTTACACGTGTTTCCCGACCAAAACTGTGCATCGAAGGAGCACAGAGCTCCTTCCCTCTTCACTGCCAGAGCTAAACTGAAACTCCAGTAGACAAAACCAGGCACTTCCTTTGAGTTCCTCCCAGTTCTTGGCTGGTTTGGCTGTCACTCACAATAAACTCCTCCTGTTGGTGGAAAAAGGCGCCAAGGTCAAAACTACATTTCCCAGAAGCATCTGCCAAACAGTCCCATTGTGGCTGGCTCAAGAGGAGAGTCCAAATTCTGATTCACCCAGAGCAGACTCCAATTTAAAGGATCCCCACACTGATTGGTCCAATTCAGCAGTACAGGACCAACATGAGGGAGACAGTCCTGGCTATAAGAAAGCTGGTTAAAACAAACTGCACTTTCATTATCATTTTAACAGGTTACAAGCAAACAATTACATCTTCTGAAAGAACTCTCTCTGCCCATATAGTGACTGCAGAATGGAGTGATTTGCTCAGTGGCCGGCGTGGGGACTCGAGCAGGGAAACACACAGACCCCCCAATTTCAAGCTAATTATGTCTGCAAGCAGACAGCTCTTAAAGAGACAGTACCAGAGGCTCTAAAAGCACTCACAGATACGTGGCTTAAACACCAAACACCATTCAGGCTTGAAGTATTCAAGCAAGCTCCTGGAAGACTTTTGGGGACCCCCATTTACAGGGGGGAGTTACATGTGTATGGTATACAGTGCTTATAGTGAGAGCGATCTTTGGTTTGAGTGCTAGAAACAGGCCAGTTAGAGGGCATGGGCTTCAGCTCATGGTAGGGGGGCAATAAAAAGAATAACAGGGGGAACTGGTATTCTCAACAAGTGGTTAATAAATGGAATGACTTACTCAAGATAGTGGTGTCTTGCACTTCCATGAATCAATTTAAACGATCTCTGAATAATTATTATAGTGAGCAAAGATATCAGTTTTAGAGTAAAATGCGTAGGTAATCTAATGGCTTTCACTAAATATACCTGTTTAGACTACTATGATTCCCATGGGTAAACAAATTGTAAAATAAGTAAATAAAATAAATGATACAGAAAATAAAATACAAGTTACATTAACCTGAAGTAGCACAGCAAAGTATAATAATATAATGGGCTTGTTTTTAGTATTTAGGTCTGTGTTTCTTGCTTTTACAGTGCAATACATACATTTTTCAAAACAAATAGCTTCTAGTTATAACTGCTCCAAAGCTATGGCTCCCATCTAAGACATTCAAGGTTTATGTACCTAATTGTTAGCTTGATGTCTGTGGCAAAATAATGGTAACTATTATCTTTGGAACATCATTTACTGATTTTTGGACTTGTTTCCACCACAGTACATAAGCTCTAAGTCAACAACTGTTCATTAGCATTTATATCAGTAACTTTAATGGGTCTGCATTCATAAAAAAAATCAGCAAGAGAGAAATGCTCATTAGAGGAAGCATCAATAAAACGGTTCTGAGCACTTCTGTAAATATAACATACTGTTTACAATGTCTGCTTCTTTTTAGGAATTAGCACTTTTCCTTTATTAGGAACAACAAAATGAAATACTTCTTGGTTTAGACTACAGTAACAGAACAGTTCTTAATACCTGTATAAATATACAGTGTTCTCCTTCCTTTCATGAATTCACTTTTGTTTTTGTTTTACAGGTAACAAAATAAAGAATTCCTTTTAAAGTGAAAGTTGTCTGCATAATATAATAAATCCCCACACCAGCTAAAACAATTAATTATATGTTTGTATTTGAAGCATAGCACTGTTCGCTATTAATCATTAATTATCATCATCAATGTTCATTAATACTCAGAGCATTTCATGTGCTTTAACAATAGGAATGGGTACACAACAGAATGGCATGTCTCCTGCTTTCAGTGTGCAGTAATGGTACATTTGTCATTTAAGTGTTAGGTCTACTCCACAGGGAATCCTGCCTGAAATCCTGTAGGTCAGTGTGATACCTTAATGGGACAACATCAACCCTTTTTAAGTCTGAAAAAATACTGTTTTTGAGGTTATACGTTTGAGCAACCATTAATGGCAAATTGTATTTTTGCTTGTTCTGCTTGAAAAGGATGCTTTCATTTTAAGCATTTTTACTGAAAAAGCAGGCATCTGCTAAATTTAAGTTGTGCTACATCCAGAGATTCTTTACCTATAAGTAGTGGATTTATCCATTTTTTTCCTCTGTGCAGATAAAAATTGGCATTCAAATAACAGATGTAAAGAAATAAACCTTACTCCACAATCAACTGGGCACATATACTTTTCTCTCATAACTCTCCAATTCAAGAAAACTGTAGAACTCCAAAAATTACAATCAAATCTTAGTCTTGTAGTCATTTTAAGATGCTCAGAGTCCTCGCAGCTTTTTAAGTATGCTTTCTTTCATATTCAGATTTCTTATTTAAAGAAACCTCATATACCTGACATAGCAGAAAGGTCAGCACTTAAGAATAAAGGACTTACTAGTTTATTCAGACTTTTTTCCTTTTTTGAATATTACCACAGTGCAGCTGCATCAGGACATCCAGATCGAATATCCAGGCATAGGACTTTTCATAAATACAGAGTTGCTCATGTGGTCATATACAGTACAAGTGGCAGAATTCAGAACAAAACGTTATACTTTTTGCGTTAGCACCTGGCAACTGTTGCACTTCCTGGAGCTTGGAACAGATACACATCATTGAGTTCCAGGAAGTGCAATGGTCCGTGGGTGCTAAAGCAAAAAATATAGTTTAATTCAAATGTTTGCCACTTGTATATGACCGTGCTAGCAACTCTGCATTCATGAAAAGATCTATACCTGGATATTTGCTCTAGATGCATGATGCTGCTGCACTGAGGTGATATTCAACAAAAGGAAAAAGGCTGAATAAATTTGCAGTAACCTGTTTACTCCTAAGTTCTGAACTATATGGTGCATAGTTCTCTCAGAAGTAACCGGCTATCTCCCGATGCCCCCCTCCTCATACCTAGAGCAGCCACTAGACCCCTGAGGGTCTCCTCCACTCCCACCCTTGAAGTTCCTCGTATCTCCATGGCGATGGCAGCAAAATGTTCTCTGTAGGTGACCCCTCCCTTTGGAATAGTTTTCCCACTTTCGTTCATACATCTCCATCCCATGCATCTTTCAAATCTAACCTTGAGGCCTGGCTAATGGAAAAGTCCACCTGCAAATGCTTGCTGTGAGGCACGGATACCCATAAGCCACCTTAAATCTTCCATCTCTGTAGCCACTGCTCCCTTCTCCCCTGACCACTGACAACACGCATGACTCTCATGATGAATCGCGTGGCCTACCTGACATGCTCACCCTACTTGGCCTGCTCCAGAAATCTGACAGGACATGACTGTCTACCTAGACTAGATTAAAGACAATCTGCCAGTTTTCATACTGGTCCTTGTCTAGTCGTGCAATTGTTAACTAATCTGTGCTGATGCTTAATCTGTTTCAATCTTATCCCTGGCTATATTCTCTGTCTAATGTCACCCTCATGCCTGTATATATCATGTATAAATGACTGTTCTTACTATTCTAAAATTTTGTTCTCAAAGGTAGTAGAGAAGATAGTGGCACTTCAGTTGGAAGAGCACCTTGTGACTCATGAGTTGTATGAAGCTTTCCAGTCGGGGTTTCGGGCTAAACATAGCACAGAAACTGTGCTTGTTCGGGTGATGAATGATGTCCGCAAGGCAAGAGATCAAAGGGATAAGACAATTCTTGTTCTCCTGCATCTCTCTTCAGCATTTGACACTGTGGACCATTGTGTGTTGCTTGACCATCTTAGGGAGCTTTGTGGACTCACCAGCACTGTCATCAATTGGTTTGAGTCATTTCTTACTAACAGGAGGCAACGGGCTGTAATGGGTAATCTCCTCACCCTACCTCATATGTTGCGGAGTTCCTCAGGGTTCAATACTAGCCTGTTGCTTCGAGTGTGCATGCTACCCGGTAGAGCTCATTAGGAAGTATGGCTTGGGTTTTAATTGCTATGCTGATGATACCCAGCTATACTTTTCCTTTGCCCCAGGAATATCTACTGCGGTGGACGTACTAAACAGCTGCCTTGCTGAGATTAACGACTGGATGACCTCCAGCTGGTTGTGACTGGACCCCAATAAGACAGAGGTATTGATGGTGGAGTTGAACAGAGTACATGATAGCATGGCCTCTGAATCAGTGACTGGACTTGCTCTGGGATCCGTTTCATTGAAGGTCTCCTCTTGGGTGTGTAATCTTTGTGTCATTCTGGATAGGAATTTGACCATGGAGGTACAAATATCCTCCATGGTCCACTCCTCTTTTCTCCATCTCAGAAATGTTTCCAGCATAAAGCCCCTGGTTCCACCTCTGGACCTCCGCACCCTGATACATGCCTTGGTTACATCAAGGCTTGACTACTGTAATGTGCTCTACCTCAGGGTCACAGGAGGGTCTCTCTGCAGACTGCAGCTAGTGCAGAACGCAGCTGCCCGGTTACTTACTGGACAGCAGAAATGTTGCCATATTACACTGGTATTGCATGAGCTGCACTGGCTGCCGGTTAGGTGGAGGATCCTCTTTAAGGTGGGTCTTCTCACCTATAAGGCCATACACGGGCAAGGCCCTGGTTATCTGTCAGACCTTCTAGTACCTGCCTTCTCTCTCTGCCCCCTCCATTACTCCAGTGGGGGCCCCCTGGTGATTCCTAGGATGAGGTTGAGATTGGCTGGTGACAGAGCTTTTAGTGTTGCCGCCCCCATCCTTTGAAATTTGCTGCCCTTGGGGTTAAGGGGGCCCCTACCTTGGAGGTCTTCAAGGCCCACCTTAAGGCCCTCCTATTTTCTCAGGCATTTCAGGAATGAATTATTACATTTATGACTGAGTATGTACGATGTTTATATGATGTGTTATTATTCTGTACTTTTTTCTTTTGTATATTACTTTGAATATGTGTTTTATCTATTTGTACAGTGCCCAGAGCCTCTGGGGTTGGGCATTTTTTTAAATAAATTTGCCTTACCTTGCCTTGTTTGACTGTGTACTAAAATGTAATTTGTGCCCAATGTGATTTCCCTGTATTGCCACCTTGTGGCCCAGGTCATGACTGAAAATGGTCCACTGGATCAGTGCACTTACCTGGTTACCAAAAATATAAATAAATAAATAAACTTTCCACTATGGCTTGTGTGTGTGGTTTCATATGAGAATAGCTCTGGTATGTGCATTTAACAGCCTGTTCTTTATAGAAATGGGAGCTACTACCCATGTCCTAAGATATCCTGATTTAAAGAGCCATAAAACCAAAAAATCTAGGAATGCGAGTTCAAAACTCTAGCCGTATGTGGTGTCCTGGTTTCTAATGATGGAATTTTTAACAAATTCTCTTACAGTTGCACAATGAGCATACATAAAGAGAGATACCAATCCCATGAACTTAAGGGTTTTATCAAGTTCATGAAACCATGAGTTGTAACCAATCTGCCTAGAAAAATTACATAATAATTTCTTACCCAAATGCATGTACTAGACAATTATCTGTGCAGTAATACTTTTTCTCATGATTATTAATCATTCTTTTGAAGGCTAATGACTGAAAGGGGATACATTCCTGTTTCTTTACATACTGTAAAAATTCAAAAGGGGTTATTTGTGGTAACCCTAGGACCAATCTTAAAAACATATTTTGGATAGGTTCCAAATGTTTCATGTAATGGGCAAAGGTTCAGACTTCAGCTGCATATAGAAAATTCTAAGATATTTTGGCCAAGAACGTTTGCTTCATAGCAATGAAAGAATTGTTTGTAAATAATTTACTAAATTTATAAATACCCAGCATTGCCTGATGTGTGTAGTTTTGTTTTTTAATCTGAGATAACCTAATTTTATTTCTTGTACTTATTAGCACACTGAGATAGTAAAAGGTTTCTACTTTGGTGATACTGATCGATTACGGCCAGTTGCGCATGAAAACGTAAAAGTTATACAATACCTAGCTCAGCCACAAGTCATGCTTTTAGTCATGCTTCTTCTTCTGGTCGATCACAGATAATAATAATGGGGGAACGATACAGACACATAGTACATGTAACTCGGGGTGGGGCCCCCACAGAAGAAAAAGAAACAATAATAATAATGAGAGAACTTATATAGACACAAAGTACATATAACCCGGGTGGGGTTGGGGTGGAGCACCCCCACAGAAGAAACAAACACAAGTAGGGCAAATAAAATGCTGAAAGGCAGAAAAATATGTGAAATAAACTGCTTTTGCTGTCTCAAGTAGTCTGATCAGACATTTTTTAGCACATTTTGCAGTATCAGGAGGCAAAACATGCAGAGGACATTGCAGAGAATGTGCCACCTCCATTGTGAAGTGCCCCCCCGAAGCACTCGATGATGCTGTCAAGTTACCCAAATGAGCTGATGTCTGATTTAGTCTGTCGTTCACTTTTGTTATACTGTGCACTCTCGTGATGTAATGTGCACGTTATAAGGCATTTTTTTAATTAGATAAATGTAAACCATTTTTTTTTTTATTAGATAAATGATGTAACTTCAATAAGTATGGTCTCTGCTTCATTTATTTATGTCTCTTGGTTTGCCTTTCTGGTAGTAGCAGTGTATATGTGTATAGCATCTCAGCTGTTTGTCACTAGCATAGTGCTCAGAGACACAGTACAGAGCAGTCTTTAAAAGCAGCGCAGCAAAGCGATCTGGACGTAATCAGTCAGTATCGCCTCAACTTCTTCTAGAGTCTTATCCTGTTAGCACACTGAGATAGGTAAAGGTTTCTACTTTTAATATCTCACCCTTATTTATACAACAGGCATGGGTTAAAACTGCTCAAGGTCCTGTCTTCTTCCTCCTCGGCCTGTGTGGCTGGGTGTTTGTGTTTGTCTCTGTCAGTAGTTTAGTTTTGTAGATTTTCATGTGTTTTTACTTGGAGGAACTAGACCATTCTTGGACATGATATCTATGAAAGTTTCCTGGACTAAGAAACTAGAAAACATCACCAGCAGGTATTGGCATTCTCATTATAAATCAACTTTTTGGAAGCCATCACAAACAAAGTTAAGTCCAGCAAAGAAGTTCTAGAAGCTCTGAGTTGTGGAGTGCTGCACTGAATCCACATTTCCATCTGCCCTGATCCTAAAGGAATCTGTACTTGTCTTTAATAACTATTCACAACCATTTAAACAAAGGGAAGACACTAACAAAGATTTTTTAGTCCTGCATATGCCACAGGCCAATGTTCATCACCTTCAGGAATTTAACACATTCTGAGTCTTTGATCTAGAGTAACAGCAGTTTACTGGTTCCCAGTAGTTCACCATTTCCTGTGGATTTGATAATTTTTCATCATTTGTCACCTGGTGGACAAGATTATTATATTGCATACTTGGGACTTACTTTCAGACGAGCAGTTCGACTACGCAGGCCACATTGGTGGCTAAGAGGAGTTCAGTGATCTGAGTCAGAGCGCCCAATAGGAACCCAGGGCACCATTTTTAGGACTCGTGGCTGGGCCTTTTAAGGGATGAGCCCAGCTGCTCTTGAGGTATACTTGTGACTTTCTCGCAGAGGTGCAGGGGGACTGCACAGGCTGAATCGGTCTGCTTCTCGGGGGCCAGAGGTCCTGCGGGATGGCACAGGCTGCATCGGTGGCTAAAGAGCTGTTGCAGGAACTGTATCAGGAGCAAATTTGGAGCCGGGTGTAGCCACATTGGTGGCTTGGAGAAGTTCAGTGATCTGAGTCAGAGAGCCCAGTAGAAAGCCAGGGCACCATTTTCAGGACTCGTGGCTGGGCCTTTCAAGGGATGAGCCCAGCTGCTCTTCGGATACTTGGGACTTACTCACAGAGGAGCAGGGGGACTGCGCAAGCTGCATCGGTGGGCTGCTTCTTGGGTGTCAGGAGGTTCTGAGGGATGGTGCAAGCCACGTCAGTGGAGAAAGAGCTGTTGCAGGAGCTGTATCAGGAGCACATCTCGAGCCGGGGATGGCCACATCGGTGGGTAGGAGGAGTTCAGTGATCTGAGTTGGAGTGCCCAATAGAAAGCTAGGGCTCCATTTTTGGGACTCGTGGCTGGGCCTTTTAAGGGACAATCCCAGCTGATCTTGGGATGCTAGTTTGCCTCTGGGGGTGGCCCCCAGCCACCAGGGCTTGCATCTTTGGCAGGATTGTAGGGTGCTCTGGCTGTGGGACAGCTGTGATCCTAAACTGGGCCCGAGGGAGGGAGGTTGCCAGGCTGTAGGCAGTTATTGAAGATCGGGGGGAGCTTGACTGGGTATGAAGGAAACTGGAGTTGTTGGGGGGGGATAAACATGTCTGGGAGGGCCTGTGGGGAGCAGCAAGGCAATGATAGAGTGCAACCTGGATCTGTTTCATCAGGCTGGAGTGGAGAACCTACGGGGCGTGGGTTAGTAGCAAAAGGGGTTGCTACCCGGGAGGTAACTGGTAAAGGAAACAGGCTAAATCATAGTAGGCGGGGGGGGCAGGTGGGTTGGGGCTGACAGGGGGCCTACTGGAGGAGTGGATAGTGGGAAATCAGGACAAAAAAGGAAGTTGGCTATGAGTGCTATAATAAATTTGAGCCATTGAGTAAGTTGGTTGGAGAGGACGTGGTGAGGTGGGTAGAGGAGGAAAAGGAGGATGGAGGAGAGAGGAGAGATGGATACAGTGAATAGGATGAGGGTGGGCATCAGTAATTCAAATAAGTATGCTGTCGGGGAGGGGGCAAATCAAGTGTCAAAGAAAGGGAGAGGGGGAAAAAGCAGAGGGAAGGTGTGGAGGCTGCGAGTCTACTCGGCGAGAAAGGAGGAGAGCTAGATTTGAGGGAGGGGTGTCCTTCGAGGGGGGAGGATCATACCAGAGAAAGGCCCAAAGGTAAGGGGGACCTGCAGGTGGGCATGAGGAAAGGGGAAGAGGTAGGAGGGGTCGTGGTGATGGGAATGCCCTGTTGGGGGACTGAGAGGTGGGAGGTGGGAGCTGGAAGGGGAGGAGGTCAAGAGAAAAAGGCTCAACTGGGGTAGGGAGTGGGGTGGAGGCTAAACTGGGGGAGTGGGAACTCCGGTTATAAAAGGCATGACAAGAGGGTAGAGGCAGCTAGTGGTCTCTTGTAGAGGGTCTGGAGAAAATCCAAGGGGAAATGGTCTCAAGGAGGGGGGAGGTGACGGGGGCTGGTGGGGGAGTCCAAAAAGGAGGTGCACAGAAGATCAAGGGGGACACTAAGGTTCTCCTGTTGGGGGACTCCATGATCAGGGGTATTCACTGGGTGGGACAGGGTGAGGGAAAATCCAGTCCAGTTAAGGTAGTGGGTATTTCCGGTCTGACTGTGCATAGGGTGAGGTTCATGGTGTATGAGCTGGCGAGGGACTGTGGAGGATCACCGGACTCCCTGAAGCATCTGGGAACAAATCATTTTGAGGGGAATATTGTGCTGGAAATTCAGGCAAGGTTCTGAGAATTGGCCTGGGTCTGTCATGACAATGGATGCACAGTCTCCTTCTCAGAAATCCTGCCAGTGCCAAGGGCCACTGTAGAGAACAAACATAAGATCAGGGAGATTAATGACTGGCTTGGGCAGTGGGGTGAAGCACAGGGGATTGGGGTGTTGGGAGACTGGGGGGGAGTTTGGGAAGACAAGGGACTGTATGCGTGGATAGGCTTCACCTAAATCTGGTAGGGAAGGAAGTTCTAAAATGGGGAATGATGGATTTCATTCAATCTAGATGGGATTTAAACTTGTGAAGGGGGAAGGGGGGCACTGACGGGCTGATCCGGCCATCCATACCACCGGTAGGACTGGCCTGCAACCCCATAGAGGGGTGACAGATGGTACCCTAGGGGAGAAGAGTGGACGGACGTATGAAAGATCTGGGGAGGATATAGTAAAGAGGGGTAGGGACAAGGGTTGGAGAGTAGCTTTAATAAATGCCAGGAGCCTGGGGATTAACATGCCTGAGTTCCAGTCCACGCTGTTTGAGGGTGTAGGTGGATGTAGCAGTGGTCACTGAAACTTGGGCCACCCCTGGCCATGACTGGGACCTTAATCTAAGTGGTTACCTTGTGCTAAGGAAGGACAGAAAGGTGGGCAGAGGGGGAGGAATAGCAATGTTCATTAGGGATAACATCGAGATTATGAGAGTGGAGGAAGCAGAGGGCAACCTGGAGGCCCTATGGGTCACCTTGAAAACCCCCATGGGAGGAAAGATCAAATTGGGGGTGGTATACAGGCCCCCAGGACTAACGGAGGACCTGGAGGATTGCCTGTTGACTAACATTAAGGGGCAGTGTGGACTGGAAGGGGAAGGAGTGGTGTTGATGGGGGGCCTTAATATGCCAGCTACTGATTGGGGTACTATGATGTCCACTGTAACCAGGGAGCAGAAGCTGCTGGATGGCTTCCTGGTTGTGTTCCTCAATCAGAGGGTGATGGTCCCAACAAAGAAGGGTCATGTCCTGGATGTGGTTTTAGCGGATGGGGATCTTGTATGAGATCTGGTTGTGGAAGGACCCCTGGCTGAGAGTGACCACAACACAGTCTGGTTTCGGCTTAAACTTAGGGGGAAAAGGGGATCATTCAAGGACAATGATAGTTGATTTTAGGGGGTGGACTTTCAGAACATGGGGGAAATTCTCAAGGGGCATTTGTGGGAGATAAAACTAGGTTTGGAAGTGGAAGGTACGTGGGAGATCATAAAGCGGGGGCTACAAGAGGCCACCAGGACCTGTGCAAGAGTGATGCACAAGGGCAGTAAGTCTCATAAACCATGCTGGTGTGCCAAGGAGGTTCAGGAGGCAGTAAGGGAGAAGAAGGCTGCCTACAGTAGGTACAAACAAATGAGAGAAGAGAGGGATAGAAAGAATTATAGCCTTGCAACCAGGAAAATCATCAGAGTGGTGAGGGGGGCAAAGGCCTGGAAAGAGCAGAGGCTGGTGCAGGGGATATGGGGTGGGGAAAAGGGATTCTTTAGGTATATTGGTGAGTAGAAGAAGGGTAAGGGCCAGCTCAGTAGGTTGAGGACAGCTGGGGGGTGGGTGGAAGGAGCTGGAGAGCAGGTGTAGGGGCTGAATGAGTACTTTGCCTCAGTGTTCACTAGGGAGGAGGCTGGGGAACTTCAAAAAAAGGGGTTGAAGGACACAGAAGGCATAGCAGACCTGACTATTGGGGTGCCTGCTCAAGCACAAGCCACTGGGGGAGGTAGGATGGAGTGAGATATCAGGCTGGTTCTGCTGAATGGGGGACAGATGCTGATATTCCTATCAGTCAGGTGTGGGAAGCCCTCCAGTCCCTAAAAAATGATAAATCTTCGGGGTCTGATGCTATTCATCCCAGAGTACTGAGGGAGTTGGTGGATGTTTTGGCAGCGCCATTGGCGGATTTCTTTAACTTGTCGCTCCAGACAGGGAGGGTGCCAAGGGACTAGAAGCAGGTGCATGTTGTGCCCACCCATAAAGGGGATCGAGAGAAGAGCCAGGAAACTACAGACCCATCAGTTTGACATTGGTGGTGGGGAAGGTAATGGATAGCATATTTAAGGAGATGCTGGGAGGTTTCTTGGAGGAGATGGGTTACCTGGATGACTGGCAGCATGGGTTTGTGCCAGGTAGATGGTGTCAAACAAACCTTGTAGAGTTCTATGAGTGGGTGACATCAGCACTCGATAGGGGGAGACCAATGGATGTACTGTTCCTGGACTTCAGTAAGGCATTTGATTCGGTCCCTCACATTGGCCTAAGGGAGAAGCTGGGGGGGGATGGGGGTAGGTCCATTGATGGTTAGGTGTATTGGAAATTGGCTTTCAGGTTGCACTCAGCGGGTTGTTGTTGGTGGGGAGGTCTTGTCTCCTTAGGAGGTCATAAGTGGGGTCCCACGGGGATCAGTCCTGGGGCCACTCCTGTTTAACGCCTACATCTCCGATATCAGGGAAGCTATCAGGTGTGAAATGAGTCTCTTTGCGGATGACTCTAAGCTGGGGGGCGGTGGTGGAGGGGAGGAGGGGAGATTGGCCCTGCAAGAGGACTTGGATACTCTGGATAGGTGGTCCTGCACCTTGAAATAGAAATTTAACTCCTCCAAGTGCAAGGTGCGACACCTGGGGCAGGAAAACCCCAACTATGTGTACGCCCTGGGGGTGGATGAGTTGTAGGCCACGGCAGGGGAAAGAGACCTAGGAGTCTTGGTGGATGTTAACATGAATAATTCAGAGCAGTGCAGGAGGTCTGTGGTCAGGGCAAATAGGATGCTGGGATGCATCGCTAGGGGGATTACCTCAAAGAACAGGGAGGTGATTTTACCACTGTACAAAAGCCTGGTTAGACAACATCTTGAATGCTGTGTGCAGTTCTGGAGGCCGCACCTAAGGAGGGACATCCATCTCCTGGAGAGGGATCAGAGGAGAGAAAACAAAATGATCCGGGGCCTGGGGGATATGACATATGAGGAACGACTAAGGGAGCTCAACCTGTTCTCGTTGGAGGAGAGGAGGGACCGGGGAGACATGATTGAGGTCTTCAAGTACCTCAGGGGAGTAAATAAGGTTAGCCAAGATAGGATTTTACGACGGAAGGAGGGTGGAATCACCAGAAGACACAGTTGGAAGACTGAGGGAGGTAGGATTAAGGGGGAAAGGAGGAGGAGGTACTTCACTGAGAGAGTGATGGAGCCGTGGAATGCGCCTCCCAGGGAGCTGGTACAGACAGCTATGGTGGAGGAATTCAAGAGAGGGTGGGGCAGGTATAGGCAAGGGGTGAAGCAGAGGCTAGTTTGCCCAGGGGGGGCAGGACTGGGGGATGGAGTAACAGCGGAAAGAGACAGATACGGGGCTACGGTACCCAATCAGGGTGCTGAAGTACGAGCAGACTTGATAGACCAATAGGCCTACTCTGCTTGCGTCTAGCATGTCAGTATGTTAGTATGTATCACTATCATTTCACTGCATGCTGTGTAAATAGTGATGTCTTGCAGTTTGAAAGGTCACAATGAAATAATGAAATACTGAACAAATCAGAGAAAAAATTATTGCATTATGTTTTGTAACGTCCACTATTTTGGTTTTATTTATATTCAGTTCTTGGTCTAATGCAAGAAGGCTCTGAGCTGTTTTGGCCAAGAGTTTTTGGAGACAAGTAACAGAATGAAAAATAACAACTGCATCACCTGTGTACATTATAATCCCCACATTTGCACCAGAAACATTTGGGAAATCCATTTCAAGACTAACAATATCACTTATTAATTTGTTAATATAGATGTTAAAAAGAAGGGGGGACAAGTAAACATCCCTGTTTTACCCCTTTTTTACTCTGACCTTTCCAATAACATTTTCATTTGAGGCATTTCAAACTTGTAAAACTTTATCCAGATCTGGATTAAACTATGAAGATTATTTTTAATACCCTTGTCTACTAAAATGGACAATAGTGTTTCCCTGCATAGGTTATCAAAGCCCCCCCCTTAATGTCTAGGAAGGCTATAACAAGTGATTTTTTTTTCCATGCTCTGCATTTGTGCAAGAGCAAGTCGGTAATAAAAATACAATGAAAAACACTTGACTGCTCTCAGTTCTGGACCTCTTGGGTCTATAAAAATAGAAACGCAAGGTCTTTTTTATGCCTAGTCTATACAGTTTCTCCTCTCCTGTATCTGAGTAAGGAATAAACAAGCAAAGCAACAAACTGATTCATGTGAAATTCAGAGACCACTGCAGGTAAAAATTTTACATTAGGTACATAGGTATTGTATACAATTTATTTTTAAACAGGAACAGTACATATTCGGGCCAAAGTCTATTTTCAGTCCACTCCTGTAGCAGTCACACAGTTCAGTACACAAAACATACGCTTCTGTTCTATTCCCATATAAATTAGGCCATTTCATACATGCAAATTTTTGTCAACAAAAAACATACTCAAAATCCTGACACACTGATACTCAAGTGTACACCAACACAAATGCTTAATCGTTACATGCATGCTGTACTTAATTTTTATGTTTGCTTGCACGCATGTGCAAGAAACATAGTGTCACCATACGAGAATTCATAGGTGTGCTTCCCTACTTCCAATGCCCTGCTGCCTTTTGCAGGTGCGGCCCCACAGCACCAATGAATGCAAGAGCTGTCTATGACAGCATTTGCAAATGCAGCAGCATACAGTTCAAAGAAAGGCACTGCAGCGTGTAGGCAATTTGCATACTGACATTGGCAGTATGCAAAGTGCCTACATGTCGGCAGTGCAAGAGCTGTCATAGACAGCTCCTCTCCCCCCCCCAAACATGTAACACGCTGGGAGCTGCTCATGCGCTCCCCATCCACACATACAGTATGGCCAATGGGGGTGCCCAATCCCCAGTCAGATCCATTGGCCCCCCCCAAACTGCCTTACAGGTGCCACGCTGGGAGCCAACCCCAGCATGGCAAACATCTGTCTGCTGCCTCCCCCCCAACATACTTCCAGGTGCCATGTTGGGAGCCCACCCCAGCCTGGTAAACCTCTCTATGGCCAATGGTGGTAACCAATCCCCCGTTGGCTCCACTGCCCCCCAAAAAAACTTCTAGCTGCCACACTGGGAGCCCACTTCAGCGTGGCAAATGTCCCGCGTCGTCTTCCTAAAATAAAAAAAAAACCTAGGAAGAAAAAACATTCCATCAACGTGTTCACCCCTTCCCCCAACCGCAACCAGCAGCTGCACACCTGCCTCCCCGCACACCCCCACACACCATACTTACCTCCGGAGCTCAGCGCAACGCTTTTCGGTGGACCGGGAACATGTCTGCACTCTTCGAAGCTGACCACGAACTGAGAAAATGCCGGTAAGCTGTATAATGGAATAAACAGTTTTTTTTCAACTTTGATGCATATCTCAGAAATATTTCGGAATTTTTTTTCACCAGATTTTCAACATGGGGTTTTTGGGACCCCACCTCATGAATTCTTGCACTGTCATTTTGTTATTCAGTCCCAAAGGGTGATTTCATGGTCACTGCATGAAACCACCTTTTGGGACTGATGTACAAAATGACAGTGTCACAATTCATGAAGTAGGCCCCAAAAAACCCTATGTTGAAAATATGGGGAAAAAATTCACAAAAAAACTGTTTTACGAGCGTGCGTTGCGCAGTTCCTGCACATGCTCATAAGTTTACAAATTTGTAATATTTGCACTCCAGATTTTCAACATTGCCATTTTACCACACCTCCTTATGAGCAGTACAGCTGTCATTTTTCACATCTCGTCCAAAATGTGTTTCCGCGCATGTAGCGCACAATGGCGCAGTCGATGTGCAAAATCAATGTTTGGGACAGATTAAGGAAATCACAGTGACACTGTTCATGAGCAGAGGTCTTAAAATGGCGGTGTTGAAAATATGGTGTCAAAAGTCCGTAAAATGACTGTGTTAAGAGTGAGCAGTGTGCTGTTTCCATGCACCCTCGTAAGTTCATGAATTTGTAATATTTTCAGTCCAGATTTTCACCACTGGCATTTTTCCACACTTCCTTATGAAGAGTACAGCTTTAATTTTTCACAACATGGCCAAAAATGGGTTTTCACACTTTCTGCAGAGAAATGTGTGGTCGCTGTGGGAAATCACTGTTCGGAACAGATTAAGAAAATGACAGTGACACTGTTCATGAGTGGAGGTCCCAAAATGCCTGTGTTTGCAATCTGCTGTAAAAAAATCCCAAAATAATTAAATTAAGGGTGTGCGTTGCACAATTTCTATGCATGCTCGTGACTTCACCAGTTTTTTTACTATTTTCACTGCAGATTCTCAACATTGCCCTTTTTTACACCTCCCATGAATAGTACAGCTGTCATTTTTCACATCCTGTTTGAAAATGTGTTTTCGCACCTGTGGTGCCAAATGCTGTAGTCACTGTGCAAAATGAGCTTTCGGCTAACAAACTGATATTACCACTGTTCATAAGGTGGAGGTAAAAAAAAAAAAAAATGTTGAAAATTTGGAGTGAAAATACCAATGAACACCTGAGGCGTTAGGGTTTCCGACCATAATGCCCCACCCTGTAGAGACTGACAGGCATCAGGGGTGTGACTTGGGATTGTCACCTGTAATGCTCATACCATTCCACCCACACCCACACCCTGCAGCCAGTGAGAGGCATCGAGGTGTACCTTGGACTCTTCGGCCCCAAAGTTCACCCCATTCTCCTATATTGCACCCATCTCACCATATTTCCTGATGGAATGGGGTGAGCATAAGGGTCAAAGACCCCAAGGCACACCGTAAAACTTTTCGGTGTCTGCGAGGTAGGTTGCGGTGAAATGGCATGGTCTTTATGCCTGACAACCCAAAGGCACACCCCACCAATGTCAATGCCAGCAAGCAAACATTCAGCATTGACAAATGCTTGTTAACACTTGAAATAACTCTTAAGACTTTAAACTTCTTTTTGTGCCAGTCAATGTGTTCCACCATGATGCCACACAAAAAACAATTACCATTTTTCCATATCTGGAAAACACTTTTGGAACTTTCTGCCTTGTGATTTTTTAGTTTCTTGTGGCATTCTGCACACTGTCATTTTGTTCAAGGTCATGTGATGGGACAATGGATGAGTAACATTGCTTGAAGCACTCTGGAAATCAAGTTTAGCCACTTCATCTCATGCTTAACTTCCAGAAATTTCCAATTAAGGTGACTGTACAGATTGCAATGGTGTATTCTGAGGCCTACATCAGGGCAATGTGAGCCAATTTATTGAATACCGTATCAAGGCTCCCCAAATAATTTTTACTACCATGTGCATGTGCTCAGCTCCCATGTTCCAAAATCAGTAATACTAATCCATTTGCACTTTTTTCTTTGCTTCCCTAGTTAATAACCTTGATGTGTGCATCAGTGCCCAAGCCTCTTGTCTGCTTTCAGTCATAGGTTCTGAATTTGGCCAGAAAAGGACAGACCACTATCAAAGGTCACTCCAAGAGATTTGCACTGAGTGACCTGTGTCAGTACATTACCCTCATGATATTTAATACTTAACTCACTCACTCCTTTTTCAATTACTTCAAATCCATACTTTGGGTTTTTATAATAATCATTCTCAGCTTTGACCTAGTGGTGAACCACTCCTGTGCTACACAAAAGTCGGTCTCCAGCTTTAGGTGTAATGGCTGCAAGATTCCACCAGATGCTACCAAGGCAAGGCAAATTTTATTTTTAAAGCACCCAATCCCTGAGGCTCTGAGTGCCTAACAAAAAAAATAACAAAATAAACAATTACAGTCCAGTCTAGAAATAATAAGAATAATTAAAATCAAAGCTCAGTTGTTAAAATTAACTATAATAATAAAACAAAATGGGTACAAATTACTCTACAAATGCCAGGCTGAATATGTGGCCCTTTAGTCTCTGCTCAAAAACACCGATCGAGGAGGCCTCCCAGACAGCAGGTGGAAGCACGTTCCACAGGGTCAGCCCAAAGACACTGAAAGCTTGATCACCAGATGTCTTGAGCCAAACCCTGAGAATGTCCAGGAAGCCCCTTGAAGAGGAGCGGAGGGAGCAGGCAGAGGTCGCAGGTATCAGGAGCTCTGACAGGTAACCAGAACCCAGTCCATATAGGGCCTTATAGGTGAGCAAGCCCACCTTGAAAAGGACCCTCCACCTGACTGGCAACCAGTGCAGAGCATGCAGGACCGGGGACCAGAAGGTGGGGTGGAGCAACACTGGGGAAACATCAAAACCGCCATCACAGAGGCAACAAGCCTTTGTGTGAAGCAAATAAATCAAAAGGAAAGAAAAAAACTCTATGGTTCTTAAAAGAAGTGGTGGGAAAGTTTAGGGAGAAAAAGATAGCATTCAGGAAGTATAAAGAAACACAGAAGGAGCAAGACAGAGAACTGTACCAGTTAAAACAGAAGGAAATAGGGAAGGCAGTCAGCATAGTAAAGGCCAAACTGAGGAAAAGATAGCCAACTCGGTTAAGAACAGGGATAAAACCTTTTACAGGTACATTAGGGAGCAAAGAAAGACTAACGTAGAGATACTGAGGCTGAATAAAGAGGAAGGTGGTTGGGCAGAGAGCGATAGTGAAAAGGCAGGGATACTGAATGAATACTTTTGCTCAGTATTCAGAATGGAAAAGCAGGGGAAGATACCTAATCCAGTCAATAGAATCACTTTGGATAGGGGGGTTAATATTAGTCCTTTCACAGAAGAAAGGGTTCTGAAAGAACTCTTAAAACGGAAGGTGAATAAAGCAATGGGGCCTGATGGGATTCACCCCAGAATTCTAAAAGAACTAAGTGAAGAACTAGTAACACCACTGACTACCCTTTTTAATAAATCATGGGAGGATGGTGTGGTACCTGAGGACTGGAGGAGGGTGGATGTGATTCCCTTCGCAAAAGTGGGAGCAAGGCAGAGACAGGAAACTACAGAGCTGTCAGTTTGACCTCAGTGGTAGGGAATATGATGGAAGCACTTCTCAAGGAAAGAATTGTTGAGTACCTAGAGGCCAGAGGGGCACAGGACCCAAGGCAGCATGGATTCACAGCAGAAAGGTCATGTCAGACAAATCTGATTGATTTCTTTGACTGGGTGACTAAAGTAATAGACCAGGGAGGTGCTGTGGACATGGCCTACCTAGACTTTAGCAAGGCATTTGACACAGTCCTGCACAAAAGTTTAATAAACAAATTAGCCAGCCTGGGAGTGGGTCCCAGGGTGGTAGCCTGGGTAAAACACTGGCTGGACAACAGGACACAGCGGGTAATAGTAAATGGAGTCCACTCTGAAGAAAGGGGGTGCTGCAGGGTTCAGTACTGGGGCCAGTCCTTTTAATGTCTTAATAAGTGACATTGCAGAAGGACTAGAAGGGAAAGTATGTCTCTTTGCAGATGACACAAAGATCTGCAACAGGATTGATATGCAAGGTGAGGTGGAAAGAATGAAAAGGGACTTGGTAAGGTTGGAGGAATGGTCAAATGTATGGCAGCTTAGATTCAATGCAAAGAAGTGCAAAGTAATGCATCTGGGAAACAAAAACCCAGGGGAAGAGTACACAATGGGAGGTGAGATACTGACAACAACAAAAATAGAAAGGGACCTGGGGGTAGTCATATCAGAGGACCTAAAGGTGGGCCAGCAATGTGAGAAGGCAGTAAGGAGGGCTGGGGGGATACTGGGATGCATAGGGAGAGGCATCACCAGTAGAAAACAGGATGTTGTTGGCCCTCAGTACAGACAGTTGGTAAGACCACATCTGGAGTACTGAGTACAGTTCTGAAGACCCCATCTCCACAAAGACATAGGGTGGAGGCTGTCCTGAGGAGGGCAACCAAAATGCTGCAGGGTCTGCACCAGAAGACATATGAAGAAAGACTAAAGGAGCTTAAGATGTATAGCCTCGAGGAAAGGAGGGAGAGTTGGGACATGATGGAAACTTTCAAATACCTCCAGGGAATCAACAAAGTCTGAGAGGGTAGCATCTTTAAGAAAAAGAGATGCGCAAGAACAAGGGTGCACAATCTGAAGATAGAGGGGGGACGGCTCAGAGGTAATGTGAGGAAGTATTTCTTCACAGAGAGGGTTGTAGATGCATGGAATGGCCTTTCTGAGGAGGTCATAGAGTCAAAAGCAGTGGGGAAATTCAAGAATGCATGAGACAGACATAAGACAATTCTAGTGGGAGGTAGGAGGAAGTAGGCTGTTGGTTAAGTAGGATCTTCAGCTTATCCATCAGGTAGGGAAATGGGCAGACTAGGTGGGCCAAGCAGTCTTTATCTGCCATCAAATTCTATGTTTCTTTGTTACATGACAGGACCTAGGCAGGCCCATCAGCAACCAGGCCATCATGTTCTGCACCAGCTGCAGCCTGTGTAGGGTCCTGGGTCCTTCCCATGACCCCAAAGTGGAGAGCATTACAGCAGTCGAACCTTGAGATAACAAAGGCATGTACCAGGGTCAGCAGATCCTCAGGTGGAACAAGGGGTTTAATCCTGGTGATGTTCCACAAGTGGTAAAAAACACTCTTAACAACAGATGATATCTGGTCCTCAAAGGTTAGCCTGCTGTCCAGAATCACGCCTAAATTATGCACCCTCACGGAAGCAACCAATGGGGCAGACCCCAGGAAAAGACATATGTCTGCTCCAGGTTGCAACCCATCATGCCCATGACCTGGCTTGATCACTAGCATCTCTGTCTTATCTGGGTTTAGTCTCAACCAGCTGGAAGCCATCCAGTCATTGATTTTAGCCAGACAGATATTAAGTATGTCAATAGCGCCAGATGTTCTGCGAGCAAATGACAAATACAGCTGGGTGTCATATGCATAACAGTGAAACGCCACGCTGTATTGTCAAATGATCTCACCCAGGGGCAGTATACACACTGCGAACAGCATCGGTGACAAGATCAAGCCCTGTGGAACTCCACATGACAGAGGCATTGAGGAGGAGGATGAATTCCCCATCACTACCTGCTGCACCCTATCAGAGAGATAGGACTCAAACCATCTGATGACAGTGCCAGCAAGTGCACAAAACTTATAGAGCTGATCCAGAAGCACGATGTGGTCCACTGTGTCAAATGCTGATGGGAGATCAAGGAGCACAAGAGCTGACCTGTCTCTTCTATCTCTGGCCCTGAGTAGATCATTATGTACCCTAACTAGAGCTGTTTCTGTGATGTGTATAGCCTGAAAACCCTACTGAAATGGCTCATAGATGTCAAAGGACATGAGGTGATCCTTGAGCTGAAGTGCCACCAATTTCTCAACAATCTTGCTCCAAAAAGGCAGGTTGGCGATTGGACAATAATTTGTCAGGACCTCTGGGTTGAAGGAAGGTTTCTTAAGGAGGGGTCTCACCAGTGCTTCTTTCAAAGCCACTGGGAACACCCCCTCTGCCATCGAGCACCTGGCAATCCTGGCAAACACTGGGTCAACAGCCTCAGTGCATCCCATTAAGAAAAGCGTTGGGGCTGGGTCCAGTTCACAAAATATGTGCTTCAGCTCTAGGATCACCCCTGTCACTTCAGACACCTCCACTAGCCTAAACTCACCCCAGACAGGCAAAGTGCCTCTGCTCCTACTAGTCCAGCCACTACGCAGCATTAGCCTCCCTGACGGAATCCCCACCTGGATAGACAACACTCTGTCAGAGAAGAACAGAGCAAACTCTTCACACAAGGTGGATGAAAAGGTCTTCTTCGGCTGTAGACAGATAGAATGGAGAAGCCTGTCCACAGTCTGAAAAAGCTGAGCAGGTGTGTTCCTCCCTTCTGCAATCTCCCCGGACAGGAATTCTGCCTTCTTACGGGAGATTGCCTACCCATAGTGGACACGCAGGACTAGTTTGTCAGCCTTCAGCCAGGTCTTCTGCCAGTAATGCTCCAACTTCTGACCCTTGTTCTTCATCGCCTGGAGATCCCCATCAAATTAAGGAGCTCTCAAGTGAGAAGATCTGGGTCATATACCAATAGGAGTGATGGCATCCATTGCTTTGGACACCACCTTGTTATAGGTCGCCACCGCCTCACCAGTGCCAATCGCACAAGCTGCCTCAACTTTCCATAGGTCAGCCAACACCAAATGTTCTTCTGGTGTAAGCCCTGTTAAAGGGGGTGGCTGACCACCTCCCACAGGGCAAAAGGACTATCAGGGGAGGGGTCCTAAACATGAGAGCGTCATGGTGCAGTAGATCGGACCAAGTTGTTAACTCAACACCCAGCTGGAACACCAGATTGAGTGTGTTGCCATGCCACTGGGTCACAGAAGCAACTACTTCCTGTCAGACACCAGAGAGGCATTAACACAGGATGTCATAACCCGGTGCAGTTGGTTGACACAACTGTTGCAGTCCCCCAGGATTAAACACCTGGGGGACTCCAACACTTGGTCAATGACGAAGTCCACCACATCCTGCAAGAATTCTTCTCCTGCCCCAGAGGGTGGTAAATAAGGAGAATCCTGCAACCTGCACCTGGACCTCCGTGCACGGCAACACACTCAAAAGACCTAGTATTACCAACAGAAAGCACTGTGAAGCCCAGACTGGATCTAAAAATGATGGCCACTCCCCCACCCCTGTGATCCTTCCTTGGGCAGTGGACCATGGAGTACCCATTGGGGATGGTGGCCTCTAAAACTGGACCAGCATCGTCACCCAGCCAAGACTCCACAATGCAAGCCAGGTTGACAGAGGAAATCAAGTCTGCAAAAATGTCGGCCTTGTTCATTATCAACCTGGCATTGCAAAGCACTGCCTGAAGAGGATTAGAGGAGACAGCCAGCCCTCTAGCTACCTACCCACTCATTCCAGTGGAACCCCTGGGTACAGGAACCAAACACTTCTGGCATCTCCCTCAGCCCCGTTAAAACCCAGGGCATCTCCTGTACCTTATAACCTCAATGCCCCACATGATCCCCTCCTCAGCTGTCCTCCTCCAACATTTACCCACCCACCTGCGTATAATCCTGACCTCTCAGCAGTGTCTGACAGCAGTAAATGAAACCGAGAGAGGTCAGTAAAGGGGCAGAGGTCAAGAAATGGAGAGGCATCAGCTGGCCCGTTAGCACAGCGGTTGGATTTCCACTTGCGACACTGGTGACCCAGGTTCGGGAACAGACCCGAGTCGCTGGAGGGCCAGCCGGGGAGAGAAGGATGAAGAATCCCATGGACTGCTCTCCTTCTCCATGGGCGAGGGTGGGGAAGTGTCCGGTGCAGGGAGAACTCCTGGCAGAGGCCGGGAGTCACTCAGCTACCGACGCTCACACGCACAGGAGGCGGGGCAGACGCAGGCATCATTGCATGTTCCCACCTCCCAAGAAAAAACAGAAAAAGAGGGTGGGTGGGTCCTCCATTTCCATGAAGCCCTCCCTGGAGCTTTCAATGAGCCACTGTTGCTAAGCACTCCTTACTAGTTACTGGTCCTGTGGCTCTGGATAGGGGACCGGTGCCGCGGCCCCACCTTCAGGGGGATAAGCGGGGGGGTGACCAGGAGAATGCTGACAATGGATGATAGGTGGAAGTCTGGGAGTCATGACCAGGGCAAAGATTGACAGAGAACCTGCCAGGAAAAAAGAGTAAAATATATAGAAAAAAAAAGGAAGCGGAGAGGCAGCATAGGTGATTTGTTTTTGGCCAAGGCCCCAACACATCTCAGCTGGGTAAACTGACCCAAAACCAGACTAAAAATCAAAATACAGTTCTAACTACTCATTCACCTACCATTCATACATAAATACAATAAAATTCCCTACACAAACACTCAACAATCACACACTAGCTAATTCACAAACATTCCACCCACCACAACCACCGTCCCAAAAGTAATGGCATTATTTATAGCCCAGGAGAGGACTTGAGTGCTATTAATGAATATACAGTATATCCCCATATTTCATGGGGAGACCAAAACTTCAACAAAGTAATTGAAAGGCAGCTCAAAGATGAGCACATGTCCTAAATAAGATTTGCCAGTTCGTAAAACAGTTCACTCTCACTGAGCCATTTACACAACCAAATCTCAACAGGAGGAAGACAAGCTGATATAAAATGTAGGAAGTAATAATACTGGGCAGGGCAGGCTTAAAGTTTTTCCAAAGTTAGCTCCAGCAGAACTCTTACTAAAGCTGAGGCAGTGACATTGTACAGGGCAGTAAAGGAACAAACTCATCAGCCCATAGTAGGTCCAGCTTCACCCCCAGGCACTTCTCTCACCAGCGCCGGAGGTAGTCTGGACTTATTTTCTTCTAGCAGAGACATGTCCCGCACCTGTAGCCATGGACACTACCAACAAGATGAAGTAAACCAGACTCTCGGATGCTGCACCACTCCACTGGCCTTAACTGCCCGTCCACCATCAAAGTCCACAGCAGTCAGGCAAAACCAGCCAGCTCTCAACAATCAGCCGTCAAGACCCACCTTGCCACACCATGGGCCTCCCCCGCACAGCAGTTCAGCACAGTTCCTTCAGAATGCAGAGTCTCAGAGATCGAACACTGGGGAAACTTTCTAGTACCCCCGGACCAAGCCATCCTTTGGGGTAGTTACACTGTGGTAGTGGTTGGAGATGTTTATTCAGAACAGTTCAGCAATACACTCCAACAGCAGAAGTCCATTTTTCAGTGGTTCCTTCTTACTTCTTCACAGCTCTGCACCCTCCCAGCTACTTCCTCTCACACGGTAGGTTTTTAGCACTCAGTGCCTATCTAAAAAACAATAAAGTTACCTCCCAATGATAACTTAACTTTCCCGACCCTAAACTAAATCTAAAAGCCCTATCTCATGTCCCTCACTAGTGTACAACAAGATTAAAATTTCAGACAACTGGACTAAAAATAGCCCTGGATGTTGGCACCAACAAATTATTTTTTTTATCACAGCTGCTATTTCTAAGCCCTCCACCCGACAGCCCCCTTCTGCCCGACCCCCCCCAGCTCTGTCCCCCGGAATTACTGGGGCTTACCTTATGCCCAGCCCAGGAGCAGTGCCTGCAGGGAGTCAGGCTTCATCCTGTCACCGGGGATTTTTCCTCCTGTTTTGACCCCTTTTGCGTCTACACACCGTGCAATGGGTGCAGCAGCTGTCTCCATCTCCGCAGAGGCAGCAAAGCACCATGGGCGCGGGAAGTCTCCTAGCTGTGCCATTCACAGCACAGACCCCTTCCCACCCCAAGGAAGGAGAGCTGTAGTGCTCAATCCTTACCTCCCTGCCACCCCCCCCGAGGCGCCCGAGTCTGTTCCCAAACCCGGGTTGCCGGCATGGCGCAAGGTGTGGCATCCAGTGCCTCAACCCTCAGTGTCACTGAGCCGGCCCAGTGCCAACAAATTAAACTCTCCTGCATAAAATAAGATAAGCAAAATAAAATAAACACTGTGTTGTCAGCATATGTCCTGACCCACAAGCCAGATAGGACATTGGGGAGATCATTGGTATAGATGAGGAACTGCAGAGGGCCCAGGATGGAGCCCCTGGGAACTCCCCCTAAATAGGCTCATGTGACCTGATAACAGTCTTTATCCTGGATCTGCCTCTTTATCCCCAATAAGTAGGTTCTGAACCAGCCCATGGCATCAGGATGCACACAGACACCCCCCCCCCAACCTGTTGAGCAGTATGGGATGGTCCACTAGGATAAAAAAACATTGTCAAATTCAGGAATACTGCCCCAGTGCTCTTTTCATTGTCCTGGTTTGTTGGTACTAGAGCCTTACATTGTGGTACAACAGTATACATGAAATACCATGACCTAAAGCCAAGGTAGAATGACATATTTGTCTCTAAGTATTCGTATGGCTGACTGTGAACCAGTTTTCCCAGAACATTTGGAACTTTTGAGATGGTGGACATCAATGGAATCGGGCATTAGTTTGACTGAGTTTGTCTGTTTCCTCCCTTTGTACTGGTATGAATTTACTGGTTGACCAGTTTGTGGGGAAGACCCCCTGGCAGAGACTTTAATGAAAGATACCATATTTCACCACTTAGAAGCCATGGCTTTGATTACTTTTTTTTTTTTTGTATACAGAGAATGGATTTAATTACGAACACTTCCCCTTTTAGAAATATTTATTAATATATGATACCTATGTTGAAAGTTTATAGCTTTACTTATTTGTGAACATTTGTGCTTTCATGTAGGTTGCATTTATTTAGCAATTAGATTTTTATCACTGGTTTGTTAATTTCCCTTATGCATGTTTTAACTTGTAAAGGCATTAACTTGTTGAACAATAAATTTTAAATAAAAAAAATGAATTGAATTGAATACTAACACATCACAAGCTTCATGCTGTGCTACTGCCTGTGCTCTCTGTGGTTTCCCTGCTAGATGATGTCCTTATAATATTGCTCTCTCCACAGTTTTCCTAGTTTTCCAGTACAGCATTAGCAGATGTAAGCATTTAACTCTCTCTAGATTAGACTCTGTGGTCCCAGAAATGCAAACCAGAGAATGCTGACAAGTCGGCTGTACTGTTAGAACGTACTATGTAAAGTGTTACCCAAAGTGTCACCCATTTACAAGCATACCATATACAAGTTGGGTCCCACTCCTGTTTGCAAATCTGACAGCTTAAGAAGGTACTATGGAAAAAGATTTTGTGTGTTACAGTGTTACATGTTTGCTATCTGAATGTCAGAAGTGAGCATAGAGGGCAGGTGTCTGACTGGAGGCACAGTAAACTAACTGAGCTTCAGGAGGGAGCACAGATGGCTGGGGTCTATGGAGGCACAGTAGACTATCTCAGCATTGGGAAGGAGAGGACTGACTGGGAATGATTTCCTGATTATTTCACTGTTTTCAAGCCACACCTGTTAGAAGCTGCAGCTTCCAGCTGGGGGCAGCTTCTATTAATACACTTTTTTTACAGTAAGGCTTTTATTCAAGGGCAGCTTCTAATGGGGGGCATCATCATCATGGTGAAATATACAGGTGTAACCCCCCCATAGGTGTGAGCTTACCTGTTACCCTGGGGCACTGTCCATCATTCCTCTGCCCTCTGCACCAGTCCTAGGTGTCCTTTTAAGTCTTCCCCCCAACTCCAAGTGTGTTCTCTAATCCTTTGGGGGCTGGAGGAATAAATCATGGGACTGCCACAGTAGCCTGGCACTTAAAAAGTGTCAGCGGGGAGCTGGCCCAGTGACACAGAGGGTTAAGGCGCTGGAAGTCTTACCTCACACCACATTGATGACCCACATTTGGAAACGAGCACGGACCATCAGAGGTCGTGGGGGGAGGGAGCGGAGCAGGATGGAACTGCTGAGAGGCAGCTCTCCTCTCCATGGAGGAAAGGTGGTATCCCTCGGCTCTTGCCTGCTTCATAGTGAAGGCCAGGGGGCAGCACAGTCTAGAGGGAGCACCAGGCAATAGGCTGATGGGTGGGCAAAAGGGGCTGTCGCCAGGGCTGTAGTACACATGTGTGCCTCCACGTGAATGCGTCTCTACTCCTGAGGCCCCAAGATAATTGGGGAGAAAATGGAAAAACCTCCCAACGCAGGATGATGCCCAACCCTCTGCAGGTGCCACTTCTGGGCTGGGCATAAGGTAAGCCTTGGTAATTCTGGGATGTCGGGGCTGGGGGGGCTCGTCAGGCTGAAGGGGGTGCAGAAAGAAATGGCGACAAATAATTGCAAAAAAAAAAAAGTGCCTGCAGGGTCCATGCATGCGCACTAGTGTGCCTGATGTCTTATTGCCACTGCTGCAGCCTTCCAATTGCCGTCTGGGTGGTCCAGACCCCATAATATGTTCATCAGGGGTTGGACACCTAGAGGAGGCATATAAAAAGCATCCAGGTTGTTTTATCTAAAAGCGCCAATAAGCAGGCGAGACCTTGTGTGAACTTTATTCCAGGTGCCAAAATCCACTTACCAATTAATAATCGAACTAGGTTAATGTTTATTAATATTTGTGAGGGATAGCAGAATATAACCAATTGGAAGCTGGGAGTTAGTGTGTGAAACCACAGGAACATTGGGCAGTTTGGGCAGTCTGAGCTGTGCTCTAATCGAGTCAAGAGGGTTCACACTGTGTGTTGTGAAAAGGCTGGAAACCTTTTCAGGAATTTAATGGTCAAATGGTCAGTCACCTGAGAATTAGAAAAAGCGATTTATTATGTCTGAAGGAACTGTGGTTGCAGTTGAATGTCTGACGTATTGGTTGAAGGCTTCTTTTGCAGTGAGCCTGCAGCAGTGTTGAAAAATCCTGAGCCTGTAAAAAGGGTTGTTTGGAACTATGTGTGCCCGAGCCTAAAGTTGGCACTTGGTCTGAAACTGAAGAAAATTGTGGAAAAGGTCTGCAGGTAGCCAGCACCCATGAACCTGCCTTGTTTGCTGAAATCCAGCTGTGGAAAGGTAGAATGCTAATACAGAGACTGCATGCTTGTAGCCTAAAACCACTGGCAAGGTGGAAGTCAGAGGACCCATGGCTGCTCACCGGAGTTGAGAATTCCTAACCAGGAAAAAGACAGAAACTGCAACCTGCACAGCTGCAACTTGGAGCCGGGTTGGGGAACTGTCAAACCCTTATCAAGTGGGGTGGATTGGGCTGCAGGTGGCCATGGGTGTGTGCCTGAGTGCTAGTGCACTCTGGACCCTTTGGGGACCCGGACCATGCGGTCACTCCAGGGTCTGGGTTTACTTGTAGTCCAGAGAACCATACATTTGTGCTCCTGTTTTCAGCCTGCTTGCAGGCCGAAGGTGACAAGCTGCTAAATTCTGCAAGCAAGTCAGAAGGTGACAAGCTGCAAGACTCTTCAAACAAGTCCAAGGTCGACCAGCTACCAGTATTTGCTTCATCCTTTAGGACAGTAGTTGCTGTCCATCTGCTTGCTACCCCTCGGAGTGGTTGTCTCCTGCTTACTCAAACCCACTGTGCCAGTACCTGAATCTCAGTGTTTGCAGAACTATGAGTAATCCAGGACTAGACTTGGCAAAGGGGATTTATTTAAAGTTGTTAACGTTTTCTGGTAAAGTTTACTCCAAGGATCCCAACACTGGCCAACCCGTGGCAACTAGCAGGCCTGCATTAAAATCTGGGCACCCAGTCAGGACAGAAAAAGGGGGGTTTACACTGCTACCAGTGGGGGTGTGCACTGTTAATGTTTTGGCCTACAGACCCTGCTGATTCAACCAAACCTTTCATTCCTAACTAATCCCTTGTCCGGGTACCCATTCCCTAGCCCTACTCCTGAAAATAAAGCTGTGTTTTGTTCTTTGCAATTCCTGTGTTGTGAGCATATTGTGAAGTATATGTATTTTACAGTATTGCCAAACAAAGTGGTATTCAGTTTGTGGGGTGACTAGAAGAGGAAGTGGGTAGGTACAGCATCCCAGGAGACTGTACTATTCTAACACCTGACCCACTATTATTTTACTCTGGATGGAGGCACAGCACTATTTTATTTCTATTTTGTGAAAGAACCCCAAATCAACATTGAAACAGAACCCAGGCCCCTTAACCTGTATAGTAGTCATCAGGCATGGGTAGTAGCTCATTGGCACATGGTGCTGGGGCTACATCTTTGAAAGCACCGCTGGGATATCCTGTTCACCAGTTATCCCACAATGGAGCCCACCACTGTTGAAAAGGACTCTGTTGCCCCCCAACCCTGATTCTGCACCCCCCAAACCGAAAGTTATGGTGAAAGCTACAGACAAGTTAAAACTGTTTGAATGGAGCGGAGGTCATGAAATGCACCCAAAAAAATCTAAAATCTGTTCTTCTCTTGGTGGTCCCAGCTGACATGGACTCTTGGTCCATAAAGGGGTATTTTTCAGCCATTAAAAGACTTGACCAAGTGGCAGTCCTTGGTCAAATGTTAGATTCTGCTACAGAGATGTTAACTGTTCTGGTTGAATATAAAAATGTGGTAGAAGTTTTGTGGGTACCTAATGCTTTAATTCCAGAAGGGTCACAGGAAGCATGGCCTGTTGTAACTATGACCAGTGTAATTCCCCAGGGTGAGGCAGTGCCTGGGCCCAAGCAGACCCTCACTCGGTGAAGGGACCCAACCCAATTATGTGCCCTACTCTTCAGATTCCTACAATAAATTAAGATTGTTTTCTGGGTTGAAACCCACTCCAGCAGAGCAAGATGATTATGAGGCATGGATTAACTATATGATCCCCCTGTTGCAGGACTGACAGTGCAGTGAGGGGGAAAAGCATAAAAGGTTAACAGAAAGTTTGAAAGGCCTCGACCTGGATGCTGTTTGGTCCCTGTGGGCCACAGACCCTGAGGCTAGTGTGGATGATTACATTGCTGCCTTGGATAGTGCCTTTGGCAACACTGAGTCCAGTGAGGATTTATTATGGAACTTTAGAGTAACCTGGCAGCAGCAAGGGGAACCCCTTTCAGTGTATATACAGAGGCTGGAGAAAGCTTTACAAATGCTTTCTCAGAAAGGGGTTGGGGTGCAGTCTAAAAGTTTAAACAAAATGCACGTAGAGCAGGTGCTGTGGGTTGCCAAATATTCTGAACTGTTGTTGCTAAAGTTAAGCATGAAGGAAAGGTTGAGTGACCCTCCCTTCCTCCGGGTCCTTCTCAGAGAAGTAAGGGAGGTGGAGGAACAAGATGCACAGTGGGGACCCTACCCTGCTGTAGTGGCCACCACTCAGGTCATTGAAAGTACCTCTTCCACTGAGGACCATGAGCTCAAAGAACTTCTTAAAGAGTGCAAGGAAGTGTTTGACAAGGCTGCCTCTGCACTTCAGTACAAATCTGGATACCCATCCAAGCCCATTTGTTTTGCCAGCTCCAGCCATCCTCTCTGTGATGGGCATGGGGGTTCAGGCCAGGCACCCCCTGTGGTCCCCAACCTTGAAGCTTGCCTCAGTGAACTGTGCCAGGCTGTAAGTGAATTGAAGGGTCATAGTTTGCCAATGTAGGGTGAGCTAGGGCAGAGAGTGATTGTGGCCTAAGCTATTGCCCTAGCTCTCACAATGTACCCTGGGCAACCCAGTAACAAAGGTCCCAGGCCTGTTGCTGAAGTTTCATACCCTGCTAGGCAAAGTCGAGAAGGTCTTTACTGCTATAAGTGTGAGAAGGATGTTTATATCCTCAGAGAATGTCAATCACATGAAGTCCCAGCCCAGGTACGGGACCGACTGTTGGCAGAGAAGCACCAGAACCAGGGAATCCTTAATGGGGCCCGATAAGGGAGCATACTGGGGCCCCTGCCAAGTCTAGCCCCATGGTGTTCATAAGAAAGTCTACAGCCAAAGCTACAGAGCCTCCTCTATCTGATTTGATATGCTGGCGGGACCTTCCACTGAAATTAAAGTTACTGTAAAAGGGATGTCTAAACAAGCCATCTTAGACAGTGGCTCTCAAGTGACCACTGTCTTCAAAACTTGGCGTGTTCAACACCTGTCACACCTTGTGCTGCAGCCATTAGAAATTTTGAATGTGTGGGATCTCAGTAACAAATCCTAGCCCTATCTTGGATACATTAAAGTGTAGATAGCTTTCCTGTGTAAGGTGACCAGATTGGGTGACTCGGTAGAGACTCTGGTCTTAATATGCCTTGAGGCTGGAATATATGATGGGGTACCTGTACTGGTTGGTACAAACACTCACATGTTCGGACAGTTTGCACAGCTCTCTCAGACCCAGGAAGCTGAGCAGAAAGGGAGGGTTATGCCCATGCACCGCATGGTAAAGGAAGCTTATAGGAAGTAAGTGCAGTAACCCACTGAAGAGCAAGATGACCCTGTTGGTGTGGTCTGTAGGTAAGATGTGGAGGAAATCATGCTGCCTCCTAATGCCATGTGCAATATTAGCTGCACGTGGTACGCCTGATTAAGGAAGTGAAGAAAAAAAATGTAATGTTGGGTGCCCTGAGGAGCATGGATTGCTGGCCGGATTGCTGATACAGCTCAGGTGCTGCCAGCCCATGCCCATGCCTGTGTCAAGAGGGTCACTGTCCAGGTGAAAAATATGATGGACAGAGAAGTGGTGCACCTTAGCCTGGGTGTATTGTGCTGACACAGCCACCTCTCTCCACCTCCTCTCTCGCCCACTTTCCTCCCACGGCCTCCCTATGACTTCTGCCTGCTAAGTCTTCTTCCAGCTCAGTTATGCTCCCCCTGCATTCACTACTCTCACTTCTCCAACTCCTCTCTTTTCTCCCCCATTTCCTCCTTCCTTCATCCTGCTTCCCATCCCCACCCCCAGCTACCTACTAAATACAACCTACCATCACCCCTGGTAACCTACTTCATGGGGCAAACACTCCCCCCTTGAGACACACCACTGCTAATGAACTGTCCCTGCTCGAATATAGCCTTGGGTACCACTATCTCCCTCATATACAACAACTCCATTTGCTGAACCTTCAACATCACCCCATGGCATGTTCCTGTTCAAAAAGGAAATGAAAACTTTCCCTGACAGACCTACACCTTTGCACTCTGAAGCTTGTGCTCCTCCTCCTGCTGCTATCGGGAACTGTCCACCCTAACCCTTGTCCAAACCACACCAACCAAAACAAACCATCAGGCACTCTCTCAATCATGTGCCTGAACATCTGCAGTCTGCTCCCCAAGCTTAATGCACTATAAGCCTTTACTACCCAACACAACCAGGATATTTTTTCAGTTGTCTAAACCTGGTTCACTTCCCAGGTTCCTGACCTGGCAATCACCATCCCTGGCTATAATGTCTTCAGAATAGATTGTAAGTCAAAAAGAGGTGGAGGATGTGCGTTATTCTTGAAAGACACTTTCCTGGGACACCCCATTGATACCACTTTTCCGGCTACTCCTGCTCAAATTCTTCCCATCAGAATCTTATTAGGCACTCACAATAAAGCCCTCACAGTTGCCACTGTCCACATCCCACCTAAAGAACAAGGACCTGGATAACTGCCATTCTGGATTTTGTTAAGTCTCAACCGCCAGACTCCGAAATCATCCTGCTTGGTTACTTCAGTGTTAACTGGCATGTGGCAGAGGATGGGACATTTAAGGATTCCATTATATCGGCCAACCTGTCACAGATGATTGACTCCCCAAACAGAAAGAACTACATAACTGGGACCAGCACCCTACTCAACTGGATTCTAATCAACCACTCCTCTCGGATCACGAATACCTCAGTCCTCCCTGACTCATTCACTGACCATTCATCTGTCAGCTGTACTTGGTCTAACAAATTCTGTAAACCTCCCCCAAAAATCATCACCAATAGAGTCCTACCATGTAGGCAGCTATCCCACCTCAAATTGCACCTCCTCCTGCAGGGCTGGTCTCCCATCTTTAAGGCAACTGATACTAATGCTGCATTGGAGCAATTAATCCACATTTTCAACGAAGCCTGTAATAAATATGCTCCCCTCAAAAAGCACAAAGTTAAATCTCCCTGTAACCCATGGCTGTCAGGTGACCGCCTAAGGAAACTTAAATACAGAGACCACCTTTTCGAACTGGCTAGAACCTCTGGCAAGCAAGCTGACATCCAAAACTACAAACTCACACGGAACGGCTGCACCAAATCCATTCAGCAACAGAAATCAGACTTCTACAAGAATGCCCTCCCCAACTCCTGGGGAAAATCGGAGAGACTTCTGGAACAACATAAATGAGGTCACTGAGAAGCAATCCAAATCCTCGCCCGCCATGCTCAACATAAATGGATGTACTACACTTGACCCGAAAACCATTGCGAACACATTCAACGCCACATTCACTGACCTCAGCAGTGTTCTTCCCTCTGACTTCTTCAAAGATGTTGATATCCCTGTGCCCCCCAACTCCTCTACCCATGCCAGTCACTCACCATTCTACTTTAAAGCAGTAAAGAAACATCAAGTCTGTAAGTACGTTGTCAAAGCCATTAGCAAATCTAGAACCAGCAATGATATGCTTGACCTCAAGCTGCTGGCCCTCACACTTGATGAGGTACTTTGGCACCTCACCAAGATTTTTAACCTCTCTCTTTCCCTCAGCCAGTTCCTGGACAAATGGAAATTGGCCTAGGTTACTCCGATCCACAAAAGTGGTGATGAGACCGTCCATGCGAACTTCCATCCTATCTCCATACTACCTCCCCTATCAAAGGCCCTGGAACATATTGTTGCTGACCAACTTACCAAACATCTGGACAAATACAACATTCTCTGCAGATAGCAATATGGTTTCAGAAAAGGTCATAGTACATCCTCTGCCCTACTCGAATTCACCGGTGCCATTCACAGCTCCCTTGACAATGGACAACTAACTGGTGTATCTATATCGACCTGACCAAGACCTTCGATACTGTCCACCACCACCTCCTGCTGGACCAACTAAAAAATGCTGGTCTCTCCCCTGAATCTGCTACATGGTTCAAAAGCTATCTTGAAAACCAGTCTCAACGTGCAAAAATCACAGATGTGCTCTCTGATGCCAAACCTGTTCTTTCTGGAGTTCCCCAGGGCCCTATCCTAGGCCCCCTCCTGTTCAGTTTGTTCCTTATCACACTACTAGACTCCAGTTCAGAATAAATCATTCTATACTCTGATGATGAGGTAATTCTTGCCTCCCACCAAGACCCGAATCAACTACAAAAAAACCTCCAGCTCGGCTTCTCCACAATTGAGAACTGGTTCACAAAGCACAAACTGATCCTTAATCAGAAAAAAACCAAGGCCATTATCTTCAGCAGCTCCTATAATAAACATAAGCACCATCATCTCTCTGTTATCACCAGACAAGGTGCCACTCTGGCACAGGTCCAAATCTTCCAATACCTTGGACTCACCCTTGATTCTCATCTCTCCTATGCTGCCCACATAAATAATGTAGCCAAAGCTGCAAACTCCCGACTGGGCTTACTTTTCCACCACAGGAAACACCTAACTACTGAAGCATTGGCTGTTGCCATCCAGAGCTCTATCATTACCATTATTGACTATGGCCTTATAATATACAAAACTGCTACAGCTACTGCACTCAAATGTGTATCCATTTCCCTCAACAAGGCTTGTCGGCTTGTCACTGGCTCCCAGTGTCTTACGCACACCTGTGACCTCTATTCTCAAACAGGATGGCTGAAACTTGACAATCCAATAAAATACCAAACTTGTATTACTGTGAAGAAAATAATGCTGGGTCTTGCCCACCTGGAGTCTGTGCTCTCCTACAACCTAGAAACTGCAACCACAACACCAGGGGTCGAAACCACAGCTTCTTCAAATTCCCCGTTTGCGCACAACACAAGGCCAAAGATCCTTTGTCTATCGGACCCCCAGCTGGCTCAAAGGTCTTCCCAGTGACATCTCCTCCACACCATCACTCAGTGCCTTTAATTCTAGGCTCCACCTCTCACTCATTGCCTCCAGCTCCTGCGACTGCCTTGGTGAAGCATGCTGTGTGGTTCAATAGTCGAAGATGCCCTAATGGGCCTTCATCTCCTCCAGCACTTTGCCTGCACCCTGCCCAATCTATTGCTCTTCCCCCACTGCCCATGACAAGGCCACCCAGCTGCTCTGCTCCCTCCTTGTCTCTTCACCCCCACCCCACCAATCTCTTACCCCCTTCCTCCTGACCTCCTCTTCTTTCTCTGCTTCCCTTCCCTCCCTACCTCCTTACATTCTCTACCACCTCTACTCACTCTACTCCCCACCCCCTTATGTTCTGTACTACCCCCACCCTTTCTTTTTTTTTTCTCTCCTAATTTCACATTATTTTCCCAGTAACTTTAAGCTTAAATTGTCACTCCTTTCAAGATGTATACTACACTCACGTTTGTCTGATTGAAACCAATGACGTGGAACCTTTGTAAAAGAGCCTTGGCTCAAAGGTACTTGTAATCCTAGAACGAATAAATAAAATAAAAAAAAATAAAAATAAGCAGCAGTGCAACCTGTTTCCCCAGAGAAGTACCCCATCTGGAATTGACTCACAGCTGTTTGATCTAAGCAATTCTCCCACTGCAGAGGAGTAGAAGGCTCAGATCCAGCAGAAACTGTCAGAAAGAACTAATGTATTTTCCTTGCATGAATGGGACGTGGGATGTGTGACTGGAGAAGAGCACCATATCTGGCTGAATGATGAGTGCCCTTTCAGAGAGGGGTACTGCCACTTGGCCCTGGCAGTTATTGACAAAAGACATCTCCAGGAACTGTTGACTGCAACCATCATCCAGGAATCCAGAAGCCAATATGCCTTACCAATAGTGGTGGTGTGCGAGAAGAGCGGGGCCATGCGTACATGTGCGGACTATCGGACTCTTAACAAGTGGACCATTCCCTGACCAATATACAAAGCCCCAGATCCACGACACCTTAGTTTGCTTAAATGGTGTTAAATAGTTCTCTGTATTCGATTTGAGAGGTGGGTATTATGAGATACCTTGACCCCTTAGGACAGAGAAAAAACATCTTCATATGCCCAGTTGGTTCTATGAGTTCCTGCAGATGAACCAGGGTTTTTCTGCTTCCCCTTCTACATTCCATCACCTTATGGACAGATCGGTTGGGGACATGAACCTGCTGGAGTGCCTAGTGGACTTACATGATATTATAGTATTTGCAAAGACATTGGAAGAGCATGAGGCAAGGTTATTAAAAGTATTTGATCACCTTGAAGAGTTTGGGCTTAAGCTTTCTATTGACAAGTGTCAGTTCTTCCAAGCTTCTGTCAAGTTTGTTGGGCACATAGTGTCAGAACAAGGTATCCAAACAGACCCCAGCAAAGTCCAGGCACTCACCGTTTGGTCCTGGCCCCAAAATCTAAAACAGCTGCAGTGTCTCATGGGTTTCTTTGGATATTACAGGTGATTTGTCAAGGATTATACCTGAGTAGTTAGACCTCTTTTGAACCTGTTGTAAGGCTATTCTCCTGTCAATAAAAGTAAGAGAATCAAAAACCCAGGGGTTAACACTGAACAAAAACAGTATTTCAAGCCATCTGAACCCTTTGGCCCAAGGTGGACTGTAGAATGTGAAAGAGCCTTTAAAGAAATCATTCACTGTTCGACCCATGCACCAGTTCTGGCCTATGCAGATCCCCAAAGATCCTACACATTGCACACAGAGACCAGTTTTAGTGGTCTTGGAGCAGTTCTTTACCAAAACTATCCAGAGGGTCTGCACCCAGTCACATTTGCCATTCGTAGTTTGAACCTGCATAAAAAAATGATTCTGTGCACATGCTAGATTTTCTTGCGTTAAAATGGGCTGTTGTTGACCAATTTCACAAATACCTGTGTGGGGCAAAGATCACTGTTAGAACTGATAATAATCTACTGACCTATGTACAAACCACAGCCAAATGCAACACAACAGGGCATAGGTGGCTGTGAGTCTTGTCCATCTATGACTACTCTGTCTAGTACCACCCTGATCTCAATCATATACATAGATACATAGACAGTGTCGGCAGATAAGGGCCTATGGCCCACCCAGTCTGCCCATTTGAGCTTGTAAGTTCAGTTTGTTTTCCTAGAAGTCTGTTGCCCCTTACCCCTGACCTCCAGAATTCCTTTATGTCTATCCCATGCATTCTTAAATCCCGTGATTGTTTCAGCCCCCACCACTTCCTCTGGCAGGGTGTTCCACTTGTCCACCACCCGTTCTGTGGAGAAATTCTTTCTCATGTTTCCTCTGAATCATCCTCCCTCCAACTTCATCCCATGCCCTCTAGTCCTGGAACATCTTTTTCACTTAAAAATAGTGTTTTCCTGCACCCTGTTCCTCCCTGTAAAATACTTGTATGTCTCTATCATATCCCCTCTCTCCCTCCCTCCTCTCCTCCAGGGAGTACATGTTCAGTTCCTTCAACCTGTCTTCAAATCATAGGACTTGTGATGCAATCCATGCACCATCTTTGTTGCCCTCCTCTGAACCTTCTCTACCCTGTCTATGTCCTTACGTAGGTATGGTCTCCAGAACTGTACACTGTACTCCAAGTGGGGCCTCACTAGTGTCTTGTATAGCGGAATTATGACCTCCCTTTTCCTGCTGGTGATGCCCCTGCCTATACATCCCAGCATCCTATTTGCTTTACCTGCTGCCTTGTCACACTGCTTCCCTACCTTGAGGTCATCAGAGATGATAACCCCAAGATCCCTTCCTGCTTGGTGCATGCTATATCCTCACCCCCAACTGATATATTGTGCCAGGGTTTTGTGCCCTATATGCATTATCTTGCACTTTGCATTGAATTTCAACTTCCAAACCCCTGACCATTCTTCAAGTTTCTGCAGGTCCTTCTCATTCTGTCTACACCCTCTGGTGTGTCTACTCTGTTACAGAGCTTTGTGTCATCAGCGAACAGTGAAATTCTGCCTTCTAGGTCCTGCGCAATGTCACTGATGAGGATGTTGAATAGACCGTCCCAGCATTGATCCCTGTGGTACCCCACTGGTCACTCTTCCTCTGTGGAGTGACAGCCATTTACCACCACCCTCTGTGTCCTGCCACCCAGCCAGTTACCTACCCACCACACTACTGTCCTGCCCACACCCATATTCCCCAGTTTGTGTAATAGTCCGCCTATGTGGCACAGTGTCAAAGGCCTTGCTGAAGTCCAGATAGGCCATGTCCACCGCCTCCCTGATCCACCTCCCTAGTCACCCAGTCAAAAATTCAATGAGGTTGGTCTGACATGACCTCCCCTGGTGAAACCATGCTGCCTTGGGTCCTGTAGTCCATTGACAACCAGATGTTCTACCAATCTCTCCTTCAGTAGTGCTTCCATGATCTTCCCCACTACCCGAGGTGAGGCTGACTGGTCTGTAGTTCCTGCTTCCTCTTTGTTCCACTTTTGTATAAGGGGACTACATCTGCTGTCCTCCAGTCTTTGGGTACCTCCCTGTTTCCAGTGATCGGCTAAACAGGATAGCCAGAGGCTCAGACACCACCTCTCTTAGTTCTTTAAGGACCCTGGGGTGCACCCCATCTGGCCCCATTGCTTTATCAACTCTTATTACTTCCAGTTCCTTCAGGACCCTTTCTTGTGTAAAGGGACTTGTGTCCATTTCTGCACCATTCTCACACCTTGTACTCCCTTCAGACTCATTACCCTCCTCTTCCTCAGTAAAGACTGAGCAGAAATACCTGTTCAATATGTCAGCTTTACTGTTGTCATCCTCCATATGTCATCCTCATATAGATGGTGATGCTTTGTCCCAGCACCCCACAGCCCTTCCTGCTGACAATTCAGTCTGGGTAATAATCTCTGCACAGACTGTAAAGGCCGTCTGTAAAAAGCTTGATACTGAAGAACCCTCAGTCTCAATAATTGCACCCTGTCTAGTGGACAGCCTTGGTGCCCCTGGAAATTGTCTTCTTGTAGCTTACTGCTACCTTACCACCTTGGATTTGAGGTCACTCTCTCAGTTAACCTACCAAGAGTTAATGAGGGAGCAAAAGTAAGACCTGATCATTGGTGATGTACTCAGGGTTCTGCAGAAAGGGGGTGATGCTACCCAAGTTATGACCTAAGATCCCAGTGCCAAGCTGCTGTTAAGAGAGTGGTCAAAGTTAAAGCTAAAAAACAATTTTTTGTATCAAGAGGTGTAAGATCAGCAGGGGGCTCCTCGAATGCAATTGGTGCTACCAGCCAAGTTTAAAAGAACGGTCCTGAAAGCTCTCAATGATAAGATGGGGTTCCCATGTCATAATAACGATCGCAAAACAGCAACCGCTATTATGGCGTGTGTATATCACCAAAGAGCATGTCGGAGATATACAATTTTCAGTGACCCCACTTCCAGGAACACTTAGTGTTTTTGCAGGGGGGAGCTGTGTCCACCCCCCTGCGTCCCTCCTAGTGGACGGCAATGCTCCCTGTACCCCTCTGCTTTTAGATTATCAGCTCCAGGGGGTGCATGATAATGAGGGGGCAACACTGAGTTCAGGGTGGAAGGCAACCTCAAGCAGTGGTAAAATATTCTCCCCCAGTCTAACCTGAACCCAGTGCCTACTGCACCATAGCCAGCCACCCTCACCACAGGACTGGCTCAGCTGCAGCAGGCTCTCCTCCCTAACTAAACCCTCCTTGCTATCCCTTCCCTCCACCTTCCCACCATCCCCTTCCCGTCGCTCTCCTCACTGTACCATTGCTATCCTTGCAGGGTAGTGCATGATGATAGCACTAAAAATGAGTCGCTCATTTTGTAGTCACTCATTTTTAATTGCTATCATCACTGGATACCAGCCATGGGCCACCTGGGTAGTGAACACACTTTGGACTTGGATCACTGCAGGTTTTATTGGCCTAAAATGGGGCAGGATTTTGAACAATATTGTAAAAGTTGCCACAGGTGCGTCCAGAGGAAAGCTGTCCCACAGAAAGCTGCACCCCTGGTAAACATCACACCAAGTTCCCCCATGGAGCTGGTCTGTATTAACTTTCTCAGTCTCGAACCTGACTCTAAGAACATTTCTAACATTCTAGTAGTCACAGACCACTTCTCCAGATACACACAAGCCTGTCCAACTAAGGATCAAAAAGCTTCCACCGTGGCCAAGGTGTTAGTGAAGTTCTTCATCCACTATGGGGCACCACAGAGGATCCATTATGATCAAGGGAGTGATTTTGAAAGTTGGCTAACCATGGAAATGTTGTCCTTGTGGGGATTGCATAAATCAAGTACTACCCCCTATCACCCCCATGGTGATCCACAGCCTGAACAATTCAACAGGACACTGCTGGATGTGTTGGGCACCCTGGAGCTGAAAGATGAAAATTGATGGAGTCAGCAAATCAGTACCTTGGTACATGCATACAACTGTACCAGAAACTACTACACTGGACCCTTCACCCTACAGCTTAATGTTCGAGAGGGAAGCCTGGCTCCCAGAAGATCTGTGTTTCAGGGTATCGGCTGGTGGTACCAAAAGATGGCAACTATCTTCAGTAAGTCCAAAGACTCAAGGAGCAGTTGAATAATGCTTACAGGTTAGCTGCAGAAGTGGCAGCCAGAAGGAATCAGGCAAACAAGGAGAGGTAAGACAAAAGAGTTTAGGCACAAGAACTGTAACGGTGGGATAGAATATTGCTACACAGTCTGGGAATCCCGGGGAAACACAAAATTGCAGGTAGTTGTGGTAGCACACCTTAGGTAGTGCTTGAAAAGTTGAATGGACTGCCGGTATACAAAATAAGGCCTGAAGGGGAATCTAGTGGGTATGAGACTATCCACTGAAATCATATGTTGCCATTCAGGGACAAGGTGATCAGTATAATGCAGAACAAGCCAGACCCTCCCAAACCTCCAGCGACTCGAGCTGCTGCCCACAGACAACAGCAAATGCAAAGCACTGATCAACCAGTGGCAGACCCTGCAATCACAAGCGATGCAACAGAGGCTGATAACTCAGATGCTGAATCAAAGAAAGAAATCTGCTTCTACCCCATTTACTTTTACCTGACTCCTGAGCAGGCATGGTTATTTCAAGGGGCACCAAAAGCATCAGAAACTGTGCCGAATACACCCCCCCATGTAGAACTACCTGCTCCACGAAAGCATGCAGATATATTAGCTGACTCTGAGCCAGCAATTGAGACTGCATCATTAGAGGAGGAACCTACATCTGTAGAGAATATGGTTCAAAATAGTGATGAGCCTGGTGAAATTGATCCAACTGAGCCTTCTGAGCAGACCACCAGAAGGGAAACTATCTCAAGTATGCCTTTTGAAAGGACCACATCGAACTTGAACACTAGTCCGACTGAGCCTTCTGAGTGGCCCCAGAACAGTTCCCCTGAAAAAGAGTGGCTGTGAAGAATCTGTACCTGAGTATTGCATGGCAGAGGAATCCAAAGCAACTGTAGAAACAGGAAATTTACATTAATCAAACACCGGAAGAGAGTTGGATGCCCACTTTGCCTGCAGATGTTGCATTGTCGGACCATGAACTGGAGATAGCTAACTCTGATGCCTAGGGAAAAGTGCAAGTGCCCTTAAGGCATTTGGAGAGAACTGTTAAACCTTTGTTCAGACTTACATAGGACTCTCCTGGGGTGCCCACTGACTTGCCCCTGTTTGTAGTCCACAAAGGTATCCATGTCACTCCCACGTCACTGCCTAAAATCTTCATGTGTCCTATCAATGCCAACCCCCCTAGACCAAAGAAAAAGGTTGAACAGTGAAAAAGAGGAAGTGAATTATCTGTGTTTATGGTAATGGGTTCCTTTACTGAGTTTTCAGGTAAACACTACCGGAAGGTAAATGCAATAAGTACATATGGTTATTGGTGTACCAATCAAATATGCCAGCTGTGAAAAGATTACAGCTAAGAAAAAAATCCATTACTGGTAACTGTATATAATTGGTGTTTATTCTAAAGGTTCCTAATTAATGGTAGTGATAGATAGAAACAAAAATGATACATGGGCTGCACAACAAATGCTGTGAAGAACGCTTGCACAAATTAAACATGTACTCTCTGGAGCACTGGAGGGAGAGGAGGGACATAATACAGACTTTCAAATTCCTAAAAGGTATAAACAAGGTAGAGGTGAAGGACTTGGTCCAAAGCAAGAAAAACTCATGAACAAGGGGGCATGGCATTTATTTATTTAGCTTTAGGGGGCATGGCATGAAGTTGGAGGGTGGCCAATACAGAAGCAACACACGAAAATTCTTCTATACTGAGATGGTGGTGGATGCATGGAACTTACTTCCAAGGGAGGTGGTGGAGGCAGATCAGTGGGATAATTTAAGCATGCATGGGATAGGTTCAAGGGCAAAATAACACTGAATAGCAGCTAATGGGAATGGGGTAGGATCATGGGCAGACTAGATGAGCCCCTTCTGCCATTAACTTCTATGTTTCTATTTGTTAGTTAGAAAAGTGAATGGTATATTAAAGTGCTAAGATTTTATCTTGAAATTTACCAGGTCCCTGCTAATGGATTTGGCATAGACAGCAATTATTTAAGGCATCGAGGAGTGTAACACCACCCATGGGAGGGGCTTCCCTGTTGCCCCGGTACACTGCCTGTCCTCCCACTGCCCGCTGTGCCAGTCCTGGGTCCTAGGTGCCCATTTAAGTCTTCCCCTGGCTCCATGTGTGTGTTCTGTAATCATTTGGGGGCCAGAGGAGTAAACTGTGGGATCGCTGTAGTAGTCTGGCACTTTAAAAGTGCCTGCAGGGTCTGTGCATCTGCACAAGTATACCTGGTATCTTATTGCCACTGCACTAGCCTTCTAATTTCCTCCTGGGTGGTCCAGACCACCATAATAAGTTAATTGGGGATTGGGCTCCTGGGGAGACTTATAAGAAGTAGCCAGGTTGTTTTATCTAAACATGCCAATAAGGGCCGCTGTTTGGGGGCATATATGAATAATAATAAGGACTACATGAATATTAATAAGTTTGATTGCTTCACCAGGGGCACTGATGAAATGGAGCTAGCAACAGGGAAAAGCAGGACTTTGTAATAATAATTCTGCATTTATTTGGTAAAAAATAAAGACTACTACAGGATGATGGGGCAAATGAGTGCTAAGACTTTATTTTGGTTGCAAAATCACTTGGAAGTGAAAACTGCTATAAACTGTGCTGAACTGTGTACAATCACAGCCATCTTTTCTACTTTGAACACCTGTGCCAGCCAATCAATAACTAAGGTGCCCAAAAGACAGTGAAATGACTTATGGGAGAGATGTGAACTTTTTTCCAGGTGCCAAAACTCATTTACCTATCAATAATCGAACTTGGTTAATGTTTATTAATATTTGTGAGAGTCAACGGGATCTAACCAATAGGAGGCTGGGAGTTGTAGTGTAAAATTATAGGACATTTGAGCAGTTTGGGCAGTCTGATCTGGGCTTTGATTGAGTCAAGAGGGCTCACACTGTATGTTGCAAAAAGGCTTGAAACCTTTTCAGGACTTTATTGATCAAATGGTCAATCGCCTGAGAATTGGAAAAAGGGATTTATTCTGTCTGAGGCAACTGTGTTTGCCATTGAACGTCTGAGGCATTGGTTGAAGGCTTCTTCTATTTGAAGAACCAGAGCTTGCAGTGAGCCTGCAGCAATGTGGGAAAACCCTGAACCTGTAAAAAAGGGTTATTTGGAACTGTGTGTGCCAGAGCCTAAAGTTGGCACTCAGTCTGAAACTGAAGAAAATTATGGAAAAGGTCTGCAAATATCCAGCACTCATGAACTTGCCTTGTTTGCTGAAATCCAGCTGTGGAAAGGTGGAATGCTAATCCAGAGACTTCATGCAGGTAGCCTAGAATCACTGGCATGGTGGAAGTCAGAGGACCCATGGCTGCTCACCGGAGCTGAGAATTCCTGACCAGGAAAAAGGACAGAAACTGCAACCTGCACTGTTGCAACTTGGAGCCAGGTAAGGGAACTGTCAAACCCTTATCTAGTGGGGTGGATTGGGCTGCAGGTAGCCATGGGTGTGTGCCTGAGTGCTAGTGCACTCTGGACCCTTTGGGGACCCGGACCATGTGGTCACTTCTGGGTCTGGGCTTACTTGTAGTCCAGAAAAACCTTACGTTTGTGCTCCTGTTTTCCAGCCTCCTTGCAGGCCGAAGGTGACAAGCTGCTAAATTCTGCAAGCAAGTAAGAAGGTGACAAGCTGCAAGACTCTTTAAGCAAGTCCAAGATTGACCAGCTGCCACATTTGCTTCATCCTTTAGGCCAGTAGTTGATGTCCATCTGCTTGCTGCCCCTCAGACTGGTTGTATCCTGCTTATTCAAACCCACTGTGCCAGTACCCGAATTTCAGTGTCTGCAGAGCTATGAGTAATTCAGGACTTGCCTTGGCCAAGGGGATTTATTTAAAGTTGTTAACGTTTTTTGGTAAAGTTTACTCCAAGGGCCCCAACACTGGCCAACCCAAGGCAACTAGCAGGCCTGCATTAAAATCTGGGCCCCCAGTCAAGACAGCAAAATGGCCTATAGACCCTGCTGATTCAACCAAACCTTTCATTCCTAACTAATCCCTTGTCCAGGTACCCATTCCGCAGCCCTACTCCTGAAAATAAAGCTGTCTTTTGTTCTTTGCAATTCCTGTGTTGTGAGCATATTATGAAGTACTGTATATGTATTTTACAGTATTGCCAAACAAAGTGGTATTCAGTTTGTGGGGTGACTGGAAGGGGAGGTGGGTAGGTACAGCATCAAAGGAGATTGTACTATTCTAATACCTGACCCACTATTATTTTACTCTGGGTGGAGGCACAGCACTATTTTATTTCTATTTTGGGAAAGAACCCAAAATCACCACTGAAACAGAACCCAGGCCCCTTAACCTTGTGTAGTAGTCATCAGGCATGGGTAGTAGCTCATTGGCCCATGGTACTAGGGCTACATCTTTGGAAGCACTGCTGGGATGTCCTGTTCACCAGTTATACCCACAATGGAGACCACCTCTGTGGAAAAGGACTCTGTTGCTCCCAACCCCAATTCTGCACCCCCTAAACCGAAAGTTATGGTGAAAGCTACAGACAAGTTAAAACTATTTGAATGGAGCGGAGGTCAGGAAATGGACCCCAAAAAATCTGTTCTTCTCTTGGTGGTCCCACCTGACATGGATTCTGGGTCCATAGAGGGGTATTTGTCAGCCATTAAGAGACTTGACCAAGTGGCAGTCCTTGGTCAAATGTTAGATTCTGCTACAGAGATGTTAACTGTTCTGGTTGAATATAAAAATGTGGTAGAAGTTTTGTGGGTACCTAATGCTTTAATTCCAGAAGGGTCACAGGAAGCATAGCCTGTTGTAACTATGACCAGTGTAATTCCCCAGGGTGAGGCAGTACCTGGGCCCAAACAGACCCCCACTCGGTGAAGGGACCCAATCCAATTATGTGGCCTCCTCTTCAGTTCCTACAATAAATTGATTGTTTTCTGGGTTGAAACCCACTCCAGCAGGGCAAGATGATTATGAGGCATGGATTAACCATGTGATCCCCCTGTTGCAGGACTGGCAGTGTAGTGAGGGGGAAAAGCATAAAAGGTTAACAGAAAGTTTGAAAAGCCCCAACCTGGATGCTGTTTGGTCCCTGTGGGCCACAGACCCTGATGCTAGTGTGGATGATTACATTGCTGCCTTGGATAGTGCCTTTGGCAACACTGAGTCCAGTGAGGATTTATTATGGAACTTTAGAGTAACCTGGCAGCAGCAAGGGGAATCCCTTTCAGTGTATATACAGAGGCTGGAGAAAGCTTTACAAATGCTTTCTCAGAAAGGGGTGGGGGTGCAGTCTAAAAGTTTAAACAAAATGCACGTAGAGCAGGTGCTGTGGGTTGCCAAATACTCTGGACTGTTGTTGCTGAAGTTAAGCATGAAGGAAAGGTTGAGTGACCCTCCCTTCCTCTGGGTCCTTCTCAGAGAAGTAAGGGAGGTGGAGGAAAAAGATGTACAGTGGAGACCCTACCCTGCTGTAGTGGCCACCACTCAGGTCATTGAAAGTACCTCTTCCACTGAGGCCCATGAGCTCAAAGAACTTCTTAAAGAGTGCAAGGAAGTGTTTGACAAGACTGTCTCTGCACTCAGTACAAACCCAGATACCCCTCCAAGCCCATCTGTTTTGCCAGCAGTAGCCAACCTCTCTGTGATGGGCATGGGGGTTCAGGCCGGGCACTCCCTGTGGTCCCCAACCTTGAAGCTTGCCTCAATGAACTGTGCCAGACTGTAAGTGAATTGAAAGGTCATAGTTTGCCAATGCAAGGTGAGCTAGTGCAGAGAGTGATTGTGGCTCAAGCTATTGCCCTAGCTCCCACAATGTACCCTGGGCAACCCAGTAACAAAGGTCCCAGGCCTGTTGCTGAAGTTTTATACCCTTCTAGGCAAAGTCGAGAAAGTCTTTACTTCTATAAGTGTGGGAGGGATGGTTATATCCTCAGAGAATGTCAATCACGTGAAGTCTCAGCCTGGGTACGGGGCCAACTGCTGGCAGAGAAGCACCAGAGCCAGGGAAACCTTAATGGGGCCCGATAAGGGAGCATACTGGGGCCCCTGCCAAGTCTAGCTCCATGGGGTTCATAAGAAAGTCTACAGCCAAAGCTACAGAGCCTCCTCTATCTGATTTAGATATGCTGGTGGGACTTTCTACTGAAACTGCAGTTACTGTAAATGGGGTGTCTACACATGCCATCTTAGACAGTGGCTCCCAAGTGACCATTGTGTTCAAAACTTGGCATGATCAACACCTGTTACACCTTGTGCTGCAGCCATTAGAAATTTTTAATGTGTGGGATCACGGTGACAAATCCTATCCGTACCTTGGCTACATTAAAGTGTAGATAGCCTTCCCATCTAAGGTGACCAGAGTGGGTAACCCGGTACAGACTCAGGTCTTAATGTGCTTTGAGGCTGGAATATACGATGGGGTGCCCGTACTGGTTGGTACAAACACTCACATGTTCAGACAGTTTGTACAGCTCTCCAAAACCCAGGAAACTGAGCAGAAAAGGAGGGTTATGCCCAGGCACCGCGTGGTAAAAGAAGCTTATAGGAAGTAAGGGCAACACCCCACTGAAGACCAAGATGACCCTGTGGGTGTGGTCTGGAGGTGGGATGTGGAGGAAATCATGCTCCCCCCTAATGCTGTGTGCAATATTAGCTGTGTGGTATGCCTGATGAAGGAATTGAAGAATAACATTTTAATGTTGGATGCCCCTGAGGAGCATCGTTTGCTGGCCGGATTGCTGATACAGCCCAGGTGCTGCCAGCCCGTGCCCATGCCTGTGTCAAGAGGGTCACTGTGCAGGTAAAAAATATGATGGACAGAGAAGTGGTTGTTAAAAAAGGGTGCACCTTAGCCTGGGTGTATTGCGCTGACACAGCAGTGCAACTTGTTTCCCCAGAGAAGGTGCCTCATCTGGAATTGACTCACAGCTGCTTGACCTAAGCAATTCTCCCATCACAGAGGAGTGGAAGGCTCAGATCCAGCAGAAGCTGTCAGAAAGAACTAATGTATTTTCCTTGCATGAATGGGACATGGGATGTGTGACTGGAGAAGAGCACCATATCAAGCTTAATGATGAGTTCCCTTTCAGAGAGGGGTACTGCCACTTGGCCCTGGCAGTTATTGACAATGTAAAAAGGCATCTCCAGGAACTGTTGACTGCAACCATAACTCAGGAATCCAGAAGCCAACATACCTTACCAATAGTGGTGGTGCGCGAGAAGAGTGGGGCCGTGCGTACGTGTGTGGACTATCAGACTCTTAACAAGAGGACCATCCCTGACCAATATACAATGCCCCAAATCCAAGATGCCTTAGATTGCTTAAATGGCAGTAAATAGTTCTCTGTATTCGATTTGAGAGGTGGTTATTATGAAATTCCTTGGCCCCTCAGGACAGAGAAAAAACACCTTCATATGCCCACTTGGGTTCTATGAGTTCCTGCAGATGTCCCAGGGTTTTTCCGGTGCCCCTGCTACATTCCAGCACCTTAAGGAAAGATCGGTTGGGAACATGAACTGCTGGAGTGCCCAGGATACTTACATGGTATTATAGTATTTGGAAAGACATAGGAAGAGCATAAGGCAAAGTTATTAAAAGTACTTGATCGCCTTGAAGAGTTTGGATTTAAGCTTTCTATTAACAAGTGTCAGTTCTTCCAAATTTCGGTCAAGTATGTTGGGCACACAGTGGTGTCAGAACAAGGTATCCACACAGACCTCAGCAAAGTCCAGGCACTCACCATTTGGTCCAGGCCCCAAAATCCAAAAGAGTTGCAACATCTCTTGGGTTTCTTTGGATATTACAGGTGATTTGTCAAGGATTATACCTGAGTAGTTAAACCTCTTTTGAACCTGTTGTAAGGCTATCCTCCTGTCAATAAACATAAAAGAATCAAAAACCCAGGGGTTAACACTGAACAAAAACAGTATTTCAAGCCATCTGAACCCTTTGGCCCAAGGTGGACTATAGAATGTGAAAGAGCCTTTAAAGAAATCATTCACTGTTCTTTTTGAAGTTAAAGATTTTATTATTATTTCACACAGGATGCACCAAACAAAAATCTAATATTGAACGGTTACATACAACCATAACACAACCTTAATGCACCCATCCAGGATATTACATGCAGGATACACAAGAGGAAAAAAAGAAAGAATAAGTAGCACTGACTTTGGTAATGATCCAAACCTGCCTAGAATCTCCCACCCAAAAGAGTGGAAGTCAAGAGATATAAATTGAAGGGCCCCATGTAAATAACAATAACCTATAGGGCCCAAGGCAACGTATGGTAAAAGTGGTTACGTCCTGGAGCAGGCCTAGTACTAATTAGAACTATATACATCAAAAACTAGAAGAACAAAAAGGCAGACTGCTTCTGAGATACACAAAAAAAACATGCCAAGTATAAAAAAAAAACGGGAAAGCCTATAGCTCAGACCAGACGAGGGATCCTTGGGAATTACTGACCACCTAGGGTTGGATATCGTGACAGTACTTAGACTGGAGATAAGATTGCCACTGTCTGTCAGATTGGACCATCTTACCCCCCCCCCGAAAAACTACAAAGCCTCTCATACATAGCTCCTAGGGCTAGAGCCTGAAGAAACTCCCGGAAGGATGGAGCCTCCGGAGACCGCCCCCTCCTTAAAATAAGCTGTTTGGCTATCGCCCTGATGGCGGTAACCCACTGGACCCCCGGACAGCGCTTGGGTGTATGGGCAGGGGCACAACCCAGAAAGAGAAGTTGGGGGTCCGGTACTATTTGAGGGAACAGAGAGGTATACATATCCTGGATTGTTGTCCAGAAATGCTGGAGATAAGGACACTCCCAGAGTATATGGAAAAGATGGTCACCTTGAATACCATATCTCCAGCAAGTGTCCTGCTGAAGGAGCCCCATCTTTTTGAGTTTAACCGGGTCCCTATACCACCTCTGAAGGGTTTTATTCATGATGAGACGGGTGCACCCATCTCTACACGCCATGTGTAGTCTTACCCAGGCATGGTTCCACTGGGGCTCGGAGATAGAAGAGTTAAGATCCTTTTCCCATTCGGCTTTTGCTGACAAGGTAGGGTTTGCAGCAGCACCTCTAAGAGCCCTATAAATCTCACTGGCTCTGTTCCTGGGATGACGTAACCAGCAAGTAAGAGGATGGGATCCTAATTGTGACCCTCTATTTCGGGGAAAGTTAGGTAGATGGGAGATAGCATCTCTGATCTGGAGATATCTCCAGAAATGAGAGGACGGGAGCTGATATCTGGATCTAAAAGCCTCAAAAGAATCCAGTGAACTAGAATCAGGGAGTAGTAAATCCTGAACTAAAAGGATACCTTGTAACTCCCATACCTTCCAACAGATCACACTACCACCCACTACCAAGGCGTGATTGTTCCAAAAGAGCAAGAACCTCCAGGGAGTTACGTCCTGACTAAGCAGAGTTAGAACACTTTGCCAGTATTGGATGGATAATAGAATGGGAGGGGGCAGATTAGTGGGAAGTTTTTTTTTTACTATACAACGCCACTGCAGGGGAAGGAGCCTGTAATAATGCTGCCTCCAACGGGAGCCAGGTAGGCGAGGTGGGGCCAATGCTAGAGAACCACAAAGTGGTCTGAGCCAAAATAAAGGCCATGTGGTACCCCTGAAACCAAGGTAGGCCCCAGCCCCCTACTCCAGTGCTGACGAAGTTTAAGCTTACTAAACCATGGACGGGAGCCCTCCCACAGGAAATTACCAATAACTGCATCCAATTTTTGAAACCATTTCAACGGAATAGGTATAGGAAGATGGGATAACAGATACAGTACCTTGGGGGCCACCATCATCTTGATGGAGTCTATTTTCTCCACTAATGAAAGCCTTAAGGCAGTCCAACGAGCCAAGTCCTCCTTGACAGACTCCACCAATGGGGGAAGGTTGGCTGAGAGCACTCTGGACAGGTTAGGGTGTAGGATGATACCCAGATACTTTATGCCATTGGGGGACCATTTGAGACCTGCGGCCACCATGCCTATATCAGAGGTCGTCGAGTTGAGAGGGAGGACCTCTGTTTTGGAATGATTGATCCTAAGACCAGAAATTCCAGAGAATACATTCAAGATATGCAAGATGGATTGAATCACCTGTAGAGTGCATTCTGTAGTGACCAGCAGGTCATCAGCGTACAAGAAAGTTTTAAAAGTAATGCCCTCCATTGTTTTTCCAGGGATAGAGGGCTCTTCCCAAAGTTCAATGGCAAGGATGAACAAAAGGGGAGAAAGTGGGCATCCTTGTCTTGTACCCTTCTGCAACTGGAAGGGTGCCGATAGATTGCCGTTGGTCAAAACCCTAGCTGGGGAGAAGTATATAATAGTTTGATCCAGGAGAGAAAGTCAGGTCCCACCCCCATGAAGGAAATATTATGAAACAGATAAGACAATTCTATTAAATCAAATGCCTCCTCAAAGTCCATAGCTAGGGCTACAGAGTGTTTTTTCGACATTTGGGAATAATGCATCATTGAAAGGAGGGTTCTGTGATGATCTGATCCCAGGCGCCCCTTGACAAAGCCAGCCTGGGACGGGTGAACCAGCCCTGGTACGGCCGGCTCCAGTCTGCTGGTGAGAACCTTAGCCAGAATTTTGGCATCTGTGTTGATAAGGGAAATGGGATGGTAATTAACCGGGGAAAGGGGATCTTTCCCCTTCTTAGGGAGTACCGTAATGGTAGCTTCCCTTAGGGATGGGGGTAGGCTTCCTGAGAGTAAAGAGTGCCTAAACATCCGGACTAAGTACGGAGAAAGTTTGACACCTTGGACTCAATAAAAATCTATGGGGACTCCATCGGTCCCAGGAGCTTTACGAAGATTCATGGATTGGATAGCCCTATCCACTTCTTCCACAGTGATCGGGGCTTCCAGCACTGTAACTTCCGATGGGGAGAGCTTAGGGATGGGCAAGGAATCCAGAAATTTTTGGATGGAATGCAGGCTAGGGGGGACAGGAGAAGCATATAGCTGCCTATAAAACTGAGCCATAATGTCACTGACCCCAGCTGAGAAGTAGCACGGGACCCCAGTGTGATCCCTCAAAGCATGAATCCTCCTGGACATTTGACGCTGTTTGAGGCAATATGCCAGGAGTTTACTGGCCTTTCCCCCCCTTCCCAGTAGGCATGACGTACCTGTCTAAGATTCAATTCAGCCTGGCAGGTGAGGGGAGCATTTAGTGAAATTCTGGTACTCGTGAGTTGAGCGAGCAAGGACTGGGGTGGAGATCTGTCATGAAATGATTTATATTGAGCTTCCAGGAGGTATAGTTGTTTTTCTAAAGCCCTCTGAGCTGCCTCACATCAGTGTCTCCTAGCCGAAGTGAAAGCCATTATCCCACCCCTTATTGTAGCCTTGAAGGCTTCCCATAGGGTAGAGTCCGAGACTTCCCCATTATCACTGTTAGACCAATACTCGGCAATTGCAGGTCCCAGCCATTTCTGAAAGTCCCTGTCCTCCAGGAGGAGGGGGTCCAATTGCCAGGGGGAGGGAGGAGGGTGGTCCTGTCCCAGTTTAACCTGAATTCCCAGAGGGGCATGGTCAGAGACATAGATCGGGTGTATACAAAAGTGGACACTCTGTCAAAAAGATCAGTAGAAACCAGCCACAGATCGAGTCTACTGGATGAACCATGAGTCTGCGAGAAGCATGTGTAATCCCGCTCCCTGGGGTGCAGGGCCCTCCACGCATCCAGCAGACCATGTTCATCCATTAATCTCAGGAGGGTTTTCTTGGCCTGCCTATGTGGTTCAAGGGCCTTGTTGCTTCTATCCAGAAGGTGGTCAAGCACCAGATTAAAATCCCCCCCCCCCAGTAAAATAGGGACTTTATGGATGTTGAAGTCCATAAGGGCCTGGTTAACCATATGGAAAAAAAAGGGACAATCCTGGTTAGGGGCGTATAAATTAACTAAGACTAGCGGGCCATCTGGGGTTACCATTTTGGCCACGATCCATCTCCCCTCTGCATCATGAATGTGTCTTGTGACCTTCCACCCCAGAGATTTATGTTGGCGTATAGAGACCCCATGCTTGTGGGAGTCTGCCACACTATGTATCTCTTCCCCTACCCAACCCTGTCTAAGCTTCCTAGCTTCAACTGAGGAGAGTTTCATCTCCTGAAGGAGGACTACCAAAGGTCTGAGCTTCTTCAGATGGAGCAAGACTTTCTTCCGTTTAATAGGAGAATTAAGGCCTCGGACATTCCAGTAGATAAAATTAGTCTCCATTCGACCTGAATAGGATCATGGCAACCCCTATATGCATCCACATGCATCAAGGCTGGAGACCCAGTCCCCCAGGAAGGAGACCTTTTCTCTTGAAACAGCCTTAATGAAAACAGATCAGAATCTCAGAATCTCAGAAGTCAGAATGCCTGAACTACTAAAAACATACAAAACTGAGTATTTCTGAAAGGGGCTCACTAGGCCCTGAACATAAACTACAAACAGCGACCATAACTTTGAACAACCACAGATGTAAGACACCTTTCCCCTCCCCTCCCGCCTCCCCAACCTCCCTAAACAGATCAGCTCCTGCTGCACGCATTGACCGCATTATGGCCAGATACCAGCAGGAATCGCTGGGAGGTAGAGGTTAACTGGCAGCAGGAAAGAGAGATAGGATAGCCCACTGTCCAAAAGATTCTCTCCACTGTATCCCACAAATACAGCGCGCCTGCACCAACAAGTCGGCTAAAGTGGCCACCCTCCACCTTAGGTTAATTACACAGGCATTAAGGGACTAGCCCCCCCCTGTCCCCGCCCAACATACCAAACATTTGTAACCAAAGGCAGGGTTATACAGAGCTCAATTGCAAACAAAGGGGGGCTGTCACGCATAGAGAAAGACTATTTGATCCCTGGTCGTGCCCCCTCTAAGTGGGAATAGAGTAACTGAGTGACCAGAGTGTAAACGGTATCTCTGGATCCCCCCCGCCGGCAGCACCAGGAGACCCCCTGTGTGCTGGGCAGATACCAGGGGCTTCAGGTCAGCGCTAACCGCCGAAACTAATTATGATAGGAGGGAGAGAACAAGAACACAGAAAACAGCACAAAACAGTCTCAGTCACATTCATCCCGCAGATTTAGCAGGGGCCGCTGCAGTGCCAAAGGATGCTGAATAAACACAGGCCCCCTCCATAGCAGTGGAAACCTCTGATGATAGTGAATCCACAGCGTCTGCCCAGGAGAGCGAGCACACAGCCTGGGACTTATTCCCCTTAGGAGATGGTCTAGGTGGCAAAGGAGGGTCCAACTGGGATCCGTCTGTCGGTAGGTCCATCAAGGCACGGAACTGGTTGTTGCTCATGTCGGGCTGTACAGAGGAGCGAGAGGCCACGGAGTCAGGACTGGCACTGTGACTCCGGGAACATGAACGGAACCGGGGTGTCTTATCAATATGAGCCCCATCCAGACGAGCCCTCCTTCTGTTTTTCTTTTTGCTCCCCGGAGATTTCAGAGGGGCAGAATGAGAAGGAGTTCTAGATTGTGCGAGTTGCAGGTTGAGTAGCCCCGGGGGGGGAATTGTAGGGGTTGGTGCAGAAGTCTCCATAGCTGTGGCCCCCGAGTCTGTAGTTTCCCTTGGCTCACCCCTGTGTAGCTTAGGAGCTTGTGATGCCAAGAAGTTCTCAGCAGCTGCTGGGTTGTCAAACAACCTCGGTGATCCATTCAGGATGATACGAAGACAAGCTGAGTACCTCAATGAGTACTCTAACCCCAGGTCAGCACAGACCCGACGTGCAGCAGTGAAGGCCCTACGGCGCGCAGTGAGTTCTTGGGAATAGTCTGCAAAATCTAGATTCTGTGGCCTCTCCAAATGAGTTCCTTCCTTTGGCGTGCCAGCCTGGTAATGAGTTCCCAGTCCTGGAACTGGAGAAAGCAGGCCAGTGTGGTGCGAGGACACTCCCCAGGGGCCGGGCAGGGAGCCAACATTCTGTGGGCCCTGTCTATCTCCAGAGGATGTTCCAAGTGCCTGCCCAGCGGGGGGGAGCTCCTTTTGCAAAAAGCCTATGGCATCCGATCCTTCACTGCCCTCTGGGAAGCCCACAAACCTCAGATTATTCCTTCTGCTTTGGTTTTCTAAGTCCTCCACCCTGGTCCATAGCTGCTGGATAATCTTATCGTGGTCCCACACTCGTGCCCCAGTTCGCCGGCAGCCATCCTCCACCTCAGAAAGTCTGTGCTCGAATACAGAAGCCCTCTGTGAAAGCTCCATTATGTCAGCAGTAGTCTTTCATGTGGCACTGTCTATACGATCCATGCGATTTAGTATTTCGGTGAACATCTGCAGAATTTCAGCCAGGCCACCCTCTGAGGGCACAACAGAAGAAGCAGGCTCCATCCTGGCAGTAGGTCCGGCCACTAGACGCTTCGGCAGGCATCGGAACAAACTGAGTACTTCCCGGGCGGAGCAGGGATCCGGAGCGGTATAACCGAAGGGTGGAAACACTCCTTTAGTCAGCAGGGCAAAGAAATGAGTGAAAAGAGCAGTTACAGAACAGGCGTAACCCGGGTGTGTGGTGGGAAGGAGGGAGCTCCTCGTTTAGGCGTCCATCACGATCAGTGGCTAACCATGCCCCCCGAAATCATTCACTGTTTGACCCATGCACCAGTTCTGGCCTATGCAGATCCCCAAAAATCCTACACATTGCACACAGAGACCGGTTTTAGTGGTCTTGGAGCAGTTCTTTACCAAAACTATCCACAGGGTCTGCACCCAGTCACATTTGCCATTCGTAGTTTGAACCTGCATAAAGAAATTATTCTGTGTACAAGCTAGATTTTCTTGCGTTAAAATGGGCTGTTGTTGACCAATTTCATGAATACCTGTGTGGGGAAAAGATCACCGTGAGAACTGATAATTATCCACTGACCTATGTACAAACCACAGCCAAATGCAACACAACAGGGCATAGCCTTGTCTGCATATGACTACTCTGTCTAGTACCACCCTGGCCTCAGTCATATAGATGCTGACACTTTGTCCCAGCACCCCACAGCACTTTCTGCTGACAATTCAGCCTGGGTAATGATCTCTGCACAGACTGTAAAGGCCTTCTGTAAGAAGTTTGATACTTTTATTTATCAAGTCTAGGATTACAAATACCTTTGAGCCAAGGCTGTTTTACAAAGGTTCCCCGTCAGAGAAATGTAAATTATAGGGAACATCAAGACAGACATTACAACAATGTAGACATTGCAAACAGAGTATAGATTAATACAATTCAAGGGTAGCATTGTAAGCAAGGCAGCCAGCGGCATTTGTCAGAGAAAATAGACAACAGATAAGAAGTGCCAGAGTCATAGGGAGAGGGAAGGGGGGGGGAGGAATGTAGGTAGGGTGAGAAGAGGGTGAAAAATGCAGCATTGGGTATACCAAGATGTGAGGGTAGAATCCAGTGAGGAGGGGAAGGGGGACCACTAGAGCAGGTGGGGAAGAACCCTCAGACTCAGAGACTGCTCCTTGCCTAGTGGACAGCCTTGGTGCCCCTGGAAATTGTCTTCCTGTAGCTTACTGCCAACTTACCACTTTGGATTTGAGGTCACTCTCTCAGTTAACCTGCCAAGATTTAATGAGAGAGCAAAAGTCAGACCTGATCATTGGTGATGTACTCAGGGTTCTGCAGAAAGGGGGTGATGTTACCCAAGTTATGACCAAAGTTCCCAGTGCCAAGCTGCTGCTAAGAGAGTGGTCAAAGTTAAAGCTAAAAGAAAATTTGTTGTATCAAGAGGTGCAAGATTAGCAGGGGGCTCCTCAAATGCAATTGGTGCTACCAGCCAAGTTTAAAAGAATGGTCCTGAAAGATCTTCATGATGACATGGGGGTCCCATGTCATAACAGCAATCACAAAACAGTGACTGCTATTATGGCTTGTGCATATCACCAAAGAGCATATCGGTGATATACAGTTCTCAGTGACCCCATTTCCAAGGACACTTCGTGTTTTTGCAGGGGGGGGGCTGTTCCTACCCCTCCTACCACCCCACTCACGGGGGGCAATGCCACCTGCACCCCCCTGCTTTTACATTATCAACTCCAGGGGGGTGCACATTGATTAGGGGGCAAAACTTGATTTGGGGAGGAAGGCAGCCGCAAGCAGTGGTAAATTGTTTTCCCCTGGTGGGACCCAAACCCAGTGCCTACTGCATCGTAGCCAGCCACCCTCATCACCGCACCACAGGGCTAGCTCGGCTGCAGCAGGTTCTCCTCCCTCCCTAAACCCTCCTTTCTATCCCTCCCCTCCACCTTCCTACCTATCCCCTTCTGGCCGCTCTCCTCACTGTACCATCACTACCCTTGCAGGGTGGTGCATGGTGATAGCGCTAAAAAATATTTGCTTTTTTGGTAGCCAGTCATTTTTTATTGCTATCATCATTGGATACCCACCATGGGCCACCTGAGTAGTGAACACACTTTGGACTTGGATCACTGTAGGTTTTATTGGCCTAAAATGGGGCAGGATGTGGTACAGTATTGTAAAAGTTGCCACAGGTGCGTCCAAAGGAAAGCCCTCCCACAGAAAGCCGCACCCCTGGTAAATATCACACCAAGTGCTCCCATGATGCTGGTCTGTAGCAACTTTCTCAGTCTCAAACCTGACTCCAAGAACATTTCTAACATTCTAGTAGTCATAGACCACTTCACCAGATATGCACAAGCCTATCCAACTAAGGATCAAAAAGCTTCCACCTTGGCCAAGGTGTTAGTGAAGTTCTTCGTCCACTATGGGGCACCACAGAGGATCCATTCTGATCAAGGGCGTGATTTTGAAAGTTGGCTAATTAAGGAAATGTTGTCCTTGTGGGGAGTGCAAAAATCAAGCACTACCCCCTATCACCCCCAGGGTGATCCACAGCCTGAAAAATTCAACAGGACACTGCTAGATGTGTTGGGCACCCTGTAGCTGAAAGATAAAAAATTATGAAGTCAGCAAATCAATGCCTTGGTACATGCATACAACTGCACCAGAAATTACTACACTGGACTCTTCCTCCTACAGCTTAATGTTTGGGAGGGATGCCTGGCTCCCAGTAGATCTCTGTTTCAGGGTATCAGCTGATGGTACCAAAAGATGGCAGCAATCTTCAGTAAGTCTAAAAATTCAAGGAGCAGTTGAATAATGCTTACAGATTAGCTGCAGAAGTGGCAGCCAGAAGGAATCAGGCAAACAAGGAGAGGTACGACAAAAGAGTTAAGGCACAAGAACTGTTACCATGGGATGGATTATTGCTACACAGCCTGGGAATCCCTGGCAAACAGAAAATTGCAGGTAGTTGTGGTATTTATTTATTTGCTTTTGTTAACCAGGTAAGCACGCTAGACAACCAAGTGCCTATTTTCAGGTGCGACCGGCAGAGTTACAGAGCATACAGGAAACAAAATACAAGTCAAGGAAACTGAATACAAAGTAAAGGATTACAGTCGGGAGCCGCAGTCTCTACAAAGGTGAGAGATACAGGTCAAGCTCAAGCAAGGCTAGGCAAGCAGACAAGTTATAGTATACAACACAATGTAGGGAGTCCATGAATTCTAATATGTCTATAGACTGAACACAACTCAACGGCAGTACGTGATAATTCATAGAGAGAAAAAAATGACAATGTATAATAAGCGCACAACGGGGGTAGTAAGTACTATACTGGCAGAGGGTACAGATATGTAATGCTTGAAAAGTTGAATGGACTGCCGGTATACAAAATAAGGCCTGAAGGGGAATCTAGTGGGTATAAGACTATTCACCTAAATCATTTGTTGCCAGTCAGGGACAAGGTGATCAGTACAGTGCAGAACAAGCCAGACCCTCTCAAACCTCCAGTGACTTGAGCTGCTGCCCATAGACAACAGCAAATGCAAAGCACTGATCAACAAGTGGAAGACCCTGCTATCCCAAGAGAGGCAATAGAGGCTGATAACTCAGGTGCTGAAACAGAGGAAGAAATCTGCTTCTACCCCATTTTACTTTTACCCGACTCCTGAGTAGGCCTGGTTATTTCAAGGGGCTCTAAAATCATCAGAAACTGTGCCAAATACACCCCCCTGCAGAACTATCTGCTCCAAGAAAACATGCAGATATATTAAGGGACTCCGAGCAAGCAATTGAGACTGCATCTTTAGAGGAGGAACCTACATCTGGAGGGAATATGGTTCAAGACAGGATGAGCCTGGTGAAATTGTTTCAACTGAGCCTTCTGAGCAGACCACCAGAAGGGAAACTATCTCAGGTATACCTTTTGAAAGGACCACATCGAACTTGAACACTAGTCAGACTGAGCCTTCTGAGTGGCCCCAGAACAGTTCCCCTGAAAAGAGTGGCTGTGAAGAATCTGTACCTGAGTATTGCATGGCAGAGGAATTCAAAGCAACCAAAGAAACAGGAAATCAACATTAATCAAACAACGGAAGAGACCAGGATGCCCTCTTTGCCCGCAGATGTTGCATTATCAGAGGATGAACAGGGGATAGCTAACTCTGATGCCAAGGGAGAAGTGCAAGCACCCTTAAGATATTTGGAGAGAACTGTTAAACCTTTCCTCAAACTTATGTAAGATTCTCCTGGGGTGCCCTCTGACTTGCCCTGTTTGTAGTTCACCAAGGTATCCATGTCACCCCCATGTCACTGCCTAAAATCTTTATGTGTCCTAACAATGCCAAACTGCCTCAGACCAAAGAAAAAGGTTGAAAACTGAAAAAGAGAAAGTGAATTATTTGTGTTTGTGGTAATGGGTCACTTTACTGAGTTTTCAGGTAAACACTATCAGAAGGTAAATGCAATAAGTACATGTGGTTATTGGTGTACCAATCAAATATGCCAGCTGTGAAAAGATTACAGCAAAGAAAAAAATCCTTTACTGGTAACTGTGTTTAGTTGGTGTTTATTCTAAAGGTACCTAATTAATGGTTGTGATAGATAGAAACAAAAATGATACATGGGCTGCACAACAAATGCTGTGAAGAATGCTTGCTCAAATTAAACATGTACTCTATAGAGCAGCAGTGGGAGAGGGGGGACCTTATAGACCTTCAAATTCCTAAAAGATATAAACAAGGTACAGGTGAAGGACCTGTTCCAAAGCAAGAAAAATTCACGAACAAGGGGGCATGACATGAAGTTGGAAGGCGGCCAATTCAGAAGCAACATATGAAAATTCTTCTATACTGAGAGGGTGGTGGATGCATGGAACTTACTTCCAAGGGAGGTGGTGGAGGTAGAATTAGTGGGATCATTTAAGTATGCGTGGGAGTAGGTTCAAGGTCAAAATAACACTGAGTAGCAGCTAATGGGAGGGGGGTAGGATCATGGGCAGACTAGATGGGCCAGATGGGCCCCTTCTGCCATCAACTTCTATGTTTCTATGTTTCTATTTGTTAGTTAAAAAGTGAATGGCATGTTAAAGTGTTAAGATATTACCTTGATATTTACCAGGTCCTTGCTAATGGATTTGGCACAGACACTAAGCATTTAAGACAAGGGGGAGTGTAACCCCCACCCATGGGAGGGGCTTCCCTGTTGTTCCAGTACACTGCCTGTCCTCCCATTGCCCTCTGTGCCAGTCCTGGGTCCTAGGTGCCCATTGAAGTCTTCCACCAGCTCCATGCATATTTTCTAATCCTTTGGGAGCCAGAGGAGTAAACTGTGGGATCGCTGTAGTAGCCTGGCACTTTATAAGTGCCTATGGGGTCTGTGCATCTGCGCTAGTATGCCTGGTGTCTTATTGCCACTGCAGCAGCCTTCTAAGTGCCTCCTGGGAGATTCAGACCCCATAATAAGTTAATCGGGGGTTGGAATTTGGGGAGACTTATAAGAAGTAGCCAGGTTGTTTCATCTAAAAGCTCCAATAAGGGCTACTGTTTGGGGGCATATATGAATAATAATGAGGACTGCGTGAATATTAATGAGTTTGATTGCTGCTCCAGGAGGACTGATGAAACGGAGCTAGTGACAGGCAAAAGGAGGACTTTACAATAATAATTCTGCATTTGCTTGGTAAAAAATAAAGACTACTACAGAATGATGGGGCAAATGAGTGCTAAGACTTTTTATTTTGGTTGCAAGAGCACTTGGAAGTGGGAACTGCCACAAACTGTGCTGAACTGTGTACAATCACAGCCATCTTTGCTACTTTGACCCCCCTGTGCCAGCCAATCAATAACTTAGGTGCCCAAAAGACAGTGAAATGACTTATGGGAAAGGTGTGAACTGTTTTCCAGGTGCCAAAACCCATTTACCAATCAATAATCAAACTTGGTTAATGTTTATTAATATTTGTGAGGGTCAGCAGGCTCTAACCAATTGTAGGCTATGAGTTGTGGTGTAAAACCCTAGGGCATTTGAGTAGTTTGGGCAGTCTGATCTGGGCTCTGATCAAGTCAAGAGGGCTCACACTGTGCATTGCAAAAAGGCTGGAAACCTTTTCAAGATTTTATTGATCAAATGGTCAATCACCTGAGAATTGGGTAAAGGGAGTTATTTTGTCTGAGGGAACTGTGGTTGCAGCTGAACATCTGAGGCATTGGTTGAAGGCTTCTTTTCTGTTTGAAGAACCAGAGCTTGCAGTGAGCCTGCAGCTGTGTGGGAAAACCCTGAACCTGTAAAAAGGGTTATTTGAAACTGTGTGTGCCAGAGCCTAAAGTTGGCACTCAGTCTGAAACTGAGGAAAATTGTGGAAAAGGTCTGCAGGTATCCTGCACTTAGGAACCTGCCTTGTTTGCTGAAATCCAGCTGAGAAAGGTGGAGTGCTACTCTGGAGACGTCATGCTGCTGGTCTGAAGCCACTGTCAAGGTTGAAGTCAAGAGGACCCATTGCTACTCACCAGAGCTGAGAAAAAGACAGACACTGCAACCTGCACAGCTGCAACTTGGAGCCAGCTGGAGAACTGTCAAACCCTTATTGTGTGTGTGTGTGTGGGGGGATTGGGCTGCAGGTGGCCACAGGTGCATGCCTGAGTGCTAGATCACTCTGTGCCCTTTGGGAAGTCGGATCGTGGGGTCACTCCTGGGTCTAGACTTATTTGTAGTCCAGGAAACCTAGTGTTTGCACTCCTGTTTTCCAGCCTGCTTGCAGGCCAGAGGTGACAACTTGCTAGATTCTGTAAGTAAGTCAGAAGGTGACAAGCTGCAAGACTCTTCAAGCAAGTCTAAGGCCAATCAGTTGTCAGCATTTGCTTCATCCTTCAAGCCAGTAGTTGCTGTCCATCTCCTTGTTACCTCACAGAGTGGTTGTTTCCTGCTTGCTTGAACCCATTGTGCTAATACCTAGATCTTAGTGTCTGCAGAACTGTGAGTAATCCAGGGCTTGCTCTGGCAAAAGGGGATTAAGTTAAAGCTGTTAACATTTTCTGGTAAACTCCAAGGGCCCCAACACTGACCAACCAGTGACAAATAACAGGCCTGCATCAAAATCTGGGTACCCAGTCAGAACAGAAAAATGGAGATTTACACTTGTACCAGTGGGGGAGATTTCTTTGACTGGGTGACCAAAGTAGTAGACCTGGGAGGTACTGTGGACATGGCCTACCTAGACTTTAGCAAGGCATTTGACACAGTCCCACAAAAAAGATTAATAGTCAAATTAACCAGCCTGGGAGTGGGTCCCAGGGTGGTAGCCTGGGTAAAACATTGGCTGCACAACAGGACACAGAAGGTAATTGTAAATGGAGTCCACTCTGAAAGAAAGAGGGGTTACTAGTGGGGTACTGCAGGGTTCAGTATTGGGCCCAGTCCTTTTTAATGTCTTCATCAGTGACATTGCAGAGGGACTGGAAGTAAAAGTATGCCTTTTTGCAGATGACACAAAGATCTGCAACAGGGTTGATTCACAAGGAGGTGTGGAAAGGATGAGAAGGGACTTGGCAAGGTTGGAGGAATGGTCAGAAGTATGGCAGCTAGGATTCAATGCAAAGAAGTGCAAAATAATGCACCTGGGAAACAAGAACCCAGAGGAAGAATACACAGTGGGGAGGTAGTAACAAGAACAAAAAAGGAAAGGGACCTGGGGGTAATCATATCAGATGACCTTAAGGTTAGCAAGCAATGTGAGAAGGCAGTAGGGAGGGCTGGGGTATACTGGGATGCATAGGAGAGGCATCAGCAGCAGAAAACAGGAAGTTGTTATCCCTCTGTACAGACAGTTGGTGAGACCCCATCTGAGTACTGTGTCCAGTTCTGGAGATCCCATCTCCGCAAGGACATAGACAGGATAGAGGCAGTCCCGAGGAGGGCAATTAAAATGGTGCAGGGTCTGCAAGAGAAGCCATATGAGGAGAGACTAAAAGAGCTTAATATGTATACCCTTGAGGAAAGAAGGGAGAGGGGACACATGATAGAAAATTTTAAGTACCTCAGTGGAATCAACAAAGTCCAAGTGGATAGCATCTTTCAGAATAAAAGAACAAGGGGACACAATTTAAAGATAGAAGGGGGTGGTTCAGGGGCAATGTGAGGAAGTGTTATTTCACAGAGAGGGAAGTGGATGCATGGAACAGCCTTCCTGAGGAGGTTGTGGGGTCTAAAACTGTGGGAGAATTCAAGAATGCATGGGACAGACATAAGGCAATTCTTGTGGGGGGGGGTAGGAAGAAATAGGCTGTTGGTTAACTAGGATCTGCGGCCTATCCTGTAGGTAGGGAAATGGGCAGACTAGATGGGCCAAGCGGTCCTTATCTGCCGTCAAAGTCTATGTTTCTATGGGGGTGGGCACTGTTAATGTTTTGACCTATAGGTCTTGCTAATTCTACCAAACTTTTCATTCCTAACAGTAATTCCTTGTCCAGGTACCCCTTCCCTAGCCCTGCCCCTAAAAATAAAGCTGTGTTTTTTTTCTTTGCAATTCCTGTGTTGTGAGCATATTATGAGCTATAATGATTAAGCATATGTATTTTGCACTATTGCCAAACAAAGTGGTATTCCGTTTGTAGAGTGACTGGAAGGGTGGGGGGGGGGTAGGTACAGCATCCCAAGGGGTTGTACTAGTCCAAAACCTGGCTCACTATCATTTTACTCTGTATGGAGGCACCACGCTATTTTATTTCTATTTTGGGAAGAACCCCATATAACCATCGAAACAGAAACCATGCCCCTTAACCTGCATAACAGTCTGCTGGCAGGGGTAGTAGCCCATGGCACCTAGGCTACACAGTGGCTATTTCCAAGCACTGATATTCAGGAACATAGCTTCTAGGCTATCTAGATACAGGCCTGCACCACTTTTAACCTTTTATAAAGATTTATAAATGTCTTTTGCCATCATTGCGTTGAACTTTAAACTTATCCTACCAACTTATCCCTCTTCATTTCTGTACACTATCCCACCATTTCTTCCTAGTTCACAGCTGCTATCTGAACTCTTCCCACCAGATTTCTGTGATGAGGCTTTGTGGGTATTTTTAGTCATAATCTTTACATCTGGGAGCTCTGTGAAGTACTCGTTTAGTTTCCCTGCTACTGTGACAGGTTTTTCTATAATAATGCCCTTGTTAAATGAACTGATGTTTGATTCCTTGCCAACTGAATTGTTTATGCTACCAATAGTTTTCCAAGAATCCATATGATTTTCTGCAGCAGAAAAATAAGCCCAAGAGTATTTTACATTTTCAGTCCTCACCAATATGTCACAGTGCCCACTCACTGTCTTAAATCGATTCCAGGCATCTTCACGGGCTAGCCGTTTTGCCCTCTTATACATGTACTTTTTAATTTGAATAATTTTTTGTAGTTTTTCAGTGACCCATGGCCTAACATGTGGCTAAGCATCACTTTATCCCTGTGGAAGACTATAACATTTTGAGCTGTACAGAGGGCCTGTAGTTCACTTACCCTTCTGGAAGAAGTAATAGCTTCTAGAAGCATTCTTGCTCCAAGTCAGGTTTTAGTGCTCTGCTGAAAACATGCTCTCAAATGTTGATTCCATTAGCTGTGCCAGGACAAGGTTCAAATACCATGGGGGAACTGGAACCCTCACACTAGGATGCACGTGGTTTAACCTTTTGAAAAACTCTTTTTCAACACTGGCTATGAAACAAAAGATTTGTCTTTGCCTGCTGACTTAAAAACTGAAATAGCAGCTAAGTGCACTTTTAAAGGGAAAGGCCTCAGGTCCTGAGTCTGTAAACAGACTAGGTAATTCAGATCCACTAACAAGTCCACAGTCATTGCTGGTATTTGGTGTAAGGCACACCAAATATTGAATCTCTTCCACTTTGACATATATGGTTTTTCTATCTGCAGGCTTCCTGGAAACCTTCAAAATTTCCAGCACTTAATTTGAGAAATTGAGACTGGAATATACTAGCTCTTTAAGAGCCATGTTCTCAAATGGAGCAGTGTGAGACTTGGGTGAGTCACTTTGCTCCGAGGCTGGGTAAGGAGATCCTGCTTCAGAAGCAGAAATATAGGGATTCTCTTTGACATTGTCAACAGAAGAGAGTACCATGTCTGCCTGGTGCAGTCAGGTTCTATCAAAATCATTATTGTGGACTCCTTCCTCAATTTCAGCATAAACCTTTAGATCAGAAGGATTGGAAAAAATGCATAGATAAATGTTTCCCTATAGGGAAGGATCCCATGTGGATGTCCACATTAAGGGAGGTTAGCTACAAAAGCGTGGCACCTTCTTGTTCTCCCAAGAGGCAAACAGATTTACCTCTTGAAATCCCCATCTCTGAAGCAGTGAGTCAAGTGTTTGCTGGTTCAGGGGACATTCATGGGTCACAAGCCTTGTTTTTTCAGTGAGTCTGCTAGTACATTATAGTTGCCTGCTATGTGTATTGCATAAATACCTGCCTTGATAGAGTATGCTAGGTTCCATATCATCATAGCCTCTGTACAGAGTTTTGAGGCTTTATTTCCCCCTACTTGTTTATGTAATGTATGATGGTTGTATTGTTTCATTCTGCAGCAGGGAAGAGCAAGACTTCATGGACAGGCATAGTGCCCTGAGTCAAACAGGTTTATGTGATCCTGGCATTCCTGTGCATGCAAGACTCCATTTACTGTGTGACCCCCAGATGTCTTTCCATTCCCAGAAGGGAGGCATCAGTTGTCAGGATCTTTGCTGATGAGGACTGAAGAAAGGGAACACACTGTCTGGGGTACTTGCCTCCTTCAAGCAATCTGGTGCTTGTACTAGACACTGAGTGACTGGTACTGGTTGTTCCAGAGGTGTTGTTCTTTGGTGCCAGTACATTCTTAGGTGATACTGGACATCTCTCATCTGCAGCCTCGCTCTGAGTACCACTGCTGTGGTCAAGTCTATGTGGCCCAGCAAATGTAGGAGTTACTGGGTTGACTTTTTGTGGTCTGCCTAGAATGAATTTCAGAAAACAAAAGTGGTGCACTGAGGAGTGAAACTGTGGTGTTGCATGGAGAAACAGCAAAACCAGAAAAGGGAAAAAGAAATACCAGAACAAACAAAAATATTGCTTTAAGCTGAAAAAGTCAGCATTTTAATCAAATAACAGTTATACAGAGTCACAGGTGCACAGATAACCAGGTGGTCCCTGGTACCCCTCTGACAAAGAGGCAGCACAATTCGAAATGCGGGGGAACACCTGGCTATCTGTGCACCTGTGACTGTGTATAACTTGTTTGATTAAAATGCTGACTTTTACACCTTAAAGCAATATTTGTGTTTGTGCTGGTATTTGATTTTGCATTTTCTGGAATGAGTTTCACACTGAATAAGGCTTCTGTCCTTTGATGTAGCAGATATGCCCTTCCTTGTACTGTGCTCAGTGCAGTACCTGTGAAGTCCAATGAATGATTGGGTTCTACAGTAGGTGGGATTTCTCCAAGTTCAAGAGGAAACCAAAACTGCAATGTGCTCTTCACAGTTATGAGTGCCCTGTGTCTTCCTTAGTTTTCTGGAATATTAGCCAGTCATCCAGACAGGGAAACACCACAATGCCCTAACTATGTAGATTTGCTGCTACCACTGACTGGCATTTTGTCAATAGTCTGGGTGCTGGGGTTAGGCCAAAAGGCATTGCTAAAACTTGTACTGTATAAGCCCCATCCTAAACCTCAGACATTTTCAGTGACCTGGTTTTGCTTGTACAGTATATGAAAACAGGAATCTTTCAAATTCATGGACCCCAGCAAATCTTTTTTTCAAGGGACCTTGAAAAAGTGCATGTCACAGTGCAAAAGTTGGTGAGGTATGGGGGTGAGTAAGTACTGCTGCCATGAGTTTTTATCTCTGTGTGTTCAAATTAAACTGTTTAATTTAACCTGACTTTTCTTGTAATAAGTACTGTTAAGTTGAGGCTCCATTTCACTTCTTACAGCTGCCATCTTTGTTCACATGAACAGCAGGTACTCCCATGGCCTGCATGGTCTGGAAGAACTGTCAAATTCTTTTGATGTCCTCTCTGAGAGGCATTCTTATTTTTGGCCTAGGGTGCTCTGCTTGGAGTTTCAGGGGATCTGTAGGCTGCTGCACTGGTTGCTGTGAGCCACCCATAAAAAAGGAACTATGTAATCCCTTACAGAAATATAAGTGTGATGTGCTCAGTTCAGTTTCATGTTATTGTGAAGGGATAGATTCCATTGAGCATGCTCATTTGCAAGGAGGTCCCTTATACAACATACTCATGAGGCACAGAGAATCACATCAAATCACATTTGCCTTACAGCATATACAGCAATGAAGCAAACAACATAATATACAGAATGCAATACAACAAATACACCTTTGCACAAAAAGAATATTGGAGATTAATCTGTACAGCTTAACATAATGCATTATTAATGACATAACAGAAAAAATACACATTTGATACATAATGGAATCACTAACGTCAGTAAGAAAGGGGGGAAAGGAGGATGAAAGAAAAGTGCTACATAGGATCCATAGGCAGGGGAGAGGAATAGGGCAAGGGATAAGTGCCTAATTGGGGCCAGCAGAGCAGAGGAAGAGGCCCGCCACATGCTTAATTGTGCAATGTTTGCATGCGGTTCGCTTACACAAAGTGAACCTAAGTGAACCACGTGTAAAAAGCAAATCAAGTTTGCATGCTGCAAGCTTGAAATATGTGCAGCAGGTAAGCTGGTGCAAACATCTTCTAAAAAATACATCAGGTTTATGTGTTGCATGCTTGACATAAGTGCAGTAGTGAAGCTGGTGTGAACATCATTTAAAAATTATATCAGGTTCACATTTTGCATGCTTGCCATGTATGCAGCAACTAATCTGGTGCAAATCTCATCTAAGAAAACACATCCGTTTCTATTTCTCATACTACTGCTAGCAATTAGAGCCATTAAAATACCCTTTTCATTGATTTCCTATCAAAATTAGGTAAACTTATTAATTCTGATCCTTTTACAATTTCTTTGATGTCTTTTGATTTTTTCATTAAATTGCCATTAATTTGTATTGTTTGCTTAGTGCATTAAATGCATAGGATACAGTCAGCCAACATCCCCCATCCCAGATGTGCGAAGAGGGGCCTCTGTGTTGTGAAGCCTGACCTCTTTGTTTTGGGCCATGCATATCCCTTTATGCATATTTAGTGCTACAAATATGTTTCTCCATGACTGTTTTGACTCACTTATTTTCCCTTTGTCATTCTGTATACAGCATATATACTATGGCCATGCTCAGCACTTTTTTTGCTGAGTAGGGTCTTGGAAGTATGCACCATACCTCCCATTTTGTCACTGATATGAGGGACATGGACACTTTAAATGAGGGACAATGAGGGACACTAACCCTCACAATGATCAGGACACATCCTGAAACATAGACATACAGTACCTCAGAACACAGTGGAAACCTTTGTATTTACTTGTACCAATATTAGTACCTGAGAATGAATTTCTACCATAAAGCAGGGGTGCCATTTAGGTAGGGCAGAGTGGAGCAGTCCCCCCCCCCACATATTTGTGCTTAGGTTGTTTTTATGGTGTGACAACAGTGGCATTAAATTTGGATATAATCTTTTGCACAATAAGTGCTCCCCTGGCCTATGTGAGCTCATGCTGCAGATGCACTCCTGATTCAACTATGTCTGTATTGTGTTGTCCACTCTCTCCACCTACATGTATAAGTGGTCGTGCCATCACACGTGATGTGGAGGAGCTCCAGCCAAGCAAGAACATGAGTCATGTTATTGTGACACTGTCTTTCCCTTCACAGTGTAGTCAGGCTGTGCACTACAGCTTGGAGGACCCGGATAATTATGGATTTCACTGCAGAAGTCCAGTTCTGGATCCATGGAGTACCATTAAGTGTACTGTTGCCATGGGGACACCATTGGCATGCTTGCTCCATGTACAGGCAGATGGCAGCATCCAGTCAGGCAACAGAGCAGGATAGTCAGTCACATGATACACTCATGGTATGTAACTGTGTTGAGTGCACAACATGGGCCCAGATGATTTGGTGGATGGTCAGAGGAGCTTGCTGCTGCAGAGTACAGCCTGCAGTTGTGTACCACAGAGAAAAACTAAATATAAATAATAAAAAATCTATTTGTTAACTGGAGCCAGAGAGGAAGAAAGAAAGAGAGGAGAGAGAGAGAGAAGAGGAGACTTACTGGGGTGAGGTGTGTGACAAAGTCATCATCATGGGAGGGAGAGGAGAGGAATACAAGGAGGGACAGAGATAGTGGGTGGCCACCGGGGGGGCAAGCAAGGCAAAAAATGCAGTGTGGCAGGCAGTGTAATACAGGTCAAGGGCAGGCTGGCAAAATAAATCTTTGACTTGTGCCATCCAGAAACTGAATCCAGAAGATCCTCCAGATGAGAGAGAGAGAGAGATAGACTACTTGGGGTGCTATAGAAATTTTACAGTTACAGAAAATCCCAAATTAAAAGTTTTTTTCTTTTCTTGGCCTCATATAGTGTGGATGGTACACTGATCAAAAGCAGGCTGGCAAAATCTTTGACTTGTACCATTCTAGAATCCATAGGAGAGAGGGACAGACTATGGTGGGGGGGGCAAGAGAAATTTTACAGTATCAGAAAATCTCAGATAAAAGTTTTTTTCCCTTCTTGGCCTCAGAGTGGATGTGTGTACATTGAGCAAGAGCAGGTTGGCAAAATATTTGACTTGTGCTACTCCAAATCCAGAGGAGAGAGGGAGAGACTACCGGGGCCCAAGAGAAATTTTACAGTGCTAGAAATCCATTAACGTATTTTTATTCTTAGCCTCAATGTGGCTGTGTGTAGTACAGGGCATGGGCAGGCTGACAAAATAAATCTTTGACTTGTGCCATCCCATATCCGGCGGGGGGGAGAGACTATGGGAAGGGGGGCACTAGAAAGTTTAGTCCCAGAAATCCCAAATAAAATATATTTTTTCCTTTTCTGGCCTCATTGTGGCTGTGTGTGTGTGTGTGTGTGTGTGTGTGTGTGTGTGTGTAAGGCAAGGACAGGCTGACAAAATAAATATTAGACTTGTGCCATCCATTCCAGATCTAGAGGAGAGAGACACTGGGGGAGCAGGAGAAATTTTACAGTCTCAGCAATCCCAAATAAAAGTGTTTTTTTTTTTCCTTTCCAGGCCTCATTGTGGCTGTGTGAATATGTGTAGGGCAAGGTCAGGCTGACAAAATAAATCATTGACTTGTGCCATCCATTCCAGATTCAGAGGCAAGAGAGACGGGGGGCACAAGAAATTTTACAGTCCCAGAAGTCCCAAATAAAATATTTTTTTCCTTTTCTGGAGTCAATGTGCCTGTGTGTAGAGGGCAAAGGCAGGCTGGCAAAATAAGTCTTTGACTTGTGCCACCCAATCATGATCACTAGTTAACATTCATTCATGATTTCATGTATTACAAATTAAAAAAAAAACTTTTCTGACAAACATCAGACAAGTTACTGTGCCCGTGCTGCTGGCTGTGGTGTGCCCAGGGGATATTCTGAATTTGTGACCCATACCAATCTGTGTACACTACAACACAGGTAATAAAATTACACACACAAGTGTCATCATCATCAATCATATTAACATATTAAAATGCCAGCAGAATAGGTTTAACGATCTTTTGTGTCTGCTCGTTTGGGCAGCCCCCACCCTGGGAGCTGACCTTGATGCCCCCCTTGCCCTCTCTGGTTTCTCCCTTCCCAGTCCCAGATATTCTTGCTGCACAGGACTTTGCTTCCAGAATCCTTCCCCTGTACCTGTCCCACCCCCTCTTGAACCCCTCCACCATCTCTGCCTCCACCAGCCCCCTGGGCAGCACATTCTATGGTGCCACCACCCTCTCAGTGAAGTAGCACCTCCTCCTTTCTCTCCTGAATCTCCCCCTCCAGCTTCCACCCAAGCCCTGTAGTTGCCACCCTTCCTTCAGAGCACCCTGACTGCTCCTCCCCTATTTACCCTTTCATGTACCTGAAGACCTCTATCATGTCCCCCAGTCACTTCTCTCTTTCAATGTGTACATATTTAGTTCTTTGAGTCTCTCCCTGTCCCCCAAGCCCCAAATCATTTTGGTTGCCCTCGTCTGGATCCTCTCCAGGAGTTTGATGTCCTGCTTTAAGTGTGGCCTCCAAAACTGCATGCAGTACTCGAGGTGCAGCCTCACCAAGCAGTTATACAGAGGGAGTATCACTTCCCTCCTTCTGGAGGTGATCCCCCTAGCAATACATTCCAGCATCCTGTTGGCCTTAGCCACTGCCCTCCTACAAGTCTCAGAGTTGTTCATCTTGACATCCACCACCACCCCCAGGTCTCTCTCAGCTATTGAGATTTGTAGCATTCCCCCCCAGGGTGTACATTTAGCCTGGGTTTCTGGCTCTCAGGTGCAGTACCTTGCATTTCCCTACATTGAACCTTAGCTTCCACTTTCTAGACAACCTTTACAGAGCCTCCAGTTCCCCCTGTATGTCCACCCTTCCCTTCTCTCCATCCACCACCGCCCCCAATTTTGAGTCATACGCAAAGATACTCATCTCACTCCTGATACCCTTCCTTATGTCAGAGATGTAGGTGTTGAACAGGATGGGCCCAAGAACTGATCCCTGAGGGATGCCACTAAAGACCTTCCTTGGGGATGAGACTATTCTACCAACCACGACCTTCTGGGTCCAGTCCTGGAGCCAATTTCCTATCCATCTGATCATCTGGTTTCCCACCCCCATTTCTGCCAGCTTATCCAACTGGCCCCCATGAGGAACAGAGTCAAACACCTTGCTGAAGTCAAGAAAGAGAATGTCTACCATTCTACCCAGGTCCAAGGCACTTGTCACCCAGTCATAGAACTCCACAAGGTTTGTCTGACATGATTTCCCTAGGACAAATCCATGCTGCCTATCGTTCAGGCACCCCAGCTTTTCCAGGTCCTCCTCAGCCTCTTTTTGACAATGCCCTCCATCACCTTGCCCACCACCGATGTCAGGCTGACAGGTCTGTAGTTCCCTGCCACCTCTCTTGATCCACCCTTGTGGATAGGCACTATATGCACCACCTTCCAGTCCTGGGGCACCCACCCTGTCTTCAGAGAGATGCTGAAAAGCTCTGCCAGGGGTTTTGCCAGGACATCCGCCAGTTCCTTCAGCACTCTGGGATGTAATTTATCTGGCCCCAGTGCTTTCTGTGTCTTAAGGGACCTGAGGGCTTCCATCACTCTCTCTGCCATGATTTCCATCTCCACTACTTCGTCCCCCTGCTTTGACTTCACCCCTCCTGCCAGTAAAATTATCATCACTCATTTCATCCATTATTCCTCCTCCTTCTCCTTCTTAATTTATCATTACATATAAGCATTAACCAAGCTGTGTGGGCCAGTGTGTGCAGTCATGCACCTGATGCCTGCATCACCAATTTAAATTCTGAGGAACACTGTTGAATAGGTCACTGAACACTAACTGTAGTAGGAGTCAGTCAGCTAAGCTTGAAAGGAAGTGGTGGTGGACTGTGGTGTGCTGTGTACTACTGCAATCATTAATGATTCACATTCATGACTCATGACTGTAAGTCTGTCCCTGGCCTACGGGTGAGGGTGGGTGTCATCAAAGGACATTAGGTAGAGGGATCTCTTTTTTTCACACTTAGAATAAGAAATAAAAAAATGGATCAAAGTGTTGATAAGGAGCATTCTTCTCAGGAAGGCAATCCCAAGTAAAAAAAAAGTTGTGTAGTTAAAACCAAAGGGTTGGTGGGTACCACCCACAAAGACACTCAAAGGTATGGAGCAGTTGCATACTGTGCTACTGCCAGTCCCTCACAGATGTCTGATTCTTCTGCACTTGAACCTGGCATGGGTGCTAATAATAAAGATGAAGGGAATGAACAGGCAGCAAAAGGTTTATAACAGAAGGGGATGGAAACTGCAGATGAGGACCATACAGACATACAAAGAAGTCAGTAGAAGAATGACATTTGGTCTATCAAGTCTGCTTGTATTACAGGGTCCATAGCTTGAGCTAATGTCCCTGCCCTCCCCACTCCTCCCATCCTTCCTGCCCATGATCCTTACCTTCTCCCATGCTTATCCCAGCCTATTTTAAAGCTGCCCACTGTCTTCAATAAGATGACCTCTTCTGGCAGTGCATTCCAAGTGTCTGCCACCCACTCTGTGAAAAAGTACTTCCTGACCTCCCTCCTAAACCTCCCACCCTCCAGCTTAAGACTATGCCCCCTTTTATGGTTACCACTCAGCTTAAAGAGACTCTCCTTATCAACCATATTTATTCCTTTCAAGTACTTGAAGGTCCCAATCATGTCCCCTCTCTCTTGCCTCTCTTCCTGGGAGTACATGTTCAGTGCCCTCAATCTCTCCTCATATGCCTTACCCTGCTGACCTGCTATCATCTTTGAAGTCCTCCTCTGGACCTTCTCCAGCAGATTAATGTCCTTTGTGAGGTGTGAGCACCAGTACTGAATTCCATACTCTAGATTCAGCCTTACCAGTGACCTGTACAAGGGCAGTATAGCCTCCTCTCTCCTACTACTGATCCCCCTAGATATGCATCCCAGCAGCTTGTTTGCCTTTGCTGCTGCTTTCTTGCACTGCGTGGACTGCTTCAGGTCACTAGTGACCATCAATCCAGGTCCTTCTCCTCCACTGACACAGATACTCAGACTCCACCCAGGTAGTACTCTGTCCTGGGATTCTTGGCTCCAGTATGCATAACTTTGCATTTCTTGGCATTGAAGCCAAGCTGCCAGATCCTGGACCACCTCCTCAGCTTCTCCAGATCTTTCTGTAGGTCCTGTATCCCTTCAGCTGTGTCCACACTCCTGCAGAGCTTGGTTTCATCCATGAAAAGGCATATTTTGCCCTTAATGCCATCCCCAATGTCATTGATGAAGACACTGAACAACACCGGCCCCAGCACCAAGCCCTGCGGGACCCCACTGGTTATCTCTCTAGTGCCAGATAACTCTCCCTTCACAACCATCCTCTGGGCTCTGTCTATCAGTCAGTTTTCCACCCATCTAGCCATCTTTCCCTCACCACTGAGATCCACCTACTTCCTGATCAACCTTTTGTAGGGCACAGAGTCAAAGGTCTTGCTGAAATCAAGATAGAGGATGTCTACCACTTGGCTTCTATGTACTGTCTTAGTGACACAGTCAAAGAAGTCAGTCAGATTTGTTTGACATGATTTCTCCCCCCCATGAATCCATGCCACTTCACATCCTGGAGACCATGCTCACCTAGATATTCCACCACTCTTTCCTTTAGTATGGTCTCCATGAGCTTGCCCACAGTGGAGGTCACACTGACTGGAAGAAAGGGACAGAAATGTTTTGGTTGAGAAGGAGGAGAGTGGGAATAAACCATGAGAGAAATAGGCCCAAGAAACATCTGGAGGGGGGATCCTGAAAAGGGGACTGAGGTGCAGTGCCCTCCTGGGAAAAAAATCCTGAAAAAATATCTTTTGTTTGGTCATTCTTCTCCATTAGTGCTTCTAATGAGATAGTGTGGCAACATTTGCCATTTGTAAATGGTCAGTCAGCAGGGGTAAAAATAAAGGAGCATTGGGAACATCAGCACTGAAAAGGCACATGTCATAACATTACTGAGAACTCTAGTTGTTGTGAGTCTAGAAGAAAAAGTGACAGTGATAGCTCAGTACACTCAGGGGTAACTCTGATAGGTGAAAGCAGTGGCAACCCCCACAGCATTACGGAAACACCTCCACCACCACTTCCTCCCATTCAAAAGATTCCAATTGTTACTGAAAGTAACCATGTGTTCAAAAGCCCCCCTTCTTCAAGAAGACAGCTTATCACCTCAGAAACATATGAGCGTAAAGCCAAATATGCCCAGGCTAACCCTGTTGCTGTTACAATAATCAATAACATTTTTAGAAATGATAGCTGTTGATTTGCTACCATATAACATGGTTGAATATGTAGGATTCAGGTGGCTGCTTGAGTAGTTCGAACCTCGATGTAGTATACCATCATGGAAATACTTCTCAACAACAGGGATTCCAGATCTTTACAATGTCTTATGTAAAAAAAAAATTAAGATGCACCTTGTACAGTGCTGTTGGGAGGGTGGTGCATCTCATAACAGATATCTGGACAAGCTGTCAGCCTGAACCCTTCATGTCTGTCATGGCACATTGGGCATGTTTTGATAATTCACATGGGGACAGTGAAGTGTCACGGTTTGCCATTATAAGAATGTTTTATTTTCCATCTGAACATACCTCATACATCAATGAAGAGCTCCAAAAACCAATACAGAAATGGCTCGCTTCACAGGGACTGTCAGTAAGATTTATATTTGCAGATAATGGGTCCAACATAAGAAAGGCCTTGAAGCAGGGGTGCTTTGTTCACATTTGCTGCTTTGCACATTGTTGAAATTTAATAGTTCACAGTTTTCTAGATGGCAACTGGGACATTAAGGCTCTTAATAACACTGCTAAAGGAATAGGCACTAATTTCAGTCATTCAAGCAAAGCCTGTCACTTGTTTGAAAAAATACAACAGCAGCACAGTTTACCTTTGCACAGCCTTATCCAAGACATTTCTACTCAATGGAATTTGACCTTTTATATGTTCTAAAGGCTGCTGGAATGAAAGGAAGTGGTCAGACAATACACCATGGAAAATAAAATTGGTGTTGCAGACATCTATATTACTCCACCACAGTGAGCCACCATGCTAAAGTTTCTAATGTTCCTGCTCAAGCCATTTGAGAAAATCACCAGAGAGGTTAGTGCAAACACAGCAAATCTGAGCCAGGTGATACCCCTAATAAAAACGTTAAAATTCAGGTTCAATCTGATTAAGTAAATGTTAGTGAACCAGACAGGTCCATGATCACACAGACTGTCAGTGATGCTGCTGACATATACAGGTAGTCCCCCAGAATACAACATGACCTAATGAGAAGTATGATCAAAAAAAGTTGCAGAAGTTGAAAAACTATATAAAATGCTTCATTCAGAGTACTACATTAAAGCAACAGTCTTGGTTCTATGATACAAATCGAAGCAACTGTTGGATGATGATGATGATGATGACACTTCTTCTGAGATAAACAAACAAGAAATAATTGATGAAGTGCATGCTGTCATGGAACAGAGTATGACAACAGCACCACATTCAGAATCTTCTTCATGACACAGCACAGCATCATGTAGCCCATCGCCTACTGTTGCAGCATTTTCTCCCTCTTCCTCCTCAGCCACTGCAGCCAAATCTTCTTCTTCGCCACCATCCAATCATAGCTCTGTCCAACAGTCACTTGGTTCAGCTTCATGTCTCTGGAGTCACTTAGAATATATAAGTGTAACATCTTCTTCATCTGCCTCTTGTAACACAACCTCAGCACAGACCATTGTTAAAATGTACCTTGCAGAGTTCAATATCAGCTGGAATGCTAATCCTCTGACATACTAGAAATCCAAACAAAGTATATGGCCTGCTTTAGTAAACACTGCAATGAAGTACATGAATTGCCCTCCGACTAGCGTGTGTTCAGAACGATTGTTTAGCTTAGCTGGTAACGTCCTTACTGACACACAATCTTGTTTGAGACCAGAAAATGCTGAGCACCTGACATTTCTAAAAGTCAGCATTCCTCCCTTTAATTTAAATATGATACCTAAATGAAACGTATAGTCTGTGTGAGCAGGACCTATCCACAAAACACTTTCAAGAACTTATTTAGTGCCTGTGGTGAAAATCTTTTGTGAATAGGGTCTATCACATGATGCAGCAATTAATTGCAACAAGTCAGGTCAGAACTCATGAGGATGAACTACTAGGCCAGGCCAGAATTATTTTAATGATCACAAAGAGTACAGAAACATGAAAATAATACCATCAGTGGGTCAGAGCCCAAATACAGCAAGCAACTGCATTTCATTTCACACTTACTTGGTGGTATTAGGTATACCACTTTGATCTGAAAGGTAGGGTATTGCTGTTTACTACTACTACTTGTCACTTTTTGTCCTCACATTACATCATGTACTACTTGTCACTTTTTGCCCTTAGTAATACTACGTGTCACTTTTTATGCTCAGCAACTGATTAAAAATTATTTTACCACTGACCTGACTATACTGTACTATTACTGCTTTGTTTTTTGTACAACAAATGGTTTAGCAGAAGTCTGAACACTGAAACTGAATGCTATTTCTATAATATATTTCACATGTCCTCAATATGTGTCTGCAATTACAGAGAAAAATTAAAATTAATTTCTTTATTATATCTGTGTGTGTGTGTGTTGCATGCTAGCCTGACTGTAACAACACTACATCTTGTTTACAGTAACTGGGCTGAGATTATTATATTTTAATTTTTATGTACTTAAATTATTTGGCAATGGTTGGCATGGCAGCATCTGTGGAAATGAAAAGGATGTAACTGTGTGTCATCAGGTCTTCAGGTGGCAGTAGTAATCTTTATTTTTATGACTGCACTGCACTTGACCGATGTGATGTGACTGACTGGCTGCCTGGGTGCTGATCAGTTTATGTCTTTTATTTCTGTTTAATAAATGTATTGCATGTTGAATAGTAGTAAAAGTAGTCATAGATGTCTTTACTATCTGTTGGACTAGGTAGTGTACCATACCATAGTATACTGGGACATGTGATGCAGTTGTATCAATCAATCAATCAGTCAGTCAATCAAAATCTTTATTTTACCAGGTGAACATCATTGAGCAATGCTCATTTTCGAGATGGACCTGGACAGAATACATAGTCATAATATACAACAGACAATTACATAAAAAGGAAGGAGCAATTACAATAACAAAAACAGTGAAAATTTACAATAACAAGGTAATTCATTCACATGGGTAGGGTGGGTGGACTCTAAGTTACTACTGCTCCTTTTGATCATGAATTTCTTTCACCTGGTTTGCTCTCACTGTAAAATCCATCAAGATAATAACCACACAGCAGCAGCATTAATAAAAATCATCTTAGCTGCCTGCAGTGCTTGGTATTTCTTTGTGATACAATAATATTTGCATCTGTCTGTCTGTCTCTCTCCACCTCTTTCTCTCCTAGCACACTCATATCATGGGCCTGAGCAGGATGTGCAGGATGCTATTACTACCAGTACAGGCCAGCCATGAAGCAGCTGGTAGTAATTAATTATTGCTTTTACTTTAATTTTTATACAAATAATGCATTGAATTATTCCTTGTTGGCCTCTGTGTTAAATATGACTGACTTTGGCCACTTGTATGCATTTTATTGCATTTTTTCAAATATTTATAAAAGTCAGAACTAATCAGAACAAATCGGAACTCCACTTACGGTTCTTATTTAAGGGTCAGAACTTCATTGAGTTCTCCCACCTCTACTTTTAATGTGTGGTTTCCAATTATTTTATTGGTTGCCATGGTACTTTTCTTGCCAAAATGCATAACTACAAATTTTTCCAAGTTGAACCTCTTGTTATTTACTGTTGCCCACTGATAAAGTTCATTTAGTTCTTCTTGTAGTTCAGTAACCTGTTCAGTTGATTTCACTATATATTGTATTTTGGTGTCATTATCAAATTTGCTAATCAACACACCCTCTGTAATACTCATGCTAGTGACATATATATTGAACCATGTGTGCCCCAACACAGTCCTCTTGGAAACCATGCTGGTCACTTCCCCACTCTAAGTCAAAGTTTTCTGGGCTCCAGGAACCACTGTGGAACTTAGAAAAATGTAATTGTGATCAAAATACAACAAAAACTAACTACAGTAACATTTGGATGCATTAAAATAACAGCACAGTAAAGCATACAAAAAAATTCCCATAATAGAATAGCAGAAAAGTGATAATAGTATAATTTCTGTATGCAATATTGTCATTCAAAGCCTATACTACTGTCGTTCAGAGCTCTGAAAGATAGTATCATAGAAACAGAGAGAGTGCACATGACTGTCTTGTACAGAGTAGGAGCCAGCTTTAACTGTAACTGTTGTGTACAGTAAAAGCTGACTCGCTGGTCACAGAAAACCAACTTGATGTTCACATATCCTCAGACTCTCTTGATTGTAATACACAGTCCCCTATCTATTATTCAATTTGTAAAATAAGACAAAGTAGCAAATAATGAAAAAAAAATACAAAATAGTAAATGAATAGTAACTTTTTTTTTTAAATGTAACCTCAAGAACTGGAACAGGACTCCTAGGCATCTAAACTCTCCAGCTGAAAAATAAATCTGTTAGAATGTTGTGGAGCATAACCATAGTGCAGAGCTTGAATTTGAAAATTCCAAATTCTCTCTCCTGGGCAAGAACTCAGACCTGAGCTTGCTGCAGAATGCATAACATCACTAATGAACTCTTATTGCTAGAACTGCATTTTTAAATGTGGGCATTTCATTTGAAGAGGGTATAGAGAATCATGCACAGATAACTGTGTGTTATGAAGTTTTTTTACACACCCAAGGTGGTGTGATGACCCATAAACCTTGAGAGTGACGCTCAAGAGGTTTATTAGGTCATCACACATCAAGGGTGTGTAAAAAATACTTCATAGACACATGTTTGTCTGTGTGTTATTATTTTAAAATTACTGGTGTGAGCAGTGTATGGCAAGCAAGGCAGTTCTTGTGATCCCTGCTGCCTCTTGCTCAGTCACGTGGTCAAACAGATACACATACACATACATACACACACACACTCTTACACCTGTTCTCCCTTCCTCCTTCTGCAGTTGTCAAGGGCACTCTTTTCTATTTGTTTTTTGGCTTTTTTCCCCTCTATTAATTTACAAAATCACAGTGTGGAACCCCTCAGTGAGTGACAGCTCTTTCCTGGTTCCCCATCGTAGTTGGTGTCTCTTGATGTTGAGGAAGACTGGCATTGTAAAGGCAGGATCAACCAAATAAATACAGGAAAAAAGGTAAAGAAACAAATAACTAAGTAAAAAAAATTAGCTGTGAAGGCTCCGAGCTAAATGACAAATGGAGTTATGGAGAACGCTGCATTTCCGACTCTGGTAGCCAACCCACACATAGATTCCTAGCCAGTGAGGTCGCATGCAGCAATGAAGTGACACGAGAGTGAAGCAAACCTTTTGAAAATACTGTAATAACCATTTTTTGGGTTATTACGGCATTTCACAGTACTTGTAATCAGGCTGATAAATGTGGTCACCAGTAATTATTAGTGCATTAAGTACTCTGGGAGCAGCAAAACAAATGTGTTGTTCTAATTATGAAGTGACAGAAGCACTATTTCTGGGTGAGAGTTGCATAATGTATGATAGCTGTACATGAAAGATCAAAGATACAGTAACTAAATATTGTTCTACATGCTGACAGTCTCTCAGAGCTTGAAAATTATTTTTTAACTGTGTGCATATGCCAGCTTCAGGATTGTAGTGCCTTCTTTTTATGTACCTTTGACCCATAATGTTAGGCACTGCTGAGCAACAATATTGAGCTGGCTCTCCTCATTTTGTTATTTGGTATGCTTTCTGATTAGTCATGGTATGACTGCACCAAGAGCAGTACAAAGAAGAATAAAAACTTTTCCTAAATGCCAAAATTATGAAATGAATTACCTTATGTTTGATTCCTGGCACTGGAGCTTGGCGAGGTGCTGCAGCTTGTTAGATGCATATAAATGCACTCTCTGCCATGTTGTTCATTGGTATTGAAACTTATTGTAACTATCTTGTTTCTGTAATATCTGTTGTCCCTTGTACTGCTGTCTGATGTCCTCTATGTGACAAGGTACCTTTGTAAATGAGCCTCTGGCTCAAAGGTTTCTAAACTGATGTTTAACTAAATAAATAAATAAACTGAAGACACTAAGGATGGAGAAGGGGCTTGGTGGTAGATTGAAACCCAATCTTTAGATTGAAATCCAATCTTAGGTCACATATGCATCAAGCAGTCTATCAGGTGTACATAACCCTAAGGTGTTAGATATGGGAGTGCCATAGATATACAGACAACACAATCACCATTAAAATGCACCACAGAGCATCTAAAACCTTTAAACATCTGGAGATCTAGATGGCCCCCCAACCCGCCTCGCCTGTTTTAAATATCTTGCCTCACTCAAATGTAACCCCTAATTTTCCTTGATCATAACTCTGTAACACATTAAGGCAAGGGGCTTCCATTATTGCAGTATCATAAAAATGAGTAAGGGAAAGCCCACATCCTGATTCGTTGGCACCTACTGTATGCCTTAGATTGATCTAATGTGCAGTTAAAAAAGTGCTGGCAATCAGGGCAGAGCACAACAACAATATCAATGCCCTTTCCAAATATTCTTGGTTGCCATTACAAACATGGCTGTCAACATTACTCACCAAAAAATCATCTTTGCCCAGAAAAAAACTCTCATAATAAAAAGAACAAACAAAGCTAGTCTGGTGGCGCTGAGCATTGAGGCACTGAACGCCACACCTCATGCCATGCCAGCGACTCAGGTTTGGGAGTGGACTCGGACCACCGGGGGTCAACAGGAGAAGGAAGAGATTGAGCATCCAGAGGACTGTTCTCTCTTCCTGGAGTGGGCTCTAGGGGTTGAGTTGCACAAGCAAGATATCTGACAGTGGCCAGAGGAAGCCAAGATTGTGTCACCATGCATTGTGAGGGCCGGAGCTGCGGCAGGTATTGGCAGTCATACCAGGATGTCATAGCATGACTGAGCACTGGGGGGGGACAGAAAAATGGAAAAAAAAACTCTGGAAGATAGGAGAAGGCACCACCACCTGCACCACACTCCCAATGTTGGGCTCCTCACTGTTCCTGTGCCAACACTCTGACAGGCACACTAAACTATAGATAGGGTGCCCTGGGAGGATAGAGCATTCCTTCCCCATGGGGGCTTAGATCCGGGGGTGTTGCCAGTCAGAGTGAGGGGAGAAGTTGCGGTCATCACAACGGGAGGTAGAGAGCAGATTAGGCAGATGCTGGAGAGAGTTCCTCCAGCAGGGGTGTAGAAATAAAGTCACCAAAAAGAGAAAAAAAGAACAGACAAACTGATTAATATTTTCTCTTATATTCCCCTCCTTCTGCACATACACAAATTAAAAAAAACTACAATTGTAGTTTAGTAATGTTTAACAATGCATATCTCATGATCAGCTTACAGTTAAGGCCCCTGGAATTCTGCGATTCTGTGGTTGCGGAATTTACCACAGAATTTGCATCATGCCGCAGAATTCATACAGTGCTGCTGAATTCATTGTTTTTGGTGAATTTTCATTCAAATATACAGTTTTCCCCCCCTAGTGCCAGGCTCTGTATTCATCTTGTTTATCCTGAAGCTCCTCCCCTATGCTTGGCAGGTGATGTCATCTATGACATCACATCATATTTTAACCAATGGTAGGACTGCATTATGCCACAGAAATGAATAAATCATGCTGCAGACATCAGAAAATGTTGCCACAGAAGCCTAGGAGTCCTGCCGCTGAAATCAGAAAATTCTACCGCAGAGTACTAGGGGCCCTGCTTACAGTATGATGAGAAGCCAGATGCTATTTAAAAAGTTATGTGTATTTGTCTTTCAAGATATTTATAATATAATACGTATGTAAATAAGTTACAATGTTTAAATAAAAAGTATGATGGAAAAAAAAAACTTAACTCATTTTTATTTTTGGGAGTTTTTTATGACCAAAACTCCCCTTCCCCTTTCTTTACTTGTCATTGAGGGAAATCTTTGTTGTTTGCCCTGCATTTACTAAAATTGAATCCTTGGCTCTGCTGAGATGTTCTGCTGTGTGTGTGTGTGTGTGCTTGTATGGGCAGAGGTGAGCATTCAGCCAGTAAAATTTTACAGAAGTTTGGATTCCTGCATTCCATGGAAAACAAGCATTTTATTTATTGAATGTGTGGTTAAACAAAAGCTTAACTACTAGGGAGGGACTACTTCTTACAAGTTAGTTTAAAAAAGGAAAACATATTTTATTACAAATTGGCATTTTTGTTTCTTTTTTCAAATGTTCCCAGTTAACCCATTTTATAAGTGCAATAGGAAACTCTAGGGGGTGAGAATGATACTGATCAAACACTCTTCGACAGGCTAAAGGCAGTCTGCTGCATCATTATGCCTCATTAAACCCTGGGGCATGGTGTTAGATCAGCATATTGCATGCCCCATCATGTTTTGTTGCTGATATCTTTGCTGGGGATTTATGCAGCCTGGCTGTGTCAGGGACATGCCAGATTGATTTTTGAATTAATTCCCACCTTCTGGACCCTCAGTTCATACCTTTTAAGTTGTTGTAATGTAAATGCCAGAAATAATGTTATCATATTGGCCAGTACTGGAAGCCTGAAAATCCCTCCATAGTTTAATCAATTGCTCTTTGGAATAGGGAAGTGTAGCAGTGTTCTACAAAAGAACTCCAGAGCGAATGCATTTAGTCAAGGGTTACCCCCAGCTACATTTTAAAGAAAACACAGATTGCACATAATCCAATAATGCAAAGCATCATGGGAAGCATATGCAAATCCCCATGAAATAATTTGGATTGGCTCAACTTTAAGCAGAATTGTATGGTGCCAGAAAGCCTTACAATGCAATCAGCAAAGGCTGAGAACAGCAGACACAGACACGTGTTTCATCCTCATTTGGACTCAACAGTGTGCTATATCTGTACCTCAGCCCAGGAAGAGGGAGTCAGCCATCCTTTATGGGATCTTATATGTTTCGGTCATGGACAGCCCAAAGATTGTGCCCTTTTTCGTGCTCCACAGTGTCCACTGAATGGCATCAGAAACTGCTTGAACTACCCCTGTTGACATGGGATTTATATGCAGGGACACTGGAAAATTGCAGAAAAGGTTACCCAAAATTGTGGAGTGTTTTGCAAAAGTTTCAGGAAATTGCAGGGGTTCTACTATAGACCCTAAGTGCTTCACAATAAATCTTTTAATGTTTTCTGCAACATATATTAGTCAGTATAAATTGCTAAGTGAATATACTGACACCTGAATATGTTTAAAACATAAAAAAAGTTTACGTTCCTAACAAGAGTACTAAACTGATGTTATCATAAGCGTTGCCTGTCTTCCAAAATTTAAAAGCATGTGCCTCATATAGTGCTAAATAGAGTCTATAAAATGAGCCACAGCAAATAAATATTAAATAAAGCCAGAAGAAATATTTTGTTTGTTTCTGGCTGTAGAATAATGAAGCCTAATCAACAGCTGTTTACAGTGCTCTGCCAGCTATTCGCCCACTTTGGTACAAGAAAAAAATAACCAGAGTGGTAAATAATTGAGTTTTAGTAAAATGTTGTTAAAGTGTTTAATGGTCATAATTTGTACTGTAGGTACTGTACGCTGTTTTTAAAATCACATATTTAAACATTAAATCTGGGGTTATTGGGGCTGGCAGTATAATCTAGAGGTAAGAGTAACAAACTGCGAATGAGCTGACGACATCTAGCAGACCGGGGTTTGAGTCCCACAACCTCCACTTGCATACCGTGTGATTCTGAGCAAGTCACTTAACCTCCTCAGTGCTCCTGGGTTGTATCTGAAAACAGGTACTTGTGCCTAGTGGGCCTTACGTGGTTACCAAAAAATGAAAAAAAAATACCAATATATTTTTACTGCATCATACAGTAGTCAGGGTACCCTGTAATTTATCTTTCTTTTACTCTGGCTGCAATGATTCTGTTTAGTTAAAGATAAATGTTCAGATACATTTTGTGTTTTATAAGCTTGTTTTTAGACTTTAGTCTGGTTTTTATTGTAGTCTTTGCATGTGAGCATCTAGGAGGTAGTTGCTAATAGTGAGATCACTGTTACCAACTAGCTTGTCCTGGATTCTCCCCTTTTCTCCTCACAAAAAGACAGAGACCATTGTTTGTTGTTGTGCTCAGATTGGCAATTAATGTATTTATATTCATAATCCAATATTCCATTTTCTATTTCTTTATTGTCATATTTCCAGAAATTTCATTTATTTCCATCCACATATCAACCTCTGATTATCCCTCCCCCAGGCGAAAACCCGGGTGCCTTCTGCTTCTCCTTTTCCACTAGGTAACGGTGAAAACCTAGACCGCTTTCTTCTTCCTCTTCCTCTTCTTCCTCTTCTTGTGTTATTCCTTTTTTCTTCCCCCCTTTTTCCCCAATAGCCAGTCTCCAGCTTGCGTTGGATGACTGGCTTTCCCCATACTTAGGGTATCATTCTCCCTTACCTCAGGGACGATCCTTTCCTCTTTTTTTTTTATATTCCAGTTTTTGCATGTTTCCTCCATGCTTCTATAAAGCCCTTTGTTTCTGTATTGAACATGTATATGGCTAGATATGACAGGTGCACACCGTCTGACCTGTAGAAGTCCTCCACCCATTCTTCTACCCCCTGCAGTATCTACCTGTCCCTCCATCTGCCTTATCAATGTCCCCATCCTTCTATTCATCTTTCTCCTGGCCCTCTCCACCGCCCTGTGGCTGTGCCCCTGCCTTTATACTCTTCTTGGTATCATATCTGACCAAGTGTGGCACACCTGAGGCCACCACTGTTGCATTGCCACTAGATCCCTTTTTATCTGTAAGTATGTGTCTACCTATGGTCTGCCCGCCAGGTCGTTGCCCCCTAGATGTATAATAATTAGGTCTGGACTGGGACGACATCCCTTGAGTTCCTTCAAGGTGGGAAGCAGCTGTGCCCATTTCATCTCACGTATGCCATGCCAGACCAACCTACACTGTCTCACATCCTGGTATAGCTGCTTTCCCCCAGCCTTCTTCTTTGCGCTCTTTCCAGCCCAAAAAAATATAGGAATGGCCGCAGATCCAGACTTCCGTGCTCCTCCTCTACCTAGGGGTTCAAGGAAAATTAATTATTTTACACATCGCTTAGTATCATCACCGTATTATCCCCTATTTCTTTCCCCTTTGCCCCCCCAACTTTTCCTTTCTTGCCCCCCGACCTGCAATTCCACTAGAGTACCACCTTCAACATTTTTTTTTACTTCAGTGCTCTAATGTATCTCTTATAACTGGCTGATCGCCAGCACCCTTTTTCCAAAATGTCCTTCACAGTTTCCCCCATTGCTGCCCACTGTGAGGCAGCCCCAATCCTTAGGGAATGGGATGATTAATTAGCTGGGTCCTCCCCCATGAATTGCATGCCCTTTTTAAGCAATGCTGTTACTTGGTAGCCGGTGACCCTTTTTCCGTCACCATGTACAAATAACTTTCCCGTCCTGGTCCCCTGCTCTGTGGCGAAAGCCCACAGAGCCTGTACTGGGCATATTACAACCTCTACTTGCCCCTTCCGTGTCACTATGCAACCTTGTCCTCTATGGTCTATTTTTGACCTCCTGATTTTGATCCGTATCTCTTTCACCCCCCCAGCTTACATTGTCCCATTCCAAACCTCCTTCCTTGTCTTCTTTCCCATGACCTACCACCTCACTCACTCTCATAGCCCCTGCAAACATTATCACATAAATTGTATGAAATAGCTGGGCCTCGGCCTTTGATCTGCATTTTACCGGGAGCACCTCCTTTAGCCTTATTAGCCACTGCTCCCCTATTGGCCTCCTATTATCTCCTGGCCCATGTTTTAACCTGCCCCATCCCTGCATCATTCTCCTGATGAACAATGATTTTGTCAGGTCTTTCCACCCCTTTAGGCTGCAGATAACACTAATCCCTGCCAGATAAACCCCCATTGTGGTGTGGGCGGTCCCTTTCTGCCACTGTTCCACGGTGAACATTCCCAACTGTTCCTCTGTGATCGGCCCACTTACCTCCATCTGGTGCTCAGCCCTGAATGTTTAAAACACCCGCCAGGCCCCATCATAAGCCCTCAGAGTCCGAGGTGCTCATGAGCTGTGAAACAACAGTTCTGCTCCTTCTTGCCAATGTCTCAGATGTTCATTGATATGGGTGTTTTTTGTTCCTCCGCTGCTGGTGCCAGCCTCCAAAAACGGTCCAGCTGCAGATGGGCAAGGCTGTCAGCCAGGGTATTGTGTACCCCTTCTATATGTTTTGCTCGAATGACATGTTCAGCTGCAAAGCCCTTAAAACTAAACATTGTAATACTTTCATGACCGTCTCTGGCCTGGCTCCCCTGTTGTTTAGGACCTCTATCACTGCTCTATTATCACACCAGAAGGTCACTTTCTGATCCCGTAGTTCCTCCCCCCCATACCAGGGAACATGCCCATATGGGCATGATTTCCAGCAATGTTATATCTCTTATTTTTCCATCCTTTACCCAGCTATCAGGCCAAGGTTCAGTGAACCACCTGCCCCTCAGGTAACCCCCCATACCAAACCCCCAGCTGCATCTGTGTAGAGCTCAAGGTCTGTGTTGTACACCCACTCTTCATGACAAAATGAACAGCCATTATATTCCTTCAGGAATTCCTCCCATATCCCAAAATCTTCTCTGACACCTTTTGTCAGGTCCACCTAGTGATGTGGTCTGGTGACCCCTGCTGTAGCCCTAGCTAACCTCTGTGTGAATGCCCTCCCTGGTCCAATGGCCCTGCAGGCACAGTTCAGGTGCCCCAATACTTGCTGAACTTGTTTCAGCTGTACCCTTCCCAGCTGGTGTGTAATTGAATCAATTCCTTCAGTTACCTCACTTTATTGTCTGGCAGCCTGAATATCTCTTTTGGTACATTTATCTCAATCCCTAGAAATTCCATCACCCTGCTGGGCCCTTCTGTTTTTTTCCAGTGCCAGTGGCACCCCTAGTTCCCTGCATAATTCCTGAAACTTACCCAGCATATTCTGTGTCTCCCTTTTTCCCCTCCCAATGAAAAGGAAGTCATCTAGATAATGGATGACCATTCTATAACCCGTCCTTTCCTGGAATATCCACTGCAAACACGTGCTGAAAGCTTTGAATGTTGCACAAGCTATGGAACATCCCATTGGCATGGCTTTGTCAAAATAATACTGCTCCCCAATTTTAAAACCCAATAGGTCCCAGTCTTCTCTCCTAACCGGTAGCAATCTGAAGGCAGACTCAGTATCTGTCTTTGCCATCCATGCGTCCTCAGTAGCCCGGATTATCCGAACTGCATCCTCCAGTGTCGCATATGTCATCCTACTGTGTTCCTCCCCAATGAAGTCACTCACTGAATCCTCTTCTGGATAAGACAGGTGGTGAATCACCCTGTACTCTCCTTCTTGGGTACCAAACCCAATGGCAAGATCCACATATCTCGCAGAGGGGGGTGTCGAATGGTCCCTCTACCCTCCCTGCTGCCTTTTCTTTCTCTGTCTTCTGTCTCAAAATTTCTTCCTTTCCTTTAATGGATCGCAGGTTGCCCGCCTCTCTTGCTTGCCTGGGCCCCTCACACTGTAGTGAAAACCCCATCCTAAAACCTTGTATAATCATCTCCCGTACTGCTCTATTCAGATATCTGTCCAAACAGATTGTCCATGCCTCTAAATTGATGGGGGTTCTAGCTGCCCTGAACTGCTCCTTGTCTGTCTCCTCTTTTCTGCTCCACAGCCCCCCTCTCCCATCTTGTGCAGGGTTCTTTTGATCAGTGATTCTGACCCCCTGTTCATGTTTCCTCTACCCCTCCTGCCCTTATTCCATGTCTGCCCTTTAAACCCCTGTCATCCCTAAAGTACTGTTGACCTGACCCTTGTCCCCCCGTGTCCCTGTGCCCCTTGGGTCCATGCCGTCCTGCATCTACTTGCCGGGTGTCTTCCACCACATTTTGAGCAAGCATGGTGAAAATGACATTGGGACCATGAGCAAAAAGCCCTGTTGTAGGCCCAACAACATCTCTGGGGTGTTGACCCTTTCTTCCCCCATTCCCCTTCGGCCGTGGACTGATCAGTGACGTAGTCTGTCCATAAATCTAACTGCTTCGTGTCCCATCTCACATCCCCAAATGTTGCCATTCTCTGTCGAAAGAATTCGTCATAATATAGCCACCCCACCCCGCCTTTTGCCTTTGCCCACCTTATTATCAAGGAATATGTGATGAGCGGAGTACCCAGCTCCGGCCTCTTCTCCAGGACAATGGCTGAGAAGGTGGCAAAACCTACAAACCATCCATCCCAGGTCTTTCCTTTCATGAACTTGTCCTCCTCCTTTTTTCCCAAAAGCACTATTGCCACTGCCATTTCGCTCCTACCTATGTTCTCGGCCTCTTCATACTTTGCTGCCGCTTCCCAGCTAACCAAAGCGAATATATCCACATACTCCCCTTTCCATATTTTCTCTTTCATGGCCAGTGGGACATGTTCTCCTATCCTCATCCTGGGTGCACCTATCTCCCTTGTACCTTTCCCTTCTTTCTTTGCATTCCCTTCATTACTTTTTGGCACCTCTTTTTCCATCCTACTCTCTGCCAGAGCCAATTCCATCTGCCCTAACCCTCCTGTCCCCAGCGCCAATACAATTTGACCTATGTATTCTTTTATACCAATAGTTCTCAAACTTTGTCACAGTGAACCTCCCCAAATCTATGGAAAAGATTTTGAGCCTTCCCCAAAAACTTAAATAATCTTGGGCCTCCCCAAAGAAAAATAACATGCTGTACTTTGTGCAGTACATCATGAATAAATTGCAACCTCTTTGAGTATTTGGCTCACATTCAGTTCTTTGGCTTATACAGACGTGGAACCTTTGAAAAAAGAGCTCCTGTGCTCAAAGGTGTTATCTGAATAACAAATAAAATAAACAAATATTATTCAGCTTATTATAACCCCCCCAGGCCAGCCTACTTGCTCCACTATTTTCATTCTTGAACCATTGTTACCCCTTTTTGCAGTACCTTCATGGGTCAGACTGCTTCCTCTGTTTACTCTCCATATATGGAATAACCTTCCTACATATTTTGCCTCTCTCCTTCTGTCCCTGCTCCCTAAGCAACTTCTCTGGGATTGCTTTGCTCCTTCCTGCTACTGCTCTTAGCACTAATATGCTCAACCCTAGTATTTGGGTTGTTCTGCCATCAGTCTACAAATTGATTAACCACTCATTATTAGTTTATTGTTCATATTTGTTTGCATTATTGTTCATTGTGTATTTCTTGATTGTTTTGCAGTTATCTTTTGAAATATATTCACTCCCTACCCTTCCCCGGGTACACCTGAAATGAGTCTTACCACTAGTTGTCCCCTCAAAGATCAGCCTTGTGCTGCCAAGCAACGCTCCTTTTTGGTGGAAATAGTTTTGCCCTGCAGTCTTCTCCTTCCCTCAGTTACTGCTTGTAAAATGTCACCACTTGCTACCTGACAATGCTCCCAGCAATGTGCTACCAAAAATGCTCGTTTTTCTCTGAAAAAAACTGCTCTCCACAGGATTGCTACTCAACAATACTCCCAGCCATTACTACAAAAATGCTCGTTTCTCTCTAAAAATCTGCTCTCGACAGGATTGCTACCTGACAATACTCCCAGTCATGCGCTACAAAAACACTCATTTCTCTCTGAAAAAACTGCTCTCCACAGGAGCGCTACTTTCAGGTCCTTTGTCCAACCTCTCCTCATCTAGCCTCAGGCACCGCTTGTTCCACTCGCTCTGCTCTTGGCCCTTCATTACTTAGAAACATAGAAACAAAGAAACATAGACTTTGACAGCAGATAAGGACCGCTAGGCCCATCTAGTCTGCCCATTTCCCTACCTACAGGATAGGCCGCAGATCCTATTTAACCAACAACCTATATCTTCCTGCCCCCCACAAGAATTACCTTATGTCTGTCCCATGCATTCTTGAATTCTCCCACAGTTTTAGACTCCACAACTTCCTCAGGAAGGCTGTTCCATGCATCCACTACCCTCTCTGTGAAATAATACTTCCTCACATTGCCCTGAACCGCCCTCCTTCTATCTTTAAATTGTGTCCCCTTGTTCTTGCAAGTCTCTTTTCTGAAAGATGCTACCTCTTGGACTTTGTTGATTCCTTGAGGTACTTGAAAGTTTCTATCATGTCCCCTCTCCTTCTTTCCTCAAGGGTATCATATAGCTCCTTTAGTCTCTCCTCATATGGCTTCTCTTGCAGACCCTGCACCATTTTAGTTGCCCTCCTCTGGACTGCCTCTATCCTGTCTATGTCCTTGCGGAGATGGGGTTTCCAGAACTGGACACAGTATTCCAGATGGGGTCTCACCAACTGTCTGTACAGAGGGATAACAACTTCCTGTTTTCTGCTGCTGATGCCTCTCCCTATACATCCCAGTATACCCCCGGCCCTCCCTACTGCCTTCTCACATTGCTTGCTAACCTTAAGGTCATCTGATATGATTACCCCCAGGTCCCTTTCCTGTTTTGTTGTTGTTACTACCTCCCCACCCATTGTGTATTCTTCCCTGGGTTCTTGTTTCCCAGGTGCATTATTTGCACTTTTGCATTGAATCCTAGCTGCCATACGTCAGACCATTCCTCCAACCTTGCCAAGTCCCTTTTCATCCTTTCCACGCCTCCTTGTGTATCAATCCTGTTGCAGATCTCTGTGTCATCTGCAAAAGGCATACTTTTCCTTCCAGTCCCTCTGCAATGCCACTGATGAAGACATTAAAAGGACTGGACCCAATACTGAACCCTCACGGTGCCCCCACTAGTAACCTCTTTTCTTCAGAGTGGGCTCCATTTACAATTACCTTCTGTGTCCTGTTGTCCAGCCAATGTTTTACCCAGGCTACCACCCTGGGACCACTCCCAGGCTGGTTAATTTGACTAATAATCTTTTGTGTGGGACTGTGTCAAATGCCTTGCTAAAGTCTAGGTAGGCCATGTCCACAGCCCCTCCCGGTCTACTCTTTGGTCACCCAGTCAAAGAAATCTATTAGATTAGTCTGACATGACCTTCCGCTGAGAACCCATGCTGCCTTGGATCCTGTGCTCCACTGACCTCCAGGTACTCAACTATTCTTTCCTTCAGAAGTGACTCCATCACTTTCCCTACCACAGAGGTCAGACTGACAGGTCTGTAGTTTCCTGCCTCTGTCTTGGTCCCACTTTTGTGAAGGGGAATCACATCCGCCTTCCTCCAGTCCTCGGGTACCACACCATCCTCCCATGATTTATTAAAAAGAGTAGCCAGTGGTTTCACTAGTTCCTTCCTTAATTCTTTGAGAATTCTGGGGTGAATTCCATCAGGACCCATTGCTTTGTCCACCTTCAGTTTTAGGAGTTCTTGCAGAACCCTTTCTTCTGTGAAAGGACTGGGATGGGCCTCCCCTATCAAAGAGTGCTTCTGTTAATTGGATTAGGCACTTCCCCTCCTCTTTTGTGAATACTGAGCGAAATATTCGTTCAGTATTCCTGCTTTCACTGTCCCCTCTGCCACCACATTTATTCTATTCCAGCCTCCTGTCCCTCCTCTGTCTTTCTCGCTCGCTGCAGTGTACCTATAAAGGTTTTATCCCCCTTCTTAACTGAGTTGGCTATCTTTTCCTCAGTTTGGGCCTTTGCTATTCTGACTTCCCTCCCTGCTTCTTTCTGCCTTAACTGGTACAGCTCTCTGTCCTGCTCCTTCTGTGTTTCCTTATACTTCTGGAATGCTATCTTTTTCTTTCTGACTTTCACAGCCACCTCTCTTGAGAACCATAGTGGCTTTTTCTTTCATTTTGATTTGTTTATTTGCTTCACACAAAGGCTTGTTGCCTCTGTGATGGCAGTTTTGATAATTCCCATTGTTGCTCCACACCTCCTTCTAACCTGTTTGCTAGTGCTTTTCTGAGGCACTCTCCCATCTTGCCAAAGTCAGCCCTCCTAAAGTCCACTACCCTCACTTTTGTAGCTTGACTCTGTAGCTGGGTTTAACATGAACCACACTGTTTGATGGTCACTTGTCCCCAGATGGCAACCACTTCTAGATCTGAGATCCTCTCACTGCCCCGTTTGAAATCACGAGGTCTAGATTGCTCCCTCACGAGTGGGTTCTGAAACTAGCTGTCTAATGCCTGCCACCTGTAGGGCATCAAGAATGGCCCTGCTCTTGGATGTCACTGCAGCAAATGTGCTCCAGTTAACATCTGGCATATTCAGGTCTCCCATCAACAGTATCTCCCCTTTCTCTGCCATTCTAAGAATGCCTTCCATCATATCCTTGTCCATTCCTTCCCCCTGACATGGGGGTCTGTACACAACCCCTGTGCGGATTGTGGTGCCCTTTCCAGTCTCCAAGGTGACCCACAGTGCCTCCTCTCCTCCCTGTTTACTCTTTTGTTCAGTTGCTTTTATCCCTTCCTTTACATAGAGAGCTACTCCTCCCCCTCTTCTCCCCTGCCTGTCTCTCCTGTAGGTTATGTACCCTGGTATGTTAACATCCCAGTCATGGTTCTCTGTGTACCATGTTTCTGTGACTCCTACGATATCCAGGCATCCCTCTTCCATTAAGGCCACCAGCTCAGGAGCTTGTTGCCCAGACTACGGGCATTGGTACTCATTACCCTCCATTTCCTGATGGCCTTACCCCCTTTTGCCCCATCCCTGTCCTTCTTGCCTTTGTCACTTTCTCCATTTACCCTGCCCTTCTCCCTATCGACACCTCCATGTTGGTGTTTGCCACACTTACTACCGTGATTGTTTGGGTGGGCTAGGATTTTCCTGCTCCTTTCCAGTGCCTCCCCCCTTGGCTAGTTTAAAAGCTTGCCAATGAAGCATTTAAACCTATCACCTAGGATCCTGGTTCCCCTCCCGGACAGATGCAGCCCATCATGCCAGTATAGGCTTGCATCACTCCAGGTGGACCCCCAGTCCCCAATGAAGCCAAATCCCTGAGCTCCACACCAGTTTTTCAAGCACTGATTGAATCCCATGGTACGGAACACCCTAGCCTCTCTTATGCCATAGATGAGTAGCACCTCCGAGAAGGTTACCGTGCGTGCTACTTGACTAAGGCCCCTCCCCAATTCCATAAACTCTTCCTGCACTTCTCTAATCCCTTTCTTAGCCAGGTCATTTGTCCCTAAGTGGACAATGACATCCAGCTCCCTCCCCTGTGCAGCTGCTCCGGCAATCCTGAGGATTCGCTCCCTGTCCCTCCAAGCCATGGCACCTTACCTCCCTCTCCCCTTCCTTGCCCAGTTCTTCCTTCCTAACAATGGACTCCCCCACCAGGAGTTGTTTCCTTGCCCTGCAGGGTTCCCTGCCACCCTCCTGTGGGTCTCCTTTGTGGAGGTTCCCAGCATCCTCCTTGGTCTCCACTGTAGGTGCCTCCATAGAGGAACCACACTTTTCCAGAATGGCATAGGGTGTGGAGAGGTACAACTGGAGGGATGTGCCTCTGTTCCACCACCCTCACCTCCCTGAGCCCACTGTGGTCCAACCACTCCTCTTTCTTGGCAACCTCTGAGGCAACGGCAGTGGCACTGGTGGTCCCTGGATGGAAGAGGAGGTCCCACAAATCCTGGCCAACTCAGCCTGGAGATGAGCAACCTCCTCCCTCAGCCCAGAGAGGTGCCTGCAGATGGGGCAACACCGCATCCTTCAGAGCATCTCCCGGAAGACTGCTGCTCCACAGCCACTGCACTGCACCACTCCAATCATGTCTTATTTCTGGCCCCTTAACTGTTTGCAATCCTTACTCTTTCCTCTGTTTTTTTTTATCTCTCCTTACTTTCTGCCTGTGTGCCCTTTAAGCTCCTGATTGTCCTGTTCTGAGACAAGGATATCCTATATTTCTCAGTAGACCGCTTACTTGTTCAGAGGCAGACCTCCAGCAGCTAGGGGCGGGAAGCTACTCTTGCCCTTCTAGGATGGTGGGTCCTTGGTGGTTCTGTGATCACTCACTTCCTGCCCCTAAACAGGAAGTTCCTGTTGTCAGTCAAATCCTGTGCCTATAAAAATAGAACTAGCTTTGGGTGGGGAGGTGGAGGGGGAAGGAGGGCAATATAGTCCCAGTAGAAGTTCAGTCACACAGCAGTCCTTTCTCCTGGAGTCTTCTGCCAAGCTATTAGCAGAATCTTTCTAAGAGCAGTCTTTAAATGTAGCTTCCTTCTAGCTAGCCACTCCCCTACTTACCAGATCTTTCTATAAGTAATTTAAACCTCACAACAGTTAAGTCCTTTCAGTCACCTGAGATTTACACCTAGATGACTTTTCAGTTACCCATTCAGTTCAGTTAACCCAAACACACACTTTTTTTTGTTTTGTTTTGTATGTTAGTTTTTTTACCCTAAATTAAAGGTCTAAATACAAAAGTTCTTCTACTTTAGGCCCAGCAGAGAAGTTCAGTCACACAGCAGTCCTTTCTCCTGGAGTCTTCTGCCAAGCTATTAGCAGAATCTTTCTAAGGCAGTCTTTAAATGTAGTTTCCTTCTAGCTAAGCCACTCCCCCTACTTACCAGATCTTTCTACAAGTAATTTAAACCTCACAACAGTTAAGTCCTTTCAGTCACCTGAGATTTACACCTAGATGACTTTTCAGTTACCCATTCAGTTCAGTTATCCCAAACACACACTTTTTTTTGTTTTGTTTTGTATGTTATTTTTTACCCTAAATTAAAGGTCTAAATACAAAAGTTCTTCTACTTTAGTCCCAGCAGTGAAGTTCAGTCACACAGCAGTCCTTTCTCCTGGAGTCTTCTGCCAAGCTATTAGCAGAATCTTTCTAAGGCAGTCTTTAAATGTAGCTTCCTTCTAGCTAAGCCACTCCCCCTACTTACCAGATCTTTCTATAAGTAATTTAAACCTCACAACAGTTAAGTCCTTTCAGTCACCTGAGATTTACACCTAGATGACTTTTCAGTTACCCATTCAGTTCAGTTAACCCAAACACACACTTTTTTGTTTTGTTTTGCATGTTAGTTTTTTTACCCTAAATTAAAGGTCTAAATACAAATGTTCTTCTACTTTAGTCCCAGCAGTGAAGTTCAGTCACACAGCAGTCCTTTCTCCTGGAGTCTTCTGCCAAGCTATTAGCAGAATCTTTCTAAGGCAGTCTTTAAATGTAGCTTCCTTCTAGCTAAGCCACACCCTACTTACCAGATCTTTCTACAAGTAATTTAAACCTCACAACAGTTAAGTCCTTTCAGTCACCTGAGATTTACACCTAGATGACTTTTCAGTTACCCATTCAGTTCAGTTAACCCAAACACACACTTTTTTTTGTTATGTTTTGTATGTTAGTTTTTTTACCCTAAATTAAAGGTCTAAATACAAAAGTTCTTCTACTTTAGTCCCAGCAGAGAAGTTCAGTCACAGAGCAGTCCTTTCTCCTGGAGTCTTCTGCCAAGCTATTACTACCTAATATCTTGCCAAGCCATGCAATTAACCACAGAACTCACCTATACAAACAAATTATTTCATTTTTTTAAACAACTAGCAGCCATTTTGAAACATCTCTTTCTCTTTCCAGCATTATATGCATTTTTTTAACACATCCAAACCTCATTATTCTCTCTTTCTTTTTTTTTTTTAATTTACCTGTTTTATCCTGGTGCACAAACCTCCACCAACAGTTCTGCCAATCCAACGTGCTGCAGCTTCAGTAAATCAAAAACTCCAGCAAAAAGTGGCTGAGGCCCCCCTTGTGCTGTCTCTTGTGTGCCTCCCTTCGCCCCTCCCTTTCCTGTTACCTGTCCATTGTTCTGGCCCTTAGCCCCTTCCCTTCCTTTTCCCCCCTCCCCTCCTGAACACAACCATTCCATAACAGAGGGAAGGGGTGTACCAGAACAACCTTGTCTGCCCCTTAAAGGGAAAATTCCATTATCCAAGTTTAAAATCAGCAGGGTCATCCAAAAATCCTCAGCTGTTTGAATAAAAACTAGTCTGAATGAAAGTATGCTCGCAAGGAATAACTTGCCCTGCCACTTACAAAAAGGCTTCATAGTTAGCAACCCATTTAAGTGAATGGGATAATTTGCACCTTTTCTCCCATCTTTTGTTTCAGTCTGTGTGTCAACAAAATGTTTTCTGATAGACTGCTTCAACACAAAACAAAAGTTAAGTGTTTAAGTATACTTATGCTTGGTCAGTGGATTTTGAAACCAAACAAGACAAAGAGTCAAAAGAAATCAGTGTCACATAAAACCCTTGCTCTACCTTGCACTGCATTGTTTTGGCCACACCCAAGTCTGCGTGCAACATTGTCAATATATTGAGAGTGTTTTATTAAAAATGTTAATACTTTTTACTCAGTTCAATATAAAAACTCAAAAATTGCAAAAAATTGTGGAACATGTCAGTTTTTGCAGAGAATGGTGGAAATTGTGGATTCTGCAAAAAAATTGTGGGTACAATTTTCCAGTGGCCCTGTTTATAGGCAGCCTTAGACTATAGCACAGGAAGAATACCAAGGATAATGTTTATTAGGTAAAGGAATATATTTGAGCATCTTTTGCCACAGGATTCTGTTTTTGGTTCACATTTCCTTTCGACACAGGTTCATGATGTCACGGATGAAACCAAGCATGTCACACCTGCACATGGATAACAGTGTGTGGAAATGCAGTGATGGTACATAATGCTATTTGCACATGAATGTAGCACACCCGATCCTTCCATTTGTTTTTTGCGGGGGACTTCACCCTCCACACCACCTAGAATAAATATAATCAACTCTGTGGGGGTGTAGACAGTGGGGCAAGTTAAAAAGCAGACTGCAGCACTTAGTGGTGGCCACACAGTTGGAATGTAAACAAAATTTTCCAAGCTGGGTTTCAAATCCTGGTCTTCCCCCTCATCTACTGTTGGGTCAGGTGCTCTACAGTACAAGTTACATTAAACTGTTCCTCCAATGAGTTGCTTTAGCATTTATTGAGTTGCATAAATGTTGCTGGATCCAGCACAAAGACCTGTACTAACTGTCTCTTAAGTCTTAAAATGCAGCTTTGCATTGCATTGTGACTGGACTGCAGATACATTCCAACTGAGTTAGAAAAACATTTTACTAACATTGCTTTTGAACTGGTTAGTCATATAACAAACAATGCATTATGAGTTGCCATTGCATTGCCAATTGTAAAAAACAATGCTAAACCAATTCATTGCTAGGACAGTTTAATGTGACTTGTACTGTAGCTGCTCCACCACGGGAGCAGCTCAATTGAGCACCTGACTGGCAGTGTTTACATCTACTTCTTCTTTGGTACAAAGTGACCGGGGGTAGTGATACAGTCATATTGCTGATATATCCCTGTCGATTTCTTATCATATGCGCTACTGACTGTGTGGTTATTCATGTGCCGTTTAGTCCATGCTATACTCACCTGGTACCTACCTTTCTCTGACCCCCCTTTAAGGGCCCCTTTTCTCCTTGGTTTGTCACAAACAGATGAAGCCTCCCTTTCAATCTTGCTAGTTATTTCCCCCTCAGCAACTATTCCATGAGAGGCCTCTTAAGTAAAAAACTACAGACAATGTCTTTGAAAGAGGTACAGTAGAGACAATCTTGTGAGCTGAGGAATCACAGGGGTAGTACAACCTGTTGGATGACCACAGAAGATACACAGTCTGGTGTGGTCCTTGTCTTGCACTATGGGGAATCATAAAAATAAAAATGTTATGTGAATGATTGATTTTTTTTTTCCAGGTTTCTCTAAGCAGATGTGTGGGAAGTCAGGAAAGATATAGTTCATTAGAGGGTGAAATTTATGATTATAAAGTAAGCTGTAGTGGTCTTTGATGCCCTGTACACACTAGGGACCATTTTTAAAAATGTTTTTTAAATCAGTCCCTAACATGGTTGTTAGGGCTCTATGATGCCAGTTTGACAACAATTTCGTCAACTGGCATCACAGCGACAAAATTTATGTCTACTGCAAGTTGCGGTTGACATGAATCCCGAAGGACTACCAGTCTTTTTTTTCATACCCGAGTCAGAGTTGATTCAAGGAGGGAGTGGAGAACTGGGAGACAGTGTGCCAGGTCTCTGGCACACTGATACAGTGAACTGTCAATGTTGTTGGCATTGACGTAGTTCACTGTATTGGTGTCGCTGTCAGGGAGGTAGACAAGTTGTCAGAGTGTCCACATTGCATTCCGACAACCATGCTTGCCTAAGTGGGTTTCCAGACATGACAGTGGCACTAACTCAAAGCATTATTAGTGCCACAATGCATGATGGGATACCAGTGATCAGGCATCGAAATGGATCATCATAACAAGTATATCAATGGAGTCTGGAATTTGCTGGCAGCTCAACAATAGCTGCAAAATACATTTTTTTGTGATTTCTGCAGCTAAAAAAGGACTTTTCACTTAGGATAAGTTACCCTAACCTGAGTTACAGCATGGATCATATACACACTGCTGTTAACACAGATTAAGGCAACTGTGTTTATCTAAAATCACGCTAAAGGCTTCCTCCCTAGCAGGGTTTTATCACAGTTTTAGAAGACAGCTATAACACAGTTTCAGCCATGTTACAGTGTGTATGCAAACCATATGTCAAGAACTTAAAAATATTTAAGGCAGTTAAACCATTTTAAGTTCCCTAGTGTGTACAGGTCCCGAGTCTGTAGGACAGAGTTCCTATGTAAAGGAGGAGACATAAATATGTGTACTTGTAAAGTTCTGTAATATCCTAAATAGTGCTGGGTGAAATCTGCAGATTCCACTTTCATGAAATTTTCATGGAATTCCATGACTTTCACTGAATTGTGTAAAAAAGTTACTGTGGAGAATTCTATGGTATTTGGAGGAGTACTGCAGATTATTGCTTTTTGTGTAGAATAGTCACACAACTTGGAGACATTTCAACATAAACAAAGAAACGTAATTTATCAGCAAAAAAGGACAGGTTGGCCCACCCAGTCTGCCCAGATGATTCCAGCCTAGTCCGTCTATACAGACCCTAACTGATCTCTAATGACCCTTTCTCCTCCCTGCCTATTTACTAATATTCCCTTATTTGTATCCCACACATGCTTGAAGCTCCCTACCATTCACACCTCTACCACTTCTGCTGGCAACCTGTTCCAAGCACCTACCATACTTTCAGTGAAATAAAATTTCATCACATTCCTCTTAAACTCCCCCCCCCACCCAAGCTTCATCACATGCCATCTGGTCTTGGTGCCCTTTCTCATTTGAAAGAGACTCCCCTCCTGCACCCTTTTCCCCCATGTGAGGTACTTGTAGATCTCTAACGTGTCCCCACTCAGTCTCATCTCTTCCAGGGTGTACATGTTGAATTTCCACAGTCTTTCCTCATAGGGCTTTTGGTGCAACCCCTGTACTATTTCAGTTGCCTTCATCTGGACTGTCTTCACCCTATCTATGACCTGTCTGAGATATGACATCCAGAACTGGACACAATACTCCAGGTGGGATCACACCAGCAAGAGATATAGTGGCAACATCACCTACCATTTCCTGCTGTAGATACTCTGCCTTTGCATCCCACTAGCCCTACCCACTACTTTGTCACACTGCCCTACTGCTTTGAGGTCATCCAATATGATAATCCCAAGGTCCTTTTCCTGCTTAGTGGCTGTCAGTACCTTCCCCATCCTATACTCAGCTCCTGATTTACTTTTCCCTAGGTGCATGAGTTTGCACTTTTTGGCATTGAATCCCAATGGTCATACTCTTGACCACTCCTTGGGTTTCCCCAAATCCCTATGCATTCTCTCTGCCCACCCTTGAGTGTCCATGCTATTATAAATTTTGGTGTCATCTGCAAAAAGGTTCCACTCTCATATGGTGCTAGCATTAGGGCACCAAGTTACTATGGCACCAAACCACTTTGTCACCAACCCTTTTTTTGCAGGGGGCTGAACCCCCCACACCCCCCTCATGGGGGACCATGCCCTCCACAGCCCCTAACTATATATACTCACTCCAGGGGGGCGGGACCTTGGAGAGGAGGCAGTGAACCCGACATTCAGTGAGTCAGTGATTCAGCGCCCTAATGCCAGCACCCTGATGACCTGTAGTGCTGCAAAAAGGCACACTTTCCCTTCCAGTTTTTCTGCAATGTCTCTTATGAAGACATTGAAGAGGACTGGTCCCAGTACTGAGACCTGCAGCACTACATTGGTCACTCTCCCATCATTAGAGTGAGTGTCATTAACCATGTCCCTCTGTCTTCTATCCATTAACTAGTTTCTAACCCAGTTCACCACACTGGATCCCACCCCCAGGCTGCTCAGTTTCTTTATCAGATTCCTGTGCAGAACAATGTCAAAGGCCTTACCAAAATCTAGATAGGCTACATCCACTGGCCTCCACTGCTCTATTTCCCTCATCACTCAGTCAAAGAAATCAGTCAGACTCTTCTGGCATGCCCCCCCCCATGATGAATTCATGCTGACTGTGGTCTTGCAGCCCACTGGATTCAAGATACTCTTCCAACCTTTCCTTTAACAGGGCTTTCTTCAATTTCACCACTACTGAAGTGAGACTGACAAGCCTATATTTGCCAGCCTCCTTCCTGCTGCTGTTCTTATGCTTTTCCTATGTCCCTCCATTTTACTTGATCCATCTCCCTGTCTTCCTCTCCCTGCGTTTCCTTATATATCCTGAATGCCATGCTTTTTTCCTTCATCACCTTGACCACATCCCTAGAAAACCATAACATTCTTTTTTTTCCTTCTGCTTTTACTCAATTCATTTGTGCAGAGACTGGTTGCCTTAATTATGCCCTCACTTATTTTTCTGCAGTGTACCTCTACCCTTTCCTGGCAATCCCTTTCATAAGGCAGTTTCTGAGGCAGTCTCCCGTTTCTTTAAATCCACCCTCCTGAAGTCCAGGACCCTTGCCCTCATGTGCTACTGTCTTTATTTTGAACCAAACTGTATGGTGATCACTGGTACCTACTGGAGTGCCCACTGTGAAGTCTGCAGTACTGTCCCTGTTTGCAAGCCCCAGGTCCAGCACTGCCCTATCCCCATGGAGTTCATTGACTTGTTGCTTGAGAAAAAAATCCTTATAGGGAATTAAGGATGGTCCTGCTCCTTGTTGAAACTGCAGTTGGAAGTCTCCAGTCCACATCTGGCAGACTGAAGTCAGCAACTAGTAGCACCACCTCCTTAATTGCCATACTGATGATGGCTACCCCCAGTGCCTTACTCAACTCCTCACCCTGTGCTGGAGGTCTGTATACTAACTCTGTATGAACTGTGACTGCAAATCATGCTTCCAGGATGACCTACAGCACCTCCAGCCCTACCTTTTCCTTTGGGAACCCCTGCATTTCTATGGCCCCGATTCCCTCCCTTGCATATAGTACAACCCCTCCATCACGCCTCCCTCCCTTGTCTTTCCTGAACAGATAGTACCTCTGCATGGTTATTTCCCAGTCATAGCTGTCAGTACACCATTTATTTATTTGAAAATTGGCACACTGAGCCAAGGATCATTTCCAGGTGTAACCCAACCTGACCCATGATCCTGTTAAGGCTGCCAAATTCAGGCTAACCTCTCCCATGATGGCCTACAGGTCTGAAATTGTATTTTTCAGACTCCTTGCATCGGTGCACATGATTCTCCATGCCTTACTCCTTCCCTGCTTGCTTCCCCCTGCCTGTACTGTCCTCTGATGCTCACCCTGTCTAACTTGTTCCCATGTTACCTTCTCTGTTACATGTCTTCTTTACTCATTTCTTCCCGCTTCCCTGATTTGTTACCCCTTGTCCTCTGCCTTGTCTCCACACCTGTCTTCATGCTCCCCTGTCCTGCAGGAGCTTACTTCTTTTGGGCCCTTCCTCCTTGCTGCTTCATCATCATGGGGGAATTGTTGCCTCCCTTAGTTCTACAGCCTCTCCCCCAGCTAGTTTAAATGTTCATCCAAGTAAAATTTAAACCTTCCACTAAGGACTGTGGTCCCCTGCCTAGAAAGATGCAGGCCATCTGCCCTATGGAGGCCCATATGGGGCTGTCAGTGCGGCCTAGAGGTTAGAGTAATGAGCTGTGAATGAGCTTGGCACATCCAGCAGACAGACCTGGATTTGATTCCCACAACCTCCACTTGCATACTGTGGGACTCTGAGCAAGTCACTTAACCTCCTCAGTGCCCCCGGGTTGCCCCTGAAAACAGGCACCTGTGTCTAGTGGGCCTTACCTGCTAAACAAAGAATAAAATAAAATAAAAATATATCCTCCCAGGTTGGTCTCATTCCCCAATATAGCTAAAGCTGTCCTCCATGCACCAACTCTACAACCAATTATTTAAAGCCCTGATGCAGAGTGTCCTTTCCTTTCCCTGCCAATTATAGATAACACCTCAGCAAAAGCAACCACGTGTGTCACCTGCTTGAGCCCCTCCAAAGCTTACTGAAATTTCTCTGCACTACCCTACTTTGTCCCTTGTCAGGTCTTTTGTCCCCAGGTGGGCAAAGACAGCTAGCTGCCCCACCAACAGCTGCTTCATTCTCAGCTATGGGCCTTCTCCTCCCTTCTTGAGGCCTCCTCTTCCGAGGACCCCCAGTTCCTCCCTTCCTACTGCTATGTGTGCCTCCTCCCAGCTGCCCCAACCAACCAGTATGGCAAAAGAATTCTGCAGTTGTACCCTCTGAGGAGTGTGTACCTTTCCCACCATCGCCACCCTCCTGGAACCCACCAAGATCCAACTGCTCTGCCTTTCCCTAGGCATCTTCTGAGGAGTGGTGGTAGACTTGGTGGCCCCTTAGTAGGCAGAAGGTCCTCAGCACCCTTGCCAGTTTGGGCTTGAGTCCTGCAACCTCTGCTGTCAACCCATGTAGCTGAGTATAAATAGGGCAGCACCTAAGTCACCAGAAGGTATCCCTAATGACTGCTGTGCCACACCCATTGCACAGCACCATTCCTATACTTTTTCCTTCCTTTACTTTAGTGCCTGTTGGAACTTGCCTGTATCTTACTACCTCCTTTCTATGCCCATTAAATTACTACCTCTCCATTTGCTTGCCTGAAATTTGACACTGCAGAATAAAATGAAAATAGTAACTATTTTACTCTTCATTACAAAATTCTGCCATTCACTGTTAAATTCCATGGAACATTATTCCACAACAATGTGGTCACGTGACAGTTTTCTTCTAGGTGGGAATAGATGGTCAGAGGGTTATTTGCTATAGCAACCCGTTTACATATCAAATTACTCATCTTCCTACCGAACATTATTCTAAGCAATACAGCAACGTGATAGTTTTCAAATTTGGAGGTTCATCCCAATTTTCACTAAATTCCACAGAAAAATTATTATGCAACCAATGCAGTCACATGGCAGTCTTCTTCCTGGCAGGAATACAGGGACAAAAGGATATTTGCTATAGCAACTGACTTTCTCTCATGTATCTGCTCATCCAACTGCTCTGTGCAGTTCTATAGTATGTGTTAAAGGAGACATATCTACCACTCTATCTTCTTCACTTCTGTGACACAGAAAGATAATTTAAAATGTTTTGTAGGCAATTCTTCTTGGTTCATTTTTAGGACTTGTCCTCAAAAGGCAGAGGAGGAGTAGAGCTGTGCAGAATGAAAACATTCCAAATTCATTGAATTTTGATGGAATTCTGCAAAATCCCACATACTTTTGTGGAATATCACAGATTTTTTTAAATGTATTAATTTTGTCATAACTCAGCTTTCAATTGAGCTAGAGATCTAAAATGTGGCATGATTACCTGCTGCTATGTGCTCCAATGATGTGCTGAACAGTATGACATTGGGATACATCATCTCAAAATTATGGGTGCTCAGAATCTGTAATTTTATTGTTTGTGGGAAATTTCATGACATTTTCTGTCTGTGTAGAAACTGGGGATCTTTGGAGTTAGAAATATGAAACTAGGTACATATATAAATGTAGTAATAACCCTTATACCTGCAAAATGTTATAATATTTTGATGAATGTTTTCCAAATTATACTAAAATAACTAAAATCAACATTTTCGGAAAATGGTTGGCTACCTATATCACAGCCCCATTAAAGACTGATACATAAAATTTGGTGCATATACCCTTGTTGCATATTTATTCAAATCCTGAAACTGTGGAGAAATTTGGATATGATTTTTTTTTAAATTAGAAGGCAATAACTGCAAATTAAATTTTGATTAAATGTTAGGCCACCAGCAACTCACCCCTTTCAATCCATGACTCTGAAATTGAATACATGTATTAAAGCCATGCATACCTGTATACCTGCCAAATTTGGTATTATTTGGATACTATACATACTTTGAAAACTATACCAAAATAACTGAAATTTAAAATTTCACAAAATTCTGTGGAGTTTTTGTAATTTATTTATTTTGCTATAACTGAATCTTCTACAGAGCTAAACATCTGACATTTGTCTTGCTTATTTGCTGATATGACTTCTAATGGTGTGCAAAATAGCATGGCATTATGATACATTGCCTAAAATGGTATGTGCTCAAAAGCTGTCATTTTATTTTTTGTGGAAAATTTCATGACAATTTTTACCTGTATATAATGCCAGCATATTTGGAGTGAAGAGTATGAAACTAGGTACACATATAAATGTAATAATAATTTGTACACCTGCAAAAGTGCATAACATTTTGATGAACCCTTTCAAAATTTTACTATAATCAAAATCTACATTTTGACAAAATGGCTACCTATAGTACAGTCCTCCATTAAAGCTTGAGACTTAAAACTTGGTGCACACACCCATGCTACATGTTTCTCTAAATACTGAAACTGTGGAGTAATTTGGACAAGAAACTGTAACATTAAATAAAAAAAAATGAAAATTAAATTTTGATTAAATGTTTGGCTACCCATAATTCAGCCTCCTGTCAATCTAGGACTCTGAAATTTGGTACACTTATTAAAGACTTTAGAACTTGTGTACCTGACACATTTTCACTTGGATGTGATGTTTTGAAAACTAGACTAAAATAACTGGAATCTAAAATGTGTCAAATTTTGGTGGAATTTTCATGCAAATCCATGAAATTCCATGGAATCAGAATTTCCACAGGCATTCCAGTGGTGGAATTTTATATTCTGCACAGCTCTATAGAGGAGGCTTTGCACACCCCAAAGAGAGTTGTATATTATGGCTGGAGGTACATAGAGGCCCCATTCTGCACATGTAGAGAGTTCCACACATCCACAACCAGCAGTGCACCCCCTGTGGATTCTTGCCCCAAACTGTCTCTTCCACTATGGGATGTTAGGATGTGCATCCATGCAATTCTAATGCCTGTATATGCACTAAGCACAGGATGCAAAGAGTGATTGTATTTCACCAGGGGAGCCCTGCAATAAAAGCCAAGTACTATCTGTGTAATTTATCCCCATGCCTACTGGACAATTCTGGGGTCTGGTGTGAACCTGCACTGGTTTCCCCAAGTGCTCCAAGCAGGAATATGGGGCTGGGGCCATGTAATACATTTGTTTTGTTGTTTAATATACATGTTCCCCATTAAGGGATATTGCAACCCTTGAAGGTCTGCTGTATCCCACAATCTCCTGCTTTGGCGCAGGAGATCTACTCTAGTGTTGGGACAGGTATCTAATCAGATGTCTGCTGTCTGGCCCTGTTGCATCCCTGACATGCCCTGGACTTTCTGTTATCCAGTACATGTCCATAGTGGGGGCTGAGGGCTGTAGATGTTGCCACTTATGTGGCAGTCTAGTCTGCTGGATATACACATGGATACATGATTTTGACACATATCTGAGAAGTCTTTGTAGTTTGGACCCTTAATTATTTTTTAATCTCCTTGTGTTTTTTTTTTTGTGATGTTTCAGTTCAAACAAATAATTGTTTTAGTGTATACAAGACATTTATCTTTATTATTGTAGGGGCTCCCCTGGTATAATACAATCACTCTCTGCATCCTGTGCTTGGTGCATATACAGGCATCAGAATTGTATGGATGCACATCCTCACACCCCGCAGTAGAAGAGGCAGTTTGGGGATGGAGATCTTCAATTTGGTGGTGCATCCAGTCAGTTAGTTTGACCATCATACCATAGGGTTCAGTTGTGTGGCTCCCTCAATGGACCTATCCACATGGAGATGGTTCAGTACTGTCCCTTTGAGGGGTGTGACCCCAAACAGTCTGATGGTAGTGCTGGACCTATTAGACATATTGAGCATATCAAGTGAATGCATGGATACAGAAATCTGGTACTAGCCTATAATGAGGCAGTGACAGGGCCCTGGATTCCATAGCTCCTGACTGGGTTCATCCTCTCACTCTTCGCCCAAGGTCCCCATGGTTTGACGGGACCTTGAAATTGATGAGGAGAGAGGGACGAAGGCTAGAGAGGACCTGGTGGAAATTGGGCCTGGAAGCCAACAAACTTAGATTGATTGACCATTATGTTGTCTATCAATCAGCAATTACCTATAAGAAGGCAGAGTTCCTGTCCAGGGAGATTGCAGCGGTACAGAACCGACCTGCTTAGCTCTTATGGATTCTTGACAGGTTGTGCAATCTAATCTGTCTTCAGCTGGGTAGAACCTTTTCACAAGAGAGATGTGACAGGTTTTCTCAGTTCTTTGCAAATAAGGTTGTCACCATTAGGTCTGGAATCTGTCAGACCCCTCTAATAGGTATTGCTGAGGTCAGCTGGGGGCCATGGAACCCAGCTTGCTTGGTCTGACTTCGGCTGGCTGGAATTCATGGACATCATGAGGATCATTCAGACTTTGTGGCCAACCTGCTGTAGTTTGAACCTGGGCCCAATGCACCTTCTTGTAGGGTATATTGATGAGATTGGCCCTGTCCTAGCTGAGATAGTCTGGAGGTCATTGGAGAGGGGGTCTTCCCCTAAAAGAGGTGATTGTATGACCTGTCCTTAAGAAATCCTCCCTTGACCTGGATTGTCTAGCTAACTACAGATCTGTCTCTAACCTGCCTTTTGTAGGTAAGGTTATTGAGAAGGTGGTTGCACTGCAGCTGGATGATCATTTATCCACCCATGATGTCTATGATTCTCTCAAATTGGGCTTTAGGAAGAGACATAGTACTGAGACGCCCCTTGTCTGGGTGCTGAATGATCTCCTGATAGCGAGAGATCAGAGGACTTGTTCCATCTTGGTCCTCCTTGATCTCTCTGCAACATTTGATACTGTGGACCATGGTGTGCTACTGCAGCACCCGAAGTTCATTTGTGGACTGTCTGGTATAGTCCTCAGATGGTTTTGATCTTTCCTCTAGGGTAGGTCTCAGAGAGTGGTGTCTGGGATTTATTCCTCAGCCCCTCTTTTCCTATCCTGCAGGATACCACAGGCCTTCATTTTGTTACCCATGTTGTTCGCAGTGTACATGCTGCCGTTGGGAGATATCATTAGGCAGTACGGGCTGAATTTTCACTGTTACACAGATTATATTTAGCTGTACATGTCCTTTGTACCTGGGCAACATGGCTTTCTCTCAGTTTTTAACAACTGTCTCTTCAAGATCCATGATTGGATGAGTGCTGGCTGACTGTGGTTGAACCCGGCTAAGACGGAGGTGTTGGTGGTGGACCCAGGTCATCGAGAGGTGGGTTTGTCAGCAGGGCAGCCCTCTGGACTTTGGCTCAGGGGGGCTCAACTGACTACCTCAGATTGGGTGCAGAACCTGGGTGTTATTTTTGACAGTGGCCTGTCCCTTAGATCTCAGGTGTAGGCCGTTGTTAAGACCTCATTTTTCCATTTGAGGAATATCACCCGGGCGAAGCATTTGCTTCCTTCTGATGATCTTCCAAATGTTGATCCACACTTTCATGACCTTCCGTCTTGACTACTGCAATGTCCTTTACCTAGGGCTACCATGGGATGATATTCGCTGCTTGAATCTGGTGCAGAATGCTGCAGCCAGACTTTTGACTGGTACTTCTAGGGCCAGTCATATTATGCCTGTGCTGTGCACACTACACTGGCTGCCAGTACAGTGGCAGATCACCTTTAAGGTCAGATTACTGATCTATAAAGCCCTACATGAACAGGGACCCCGCTACCTGCAAGATCCCCTTTGCCCTCACTGCCCCCTCTGCTTACTCTGATGAGGAATTGCTGGAGATTCCCAGGGTACATTTAAAGATATCTGGGGCTTGGTCTTTTACTTTTGTAGCCTGTATCCTGTGGAATTCTCTGCCTCATTGGGTTCGAGAGTACCTGACCATCCAGAGTTTTAAACAGCTTTAAAAACATATTTACTTAGCCAGGTATTTCCGGATTGATTTTACGCTATTATATATTTATACTTGTGCTGGCTGAACACTGATCATTTTAAATATGTTTATTTATATGGTTTTTATGTGCAAGTGTTTTGGTTTTGGAAAAGTGCTTTTCTAGAAATAAAGAATGATATGATGATGTTTAGCACAGGAAGTGGGAACATTTGAGGGACTCATGAATGTGATTAAATTGGGAGCTAAGATGGGCAGTAATGATGATGGTGCATAAAGGCAATGCAGGTAACAGCAGTTCAGTACAAACTGTACTCACAAATAGTTGTCAATTATCTGCAGCAGCTTGAATTGACATTGCTAGTTGTTTTGGGGTGGAATGTACATTTGCAGCCAAAGATATGCTCAGATATTTCCATATATTTCACACAATTTCTAAAGACATTTTCTTTGATAGACCCACTGTGGAACTGCAGGCAGGCAGGGAGTGACTCTAGAGATATCACAGATATTTCAGGTTCCTTGAAGAACCTAGACCACTCTCCATCTTCAGCACTTATTCCTTAACTGGGTGATTGTGATTCAGCACTTACCCTTACCTGGGTGTTTGCACTGTGCCAGTTCTGCAATTGGCCACCTCCTGATGTATCTGCAACCCTATCATGATCCTACACCCTCCTTTCTCAGCATCCCTCTTCTGTACTGTACCTTCCTTCTTCCATTCCTCTTCCCTCTGCACTGTTACTGTTTTATACCAGTTTGCATCCCCCTTCCTTGACCGCCCCATTCACTGCTTAACCCTACCTCCTCTCTTTTCCCTGAACCCCCTTTACTACCTACTTGCCCTCCATGACTACTAGAATTGCTTTCTATCGTTCCTGCCCATGACCCTGCTATGTTGTTATTTACTTACTTATATTGGAATTCACATATTGTCTGGCTTGTTGAATATTAAACATATGTTTCCTGTTGTCTAACTGTATATTACAAGCATTGTCCATGTCTTATGTAAACTGTCTCTGCTTGTATCTGTGATGTAATTTACTCTTGCCATGTATTGTATCATGTATTTCAACTTGTTCCATTCATGTCCATCCAGGACCACTTTGTAAATGAGCTAGCTCAACTGTGTTTTTCCTGGTAAAATAAAGACTGATAGATTGATTGAAATGGATGACCACATATTTGGCTGCAACTGTAGTACACTGAAATGGAGTGATCCCCAGATCTAGAATGAATGGGGGGGGGCTTGAATGTCAGTGATTAATGTGCCAGTACTAATGCTTCAGTTGCAAGACTTGCAGGAACTATTGGGTACTCGTGGAGATGATTCTAACCAAGCCACCAGTACAATCATAATACCTAAGACTGACCTAGAGATGGATGCTGCCACTGTAGCAACTGATAAGGAGAGTGATTGTGGTACAGTACTAGTAATATAATGGAATCTGAAAGTGCAGCCCATGCTGTGTTTGGGATAAGAGAAGGACAGACAAGATGGACAACATTTTTAGTTACTGTGAGTAGGAAGATTCAGTTAGTGATCCTTACTGGCATCCTTCCCTTATTCCAGTGAAAACTGTCCCTCACAGTACCCTGAATCTTGCACCAGTCAAAGCAAAGAAAGTAAAAGCCTAGGAACTAGATCATGTAAGTTAAAGGGGACATGCTGGTGGTAGTCACCAAAGTGAGCAGCAGCTGCAACATGATGAATCAGGCTTCTCTACCCTTATACAAATACAAAAATCACACTCAGAAACCAAAAATATTATAACTAAACCATACTATTTAAAGCAGTAATAGGAGTTTAATGTGTACAAACAATGCACAAGGATGATGGCAAAGCACTGGTGCTTTAACAACTACTAGGACTTTATCAGGTGGCACCACCCACCCTTATGCCTCCTCCTTCAAAGAAAACCCTCCAAATGGGTAAATCTGTTGTGTCAGATTTAGTTTTTGGTAGCTGAGGTGGTAGATGAGAGTGTTGTGAGTTTCCAGATATGCAAGTAGAAAGTAAGCAGGGCTAAGCTAGGTTTCAACTTAGGAGGGTAGAACTGGGGGAGGGAGGGGAGGGAAGAGGGAGGTAAGGTGCCTGCCAGGTGCCATGGCTGGGAGGAACAGGGAGCGAATCTTCAGGATCATGAAAGCAGCTGCACAGGGGAGGGAGCTGGATGTCATTGTCCACCTAGGGATTAATTGCCTAGCTGGGAAAGGGATCAGAACAGTGCAGGAGGAGTTTGTGCAGTTGGGGAGGGATCTTAGAGAAGTAGCACGCAAAGTAACCTTCTCGGAGGTGCTGCCTGTCTATGGTATGGGAGAGGCTAAGGTACTCCACACCATGGGATTCAATCAGTGGTTGAAAAGCTGGTACATAGCTCAGGGGGTTTTCTTCATTGGGGAGTGGGGGTCCACCTGGAGTGATGCAGACCTATACTGGTGCGATGGTCTGCAACTGTCCAGGAGGGGAACCAGGATCCTATGTGATAGATTTAAATGCTTCATTGGCAAGCATTTAAACTAGCCAAGAGGGAGGCACTGGAAAGGAGCAGAGAAATCCTAGCCCCCCCAAAAAACATCAGGGTAGTTAGTGAAGTAAACACCAAGATAGATACGTCAATAGGGAGAAGGGCAGGGATAAATGGAGAAAATGATAAAGGCAATAAGGACAGGGATGAGGAAAAAGGGGTAAGGCCATCAAGAAATGGAGGGTAATGAGTTCCAATGCCCGTAGTCTGGGCAACAAGCTCCCTGAACTGGTGGCCTTGATGGAGCAAGGATGCCAGGATATCATCACAGTCACAGAAACATGGTACACAGCGAACCATGACTGGGATGTTAACATACCAGGGTACACAACCTACAAGGGATACAGGGAGAATAGAAGAGGGGGAGGAGTAGCTCTCTGTGTAAGGGAAGAGATAAAAGCAACAGAACAAAAGAGTAAACAGGGAGGAGAGGAGGCACTGTGGGTCACCTTAGAGACTGGAAATGGCACCACAATCTACACAGAGGTTGTACACAGACCCCTATCTCAGGAGGAGGGAATGGACAAGGATATGATAGAAGGCATCCTTAAGATGGCAGAGAAAGTGGGAGATATTGTTGATGGGGACCCAAATATGCCAGATGTTAACTGGAGCACCTTTGCTGCAGCCACATCCAAGAGCAGGGCCATTCTTGATGACCTACAGAGGGCATGCCTCAGGCAGCTAGTGTTGGAACCCACCCAGGAGGGAGAAATCTTAGACCTTGTACTCTCAAATGGGAACAGTGAGAGGATCTCAGATCTAGAAGTGGGTAGCCATCTGGGAACAAGTGACCACCAAACTGTGTGGTTCATGATAAACTCAGCTGCACAGTCAAGCCATGCAAAAGTGAGGGTAATGGACTTCAGAAGGGCTGACTTTGTCAAAATGAGAGTGTGCCTTAGAAAAGCACTAGAAAACAGGCAAGAAGGAGGGGTGGAACAACAATGGGGAAACATCAGAACTGCCATCACAGAGGCAACAAGCCTTTGTGTGAAGCAAATAAATCGAAATGAAAGAAAAAGACACTATGGTTCTCAAAAGAGGTGGTGGAGAAAGTTAGGGAGAAAACAATAGCATTTAGGAAGTATATGGAAACCCAGAAGGAGCAGGACAGAGAACTGTACCAGTTAAGGCAGAAGGAAGCAGGGAAGGCAGTCAGAATAGCAGAGGCCCAAACTGAGGAAAAGATAGCCAACTCGGTTAAGAAGGGGGATACAACCTTTTATAGGTACATTAGGGAGCGTAGAAAGACAAAGGGAGGGATAGTGAGACTGAATAGAATGGACGGTGGGTGGGCACAGAGGGACGGTAAAAAAGCAGAGATACTGAATGAATACTTCTGCTCAGTACTCACAAAAGAGGAAGAGGAGAGGGAGGTACCTAATTCAATAAACAGAAGCACTCTGGATAGGGGGGTCAATCCCAGTCCTTTCACAGAAGAAAGAGTTCTGAAAGAACTCCTAAAACTGAAGGTGGATAGAGCAATGGGGCCTGACAGGATTCACCCCAGAATTCTAAAAGAATTAAGGGGAGAACTAGTGACACCACTGACTATCCTTTTTAACAAATCATGGGAGGATAGTGTGGTACCTGAGGACTGGAGGAGAGTGGATGTGATTCCCCTTCACAAAAGTGGGAACAAAACAGAGACAGGAAACTAAAGACCTGTCAGTGTGACCTCTGTGGTAGGGAAAATGATGGAATCACTTCTGAAGGAAAGAATTGTTGAGTACCTAGAGGCCAGTGGGGCACATTACCCAAGGCAGCATGGATTCACAGCAGGAAAGTCATCATGTCAGATGAATCTAATTGATTTTTTTGACTGGGTGACCAAAGTAGTAGACAAGGGAGGGGCTATGGACATGGTCTATTAGTCTGTAATAAGGCATTTGACACATTTCCACACAAAAGATTGATAAACAAACTAGCCAGCCTGGGAGATGGTTCCAGGGTGGTAGCCTGGGTAAAACATTGGCTAGACAACAGGACACAGAAGGTAATAGTAAACAGAGTCCACTCTGAAGAAAGGGGGGGTTACTAGTGGGGTATCTCAGGGTTCAATACTGGGTCCAGTCTTTTTTTAATGTCTTTATCAGTGACATTGCAGAGGGACTGGAAGGAAAAGTATGCCTCTTTGCAGATGACACAATGATCTGCAACAGGGTTGATGCACGCGGGGGTGGAAAGTATGAGAAGGGACTTGGCCAGGTTGGAGAAATGGTCAGTAGTATGTCAGCTTGGATTCAATGCAAAGAAGTGCAAAATAATGTACCTAGGAAACAAAAACCCAGTGGAAGAGTACACAATAGGGGGGAGGTAGTAACAAAAACAAAAATGGAGAGGGATCTGGAGGTAATCATATCAGATGACCTTAAGGTTTGCAAGCAATGTGAGAAGGCAGTAGGGAGGGCTGGGAGGATGCTGGGATGTATAGGGAGCGACATCACCAGCAGAAAACAGGAAGTTGTTATCCCTCTGTGCAGACAGTTGGTGAGACCTCATCTGGAGTACTGTGTCCAGTTCTGGATACCCCATCTCCGCAAGGACATAGACAGGATGGAGGCAGTCCAGAGGAGGGCAACTAAAATGGTGCAGAGTTTGCAAGAGGAGAGACTAAAGGAGCTTAGTATGTAAACCCTTGAGGAAAGGAGGGAGAGGGGGACATAATTGAAACTTTTGAGTTTCTCAGTGGAATCAACAGAGTCCAAGAGGGTAGCATCTTTCAGAAAAAGAGATGTGCAAGAACAAGGGGACACAATTTGAATTTGATAAAGGGGAGACAGCTCAGGGGCAATGTGAGGAAGTATTTTTTCACAGAGAGGGTGGTGGACACATGGAACCACCTTCCTGAGGAGGTTGTGGGGTCTAAAACTGTGGGAGAATTCAAGAATGCATGGGACAGACATAAGGTAATTATTGTGGGGGTAGGAAGAAATAGGCAATTGGTTAACTAGGATCTGCAGCTTATCCAGTAGGTAGTGAAATGGGCAGACTTGGTGGGCCAAACGGTCTTTATCTGCAATCAAAGTCTATGTTACTATATTTCTAGGGATGCAATGTACAGCTATCTACAAAGCAAACACATAATTCATTTGCAGAATCATAACTGGCAGTCATTTATGGTTTTTCAGAGTTTGGCTCTGGGATGGTATGATGTAGGGCAAAGGAGAAGTACATTAATGTAGTCTTATTCCTGTTCTCAGTTCTATACCTTTTTAGAGCTTAGAACAAAAATAGGAATTCAAGCAAGATATTCATTTTAATTAGATTTGTGCAACCAATGAGTGCCAGAGGTCAAGTTTCCCAATGGTCAAGGTCCTTTTTAAGGTCCTTTTTAGTCTTTAAGATTATTTGTCCAAAATTATTTTGGTATAAATTTGATATATCAAGATCTATACTGATATACAAATATTTCAAGGTAGGAGCCTTTCTGATATTAAGTGTTTTTTTAAACTTAAAGGGGTATGTGTTTTTAATTGTTATAGTTAATTTTACTCCTGTTAATCTTATAGCCAGAGATGCTTCCAAATGATGTTAAAGTGTTTAACTCCTCATAAATCTGATTTAAGTTTGCAGTATATATTAAAGTGTTGTCAGCATAAAAACTAAATTTGTGTTCCATAGTACCAGCCTTTATCCCTTTAATCTTATTTTTTGTAATTGCTATGGCTAGTGGTTTGATAGCATGAGCTAAAATTAATGGGGACAATTGGCAACCATGTCTAGTTCCCAGTTGTAGCACCACCCATTCAGGCAATTCCTTATTCATTTTAGCCCTAGCTATATGTTTAGAATATAATCTATCAATATACATTCTGAATTTTGGACCAAATTTCATATGTCTTAATAATGTTTTGATATAACTCGACTCTACCCAATTGAATGCTTTTTCTCCATCTAATAAGAGTACGGAATAGTTTATGTCTTTGAATTTGTCTGTTAGATTAATAGTTCACCTAATATTGGATTTCAGTTGTCTACCTTTGATAAAGTCATTTTTTTTTTTTTTTTTTTATTTGCATTTTTTCCACCTCCTCCTAGCTGCCGGCCATCCAATGTTCAGCCCGGTCACGGGCCAACGGCTTCCACCCCCCCCACATCGGCCTCGGGTCCTCCGATACCCCGTGGCTTGCCCCCCACGGCGGGGCTTCGGGATGGGGAGAGTGAGGCATCCCGCAGAGACCGTAATTGGTCGGAGGACTGGCCTGGGGGGGCTAATCAAAGCCGCGGCGGGCTTCATGGAGGGTGGCCGGCAGCCGTCCATTTTCCTCTTTTTCCGGGGAGGCGGGGTCGTGCAATGGCGTCCAGCGTCCGCCCGCCTCCTGATCTTTGAGCGTGGCAGCGTGGGTGCTCCTAGCCTCCGCTAAATCCCCATCGCCCGGATACTACCATCCCTCCCCGAGAAGGAGAGCAGTCCAGCGGACGCTCAATCCTTCTCCCCGGCCTGGCCCTCCGCGACTGGGTCCATTCCGATCCGGTCGCCGCGCCGCAAGCGGAAATTCAACTGCCATGCCGTGGAAGAGCCGCTGATAAAGTCATTTTGATCGGTAAATTATGGGGCAAAGAGTATCTAGTCTGTTTGCTAGAATTTTTGTCAAAATTTTAATGTCAGTATTGATGAGTGAGATGGGCCTGTAGGATCCGGGGCTAGTGGGATCCCTATCTTTTTTTTTTTTTTGAGAGATGTGTACTGGCCTCTGTACCAGATAAATGAAGAGATCGATGTTCCAAAATAAAATCAAAAAGGATTTTTAAATGTGGAATAATTAGATCCAAAAAGATTTTAAAACATTTAACAGGGATATCATCTGGGCCTGGTGCGTCACCACTAACCAGGGCTTTGATTGCATTCTCAGTTTCAGTTAGGGTACTCTCATTCTCAAAATATGAAATCTGAACATTTTTAAGTATAGGTAAAGAAATAGATTGAAAACAATAATTCAATATCACTGCAATATATGCCTCTCTCTGAAGTATACCATTTTTTATAATATTTTTTAAATTCCTGATTAATTTAATTTAGACCAGAAGTGACATTTCCATTTTCACTCCTAAGTTTAATTATTGTATTTGACTGTTGTTCATTTCTCAGTTGCCAAGATAAGATTTTATCAGGTTTGTCCCCTGTAGCATAATTTTTGGTACTGGTGATTAATATCTGTTTTTCTGCTTTGTGAGTTGCTAAATAATTGAATTGGTTTCTAAAAACAAATAATTCCTACAGTACCATTGGTTCTTTAGTTAGTTTACAAAGGTTTTCTTTTTGATTTATAAGGTTTTCCAATAATTAAATTGTTTTTTCTTTCTTTCTTTCAGTGTTGTATGCCACTGTTACTCCTCTAACAAATCCTTTGAAAGAATCCCAAACTATCATTTTGTGTGCATCAGTGTAATTATTATGTTCAAAGTATAACAAGATTTCCTGTCTAATTTTAGTACTGTAACCTGGCTCTTTGAGTAGAGTGGGGTATAATCTAAATGTACATTGTGTACTAGAATTTTTAATTATAATGGTCAAAACAACAGTAGAGTGATCGGATATGTGTATTTCTTTATATTTAATATCCTCCATACAATATAATGATAATTCCACGATCAGGAAGAAATCAATGCTGGAATACAATTGATGTACTGCTGAAAAAAAAAGAGTATTGTGACATGGATGGATAAGCATGTCTCCATGGATCAATCAGTCTAAAGTCAGATACAAATTCAGACAGTTTGACTAATGCTGATTGTAGTTTATTATCATGTATATTGCACTTATCTAGTTTGTTATTCAGAACCAAATTAAAATCTCCTCTGGCTGGCTCTGTGGCACCACGCTGGTTACCGAGGTTTGTGCCCGAGCCCAGGATGACAGGATTAGAGACAGGCAAAGAAAGTTAGGAACATCTGTTTGGATTCTGTCCCTGGGAGGGAGGACGTGATTATGCCAAGTCCTAGAGCAGCTCCTGGCATCCCCCTGTGGAAGCACACCTGGCAGTGTGGGTGACCATGCACCATCATGTATTGTCCCCAGGACACCACATGCAGATGGCCACACAGTGGGATGGTGCAGGGCATGGGGCAAAAACAGCAAATTGTGCCCTCTCAGTCAACCAGATGGCAGTTGCATGGGTCCCCTCATGCCACACAACCCTGGAGAGCAGCCTTCAGTGCCAATCTCCTGCCATGTGCCCAGCATGGATTTGGAACCTATCTCTCCTCCTGTAGCACCCCCAGGAGGGCCTCCCCGGCATACCTTTCAACCTTTTGTCAGTGAAATGAGAGACACAGACATTTAAAATGAGGGATAATGAGGGACACTGACTCTCATAATGAGGGACACATCCTCAAACATGGAGATACAAGCTCAGAACACTGTGGAAACCATTGCCTTTATTTGCACAAAGTTTAATTTTTATTTAGCATCTTAGAACATAATTATTTCTACTTTAAAGTCTGAATTTACAGCACATTCTCTGTATGTGCAGCACCTTTTCCATGAGGGATGAATGAGGGACAGAGCAATTCTGAGGGCTAAAATGAGGGATGTCCCTTGTAATGAGGGACATTTGACAGGTATGCCCCCCAGCAAAGGGATACAACAGGTCTGACAGGGCATGGCACTATGGGGGATTGTGGGAATGGTGGTGATAAGGATGTCTCAGCGAGTGAGGGTGTCCCTTGGAGGTGCAAAAAACAACTCTTGTGATGGTAAAAGGAGATTTAAATAAGGATTGTTAAAGAAATATCTCATTAAAAAAAGCTGGAGAATTCTCAGTGGGGCCATAAATATTGGCTAACATAAGTAGTATATCATTAACAGTAATTTCACATATAATGTATCGCCCATGTATATCAATAATAGATTGGTTGATTGTTACTCCTGCATTTATTTTAATATATCAACACCTCTTGAATTCCAGTGATATGGGACATTCACTCCTGGACCTCATTTTCTTGAAAAACATACTGTACAAAATCATTTTGCAGGAGGTGTGTTTCCTGAAACATTAAGCAATTGTCAGCTAATCTATCTGCATAGTTAATTATTTTTCTGTTTTTTATTCTGTCCCGTAATCCCTTAACATTCCATGTGAGAATTTTCAAAAAATTAGCCATTACTGCTCTTAATGCATATAGGCATCAACCAAAAACTATTACCACTGCAAAGCCCAGTGTGGAACCATGTACCCCTAAGATTGTTTACTAAGCAGCATTTATACCTTTTACTGAGATCCTTAAATTGTTGCTTACAGAAAGCTAATCATACAAAGCATTTCTTCTCGTTTTTCCCCCACCACCACCCAATGGCTTCTGATCTATGATTTCTGTCTCAGAATTATTAGCCTCCCTTCCCCCCTCATCACACAACTGCCCCCTTCCTCTCTCCACTCCCCAACCCCATTATCCCCATACAGATGTCTTGTTTATTTGAACGTTTCAATTATCTCAGGTTTGAGCAAGATATCAAAAATAACAATAGCCCCAAGAAACCAATTATAAAATATAGTATATTGTCTTACTTTGCAAGCCTGAGAACAAATTGCCACCCCCAAACACCATACACTAATAAAGGTGACCATATAGGAAGACAGCAGAACTTTGCTGCTCAGTCCTCGTACTGCACTGGCCTACTAATTGGTGCCCAGATTAAATATCCTTATTTTACAGACGTACAACATCCTACTTAATCAATCTAAATTTACATATGGCACATAAAAGAGAGGACAGAAAGAAATAGAGAGGAAGAGCCAAACCAATTCCTTCTCTTTTACTCCTCACCCCTTAATCCCCTTTTCCCTTTTTAGCTAGTTACTGTAGCATCTTCTTTAAATTTCCATTTCTCTTTTTTCTTTTGCTCATTCTTCAGTCTCTTTTGCTTCACCCTTCCTTCATTCTTTTCACTGTTTTTTATCCCTTTATTTCTCTCTTTCCCCCTCCTCCTTCCTTGCTTTTTACTTTGACCGATCTTTACATAGCGGTAGCCCCTTTCACTAGTATACAAAACAGCAGTAAAACACATTTTAAGCAGAGGTTAGAGTTTCTGTTGGGGGTATCTGACTCCCTTTGGTGTAAGGTAAAGGTCCTTGGTTACCCAGCTGAGAGCCGTTAATCACCTCCTGGTCTGACATCATATTTACAAGGGAGACTGCACTCTCATGCTGTTGTGAAGTGTTAGAAACACTTGGGGGGAGTCATCGATTTTTGCAATGGCAAGGTAGGCACATCCTTATAAAAGTTGGATGTGCCCCAGTGTCATAAGGTGTTCTTAGAAAAGTTTCAGCACACTCTGGGTCAGTGAAATAGTGCATTCGGCCATGCCAAAAGAATCTTAACTTGGCCTCTGGGAGAATAATAAATCTGATCCCCATTTTATTTAAAATAGTCCTTGCTTTGTCAAAAGCTTTTCTTGATTGTATTGTTTCAGTGCCGAAGTCAGGATAAACTGATAACTTGATACCTTCTGAGTAAAGACCTTTATCTATGCATACTCATTTTAAAATCCACTCCCTGTCTTGGAAGTAGTCATGATTATGTAAGTGATGTTATTCTTTGCTAGTTGCCCTAAGAGGTACAGCTGTGGATACAGCAATGTGGGAAAGTCTGCAGAATATAGGAATAATGCAGGTGTTATATTGGGCAGAAGCCCACAGGAACTCAGTTCCACCACCTCTTAAATAAATTGTATGGTGTTCCACCACCTCTGCCTTCTTTCTCCATTAATTACTATGATAGGTTTCCACCACCTATAAATGGCAGTTCCACCACCTAGAAATGTAGCTATGAGAGTTCCCTCACTTAAATATTTTCAATTCATCCACTGGAATAATAGAAACTGAGGAGCCAAAGACACAGTCTAGACACAGAAAATTCCAGGTAAAAGTACAGATTTATTGACTGTGCAATGTGCCAGGATCGGTAACATTAAGTAGATATCCACAAATCAATAGTTAAATATAAGTTTTTCACTCTGTGATTTTCTCTCTCTCTCTCTCTCTCCCTCCCCTCCTCTAGGTTCTATGTGCTAAGGGTGACTTTTAAATGCTGAACACCCTTATCGCAACCCCATATCACTAAAATTCAGTTTCAGCAATGTGGGATCCCAGCGAGACAAAACACGGTGCAAAAACCTTTTTTGTTTTGTTTTATGAGGGGGGCTTTGCCCCCTGCACTCCCCTGAATTAAGATTCTTAACTCTGGGGGGGGGGTGCATGTCAAGGGGGTGCATACCTGGTGTAAAGGGGTAAAAAAAAATAAATGTTACTGCCTCAGGTCGGGTGCAACAAAAACTACCAGCACCCGGTCCTGAACCCTGCATTCCTGCCACACCAAGCTGGCACCTAACCCACCATGCCACAATGCCAGCTCACCTGATCCCCACAGCACCAACCCTCACATACTCTCCCACCCCTTCCTCGGTGGGCTCACTCCCTCCCGCACATATCTACGCATGACATCCTGTTGCCTTTTCACCGAACCCCCCATCTATTCACTGACCTCACACCCCTGCCATCAGGGCACTAGTCAAAAGTGGGTCACCGTTCTGGCAGGCGCCCACTTGCTAGTGCCCCATATCACAGGATACCCCCTTTCTACAGGTTCCCAATCTGATATATTTACAGAATACATACCTAGATGGCTGCCAAGTCTAATGTCATCTGCATTAGACCAAGGGCTGGATTTTCAGCTCTCCCAGGATTAGGTGCCACTCTGCAGTGGCAGGTGTGGACTGAAATCTCTGCAACTGTAGATGTCCATATTTTCAGTCTGTGCCACTCTGGGCGATAGTATGGTTGGTTCCACTAGGTATACAATTTCAGTGCAGCTGTGGCCAAAAACTGGCCACAAGCTGCCATAAATTGGGGGACCTTAGCTGTGGGAGAAACTGCAGCTCTGCAAGTGACAACCCACTTGCGCCAGTTTTTCCTTGCAGCTGCGGGAATTTCAGGTGCTCTGAAAATCCAGCCCCAAGGGTTAAATTCTATTAAACAGGCAAATGGCTATTTTGTTAGTTGTTTTTAATGAGCTAGTAGAATAATTCCTACTTTAACAATAATTGCTTTGTTTAGAATGAAGCTAGTAGATTTTAGCAGTTACTTGTCAAATTGCTATCATAAAGAATTAAATCAAATTGTTATATTGTAATATCAGAAAACCCCAAGTATGAACAAGTTCAAAGTATTTCAATGAGAAACTGTAGATTTAATTGTCTTTATCAAAATAGACATGTCTATCAAGAACAGTTTGTACCATTTATGTTTGCAATGATTTTGTCAATTGATATGATTTTGCAATGATTAAAAAAGTAGTTTTCTTCTGTTTTTCTCTTTCCAAGCAACAGCTGGTTAGAAAACAATTATTGTCTGCTAAATAAACATCAAGACGTTATAAGAAATACTTATTTATATAAAATTCACGACTTCAATGACTTCAGGGAAAAACTTTATTTCTCTGTAAAAATGCTGCAAACAGATATATGCTTTCTTTTTGAAATGTATTCATGCATTATTTGATTGGATGGTCAGGGAATTGGATCAGGGTGGAGAGGTGGAGGTGGGCTATCTAGATTTCAGTAAGGCATTCAACTTTGTTTCACTTAGGAGACTTGTAAACAAGCTGCAATGCCTAGAAGTGGGTCCTAAGGTGGTAAACTAGGTGAGAAATTGTTTGGGGAAGAGGAGGCAGAGGGTGGTGGTAAATGGAGTTCACTCCGAGGAAGGGAGGGTGACAAGTGGGTGCCATAGGGATCAGTACTGGAAGAGGTCCTCTTCAGTGACTTTATTAGTGATATTGTAGAGGGACTAGAAGGAAAGATATGCCTATTTGCAGATGACACTAAAATCTGTAATAGGGTAGACACTCCGGGGGTGGTGGAAAAAATGAATAGTGATCTACGCAAGTTAGAGGACTAGTCAAGAGTTTGACAGCCAGGTTTCAATGTAATGAAGTGTAAAATCATGCTCTTGGGGCACAGAAATCCAGGGGGTGAAGTAAAAAATGGAGTGGGGGTCATATTAACCACAACCAAACAGGAAAGGGACCTGGGAGTAATCATATCTGATGACCAAAAGGTGGCCAGACAGTGTGATAAGGCAGTGGGGAGAGCTAGTGGGATGTTAGGGTGCATAGGGAGGGCTATCACCAGCAGAAAGAGTGAGGTGGTGTTACCACTGTATAGATCACTGTTGAGACATCACCCAGAGTACTGCATCCAGTTCTGGACACCACATCTCTGGAAGTACATGGACAGGGAAATTCAGCACGTTGGTATAACACCCATATGGGTGACCATCAGTACAGTGACACCAGAATGCGGATGGTGACCATGTCACCTGGCTATTGTGCTGTCTGACTGCCATTGCTCCCAAAGCACCCAGCCATATCCTTTCTATTTGCAAGAGTCTTTGACCCCTGCACCACCTGGAAAATAATATAATCAACTCCAGGTCATAAGTGTAGGGGGAAAGAGCACAACACCCCTGGGGTGCCAGTGACAGTGGGTGCTATGAAATCCTGTCACCAGAATGACTGTCACATTGGTTGCAATGCCCACATTGCCATCGCTGTTATGGTTTCTCCATGATGCTGGGATACCTGGACAGGGTACAGACAGTCCACAGGAGGGCAACCAAAATGGTACAGGGTCTGCATCACAAGCCCTATGAGGAGAGACTGAAGGATCTCAATACAATACTGTATGTACACCCTGGAGGAAAGGAGGGAGAGGAGGATATGAAAGAAACATTCAAATACCTCACAGATGTAAATAAAGTTCAAGAGGGAAGCAGTTTTCAGAAAAGAAGCTGCTCAAGAACAAGGGGCCAAGCTATGAAGTTGGTGGGGATACTCAAGAGAGATATGAGGAAGTAGTTCTTCACAGAAAAAGCAATGGATGCCTGGAACAGCCTCCTAGCAGAGGTGGTGGGGACAAAAACAGTACTAGACTTCAAAAATGCATGGGATAGGTATAAGGAAACCTTGGAGCCCGGAAAAGGGAGGGGGCGGGTAAAGTGGGAGATCAAGTAGGATCTGTAGTGTTATAGTAGGTAGGGAAAATGGGAAGACTAAGTGGACCAAGCAGTCATTATCTGTCATCAATATCTATGTTTCTGTGTTTCTATTCTGTGCCTTGCCAGTAAGGATTTTCTAGCATTACAATACATGATTCAATTAGATTCTTCTTTTTTCCTTTTTGATAGTAGATTGCAGAAAAACAAGGAAAAAAAATGTAAAAGATGATGGAAACTAACAAACTCAAGTATAAATATTGCAAATATAAACACACTGTAGTTAAATTGGATTAAAAAGGATGCACTTACTCATAAGGTATCATATATCAAATCTTCAGGTGCAATACTGCATCACTATTCTAAAGCAGAATATTCAGACACACCATCAGACCGGGGCCAGGATTCACAAAACTTTGCCTGAGTGCAAACCTGGGTTTGTGTGAGCAAACCTGGATTTGCGCCACTTTGCTATTCACAGAAGTCTAGTTGGAGTGCACAAACTAAGTTTGTGCTCAGGCAAAGTGGGGAAGGAGGCACAATGCAAATAAGGGGACCTGCATAACGACACAGTCCAATGTACACAGCATTTACTCTATGCAAGGGCCTTTTGCATGGTCCCCTTGCATGAAGCAAATCCCGCCAACTGAGACCTTGCCTTAATCCCACTAAACCCTAGTGGCTGGCAGAGGTACTGCAGTGCCCATTCTGCCTGATCCACAGGACAACAGACCCTGGTGTCCACTGATCTCTCCCCCCACCCAAGCCCATGCCCAATAGAAAAGAAACATTTACTTGGGGTCTAGTGGTGCCCCCACCGATCACCAGCCCGATTGCACACATATTATTTTACTGGTCTTGGCAGAAGACACCAGGAGAAAGGACTGCTGTGTGACTGAACTTCTCTACTGGGACTATATTGCCCTCCTTCCCTCCCCTCCACTCCCCCACCCAAAGCTAGCTCTATTTTTATAGGCACAGGATTTGACTGACAACAGGAACTTCCTCTTTAGGGGCAGGAAGTGAGTGATCACAGAACCACCAAGGACCCACCATCCTAGAGGGGTAAGAGTAACTCTCCGGCCCCCTCTAGCTGCTGGAGGTCTGCCTCTGAGCAAGTAAGTAGTCTACTGTGAAATATAGGATATTCTTGTCTCAGAACAGGACAATCAGGAGCTTAAAGGGCACACAGGCAGAAAGTAAGGAGAGAGAAAAAAAAACAGAGGAAAGAGTAAGGATTGCAAACAGTTAAGGGGCCAGAAATAAGACATGATTGGAGTGGTGCAGTGCAGTGGCTGTGGAGCAGCAGTCTTCCGGGAGATGTTCTGGAGGATGCGGTGTTGTCCCATCTGCAGGCACCTCTCTGGGCTGAGGAAGGAGGTTGCTCATCTCCAGGCTGAGTTGGCCAGGATTTGTGGGACCTCCTCTTCCATCCAGGGACCACCAGTGCCACTGCCGTTGCCTCAGAGGTTGCCAAGAAAGAGGAGTGGTTGGACCACAGTGGGCTCAGGGAGGGTGAGAGTGGTGGAACAGAGGTGCATCCCTCCCATTGTACCTCTCTACAATTCCTATGCCATTCTGGCAAAGTGTGGTTCCTCTATGGAGGCACCCACAGTGGAGACCAAGGAGGATGCTGGGAACCTCCACAAAGGAGACCCACAGGAGGGTGGCAGGGGACCCTGCAGGGGAAGGAAACAACTCCTGGTGGGGACTCCATTGTTAGGAAGGTAGAACTGGGGAGGAAGGGAAAGGAGGTAGGTGCCTGCCTGGCGCCATGGCTTGCAGGGACAGGGAGCGAATCCTCAGGATTGCTGGAGCAGCTGCACAGGGAGGGAGTTGGATGTCATTGTCCACCTAGGGACAAATGACCTGGCTAAGAAAGGATTAGAGAAGTGCAGGAAGAGTTTGTGGAATTGGGGAGGGCCGTAGTCAAGTAGCACGCACAGTAACCTTCTCGGAGGTGCTACCCATCTATGGCATAGGAGAGGCTAGGGTGTTCCACACCATGGGATTCAATCAATGGTTGAAAAACTGGTGTGGAGCTCAGGGATTTGGCTTCATTGGGGACTGGGGGTCCACCTGGAGTGATGCAAGCCTATACTGGCATGATGGGCTGCATCTGTCCAGGAGGGGATACAGGATCCTAGGTGATAGGTTTAAATGCTTCATTGGTGAGCTTTTAAACTAGCCAAGGGGGGAGGCACTGGAAAGGAGCAGGAAAATCCTAGCCCCCCCCCAAATAATCATGGTAGTAAGTGCAGCAAACACCAACATAGAGGTGTCGATAGGGAGAAGGGCAGGGGTAAATGGAGAAAGTGACAAAGGCAAGAAGGACAGGGATGAGGCAAAAGGGAGAAAGGCCATCAGGAAATGGAGGGTAATGAGTACCAATGCCCGTAGTCTGGGCAACAAGCTCCCTGAGCTGATGGCCTTAATGGAAGAGGGATGCCTGGATATCGTAGCAGTCACAGAAACATGGTACACAGAGAACCATGACTGGGATGTTAACATACCAGGGTACATAACCTACAGGAGAGACAGGCAGGGGAGAAGAGGGGGAGGAGTAGCTCTCTATGTAAAGGAAGGGATAAAAGCAACTGAACAAAAAGAGTAAACAGGGAGGAGAGGAGGCACTGTGGGTCACCTTGGAGACTGGAAAGGGCACCACAATCTGCACAGGGGTTGTGTACAGACCCCCATGTCAGGGGGAAGGAATGGACAAGGATATGATAGAAGGCATTCTTAGAATGGCAGAGAAAGGGGAGATACTGTTGATGGGAGACCTGAATATGCCAGATGTTAACTGGAGCACATTTGCTGCAGCCACATCCAAGAGCAGGGCCATTCTTGATGTCCTACAGGTGGCAGGCATTAGACAGCTAGTTTCAGAAACCCACTTGTGAGGGAGCAATCTTAGACCTCATACTCTCAAATGGGGGCACTGAGAGGATCCCAGATCTAGAAGTGGGTTGCCATCTGGGGACAAGTGACCATCAAACAGTGTGGTTCACATTAAACTCAGCTACAGAGTCAAGCCATACAAAAGTGAGGGTACTGGACTTTAGGAGGGCTGACTTTGGCAAGATGGAGAGTGCCTCAGAAAGCACTAGCAAACAGGCTAGAAGGAGGTGTGGAGCAACAATGGGAATTATCAAAACTGCCATCACAGAGGCAACAAGCCTTGTGTGAAGCAAATAAACAAATCAAAACGAAAGAAAAGCCACTATGGTTCTCAAAGAGGTGGCTGTGAAAGTCAGGAAGAAAAGATAGCATTCCAGAATATAAGGAAACACAGAAGGAGCAGGACAGAGAGCTGTACCAGTTAGGCAGAAGGAAGCAGGGAGGGAAGTCAGAATAGAAAGGCCCAAACTGAGGAAAAGATAGCCAACTCAGTTAAGAAGGGGATAAAACCTTTATAGGTACATCAGAGAGCCGTAAAAAGACAAAGGAGGGATAGTGAGGCTGAATAGAATGAACGGTGGGTGGGCAGAGGGGGACAGTGAAAAAGCAGGAATACTGAATGAATATTTCTGCTTAGTATTCAAAAAAGAGGAGGGGAGTGCCTAATCCAATTAACAGAAGCACTCTTCATAGGGGGGTCAATCCCAGTCCTTTCACAGAAGAAAGGGTTCTGCAAGAACTCCTAAAACTGAAGGTGGACAAAGCAATGGGTCCTGATGGAATTCACCCCAGAATTCTAAAAGAATTAAGGGAGGAACTAGTGAAACCACTAGCTTCTCTTTTAATAAATCATGGGAGGATGGTGTGGTACCCGAGGACTGGAGGAAGGTGGATGTGATTCCCTTCACAAAAGTGGGTCCAAGACAGAGGCAGGAAACTACAGACCTGTCAGTCTGACCTCTGTGGTAGGGAAAGTGATGGAGTCACTTCGAAGGAAAGAATAGTCGAGTACCCAGAGGCCAGTGGACACAGGACCCAAGGCAGCATGGGTTCACAGCGGAAGGTCATGTCAGACTAATCTAATAGATTTCGACTGGGTGACCAAAGTAGTAGACCAGGGAGGGGCTGTGGACATGGCCTACCTAGACTTTAGCGAGGCATTTGACACAGTCCCACACAAAAGATTACTAGTCAAATTAACCAGCCTGGGAGTGGGACCCAGGGTGGTAGCCTGGGTAAAACATTGGCTGGACAACAGGACACAGAAGGTAATTGTAAATGGAGTCCACGCTGAAGAAAGGTGGGTTACTAGTGGGGTACCGCAGGGTTCAGTATTGGGTCCAGTCCTTTTTAATGTCTTCATCAGTGACATTGCAGAGGGACTGGAAGGAAAAGTATGCCTTTTTGCAGATGACACAAAGATCTGCAACAGGGTTGATACACAAGGAGGTGTGGAAAGGATGAAAAGGAACTTGGCAAGGTTGGAGAAGTGGTCAGAAGTATGGCAGCTAGGATTCAATGCAAAGAAGTGCAAAATAATGCACCTGGGAAACAAGAACTCAGGGGAAGAATACACAATGGGTGGGGAGGTAGTAACAACAACAAAAAAGGAAAGGGACCTGGGGGTAATCATATCAGATGACCTTAAGGTTAGCAAGCAATGTGAGAAGGCAGTAGGGAGGGCTGAGGGTATACTGGGATGTATAGGGAGAGGCATCATCAGCAGAAAACAGGAAGTTGTTATCCCTCTGTACAGACAGTTGGTGAGACCCCATCTGGAGTACTGTGTCCAGTTCTGGAGACCCCATCTCCGCAAGAACATAGACAGGATAGAGGCAGTCCAGAGGAGGGCAACTAAAATGGTGCAGGGTCTGCAAGAGAAGCCGTATGAGGAGAGACTAAAGGAACTTAATATGTATACCCTTGAGGAAAGAAGGGAGAGGGGGGACATGATAGAAACTTTTAAGTACCTCAGTGGAATCAACAAAGTCCAAGAGGGTATCATCTTTCAGAAAAAGAGACTTGCAAGAACAAGGGGACACAATTTAAAGATAGGAGGAGGGCGGTTCAGGGGCAATGTGAGGAAGTATTATTTCACAGAGAGGGTAGTGGATGCATGGAACAGCCTTCCTGAGGAGGTTGTGGGGTCTAAAACTGTGGGAGAATTCAAGAATGCATGGGACAGACATAAGGCAATTCTTGTGGGGGGTAGGAAGAAATAGGCTGTTGGTTAACTAGGATCTGCGGCCTATCCTGTAGGTAGGGAAATGGGCAGAGTAGATGGGCCTAACAGTTCTTATCTGCTGTCAAAGTCTATGTTTCTATGTTTCTATGGTGTTAGTTGTCTCCCCCCCGACCGATCACTGGTCTGATTGTAAGTATACAATTTTCCCTGGTGCCAGTGGCCCCTCCACTGATTGCCAGACCAATGTTAACAAACATCTTTCCCTGTTGTCCAGTGGTCCCTCATTCTGATATCCTGTATACAAAAGTGACACCATTCCCTGGTGTCAACTGTTTCCCCCCCTTCCTGTCTCTGATCCCCTGTATATTAACAGGACATGATTCCGTGGTATCTGGTGGATCCACCCTAGCAGGTAATGCCCTGTTCCCCATCCCAACCCTGAGCTGGCACTGACACAGCCCTCTATTGTCCACCATGGCCGTCACCAACTGAGCTGTCAGTGAGCTTGTACTGTTACAGTACATGCTCACTGACAGCTCAGTCAGTGGTTGGCCATGGTAGAAATTGGAGGGCTGTACCAGTCCTGGCTCGGGGTCAGGATGCAGGGAGCAGGGTGGTGGAGCACTACCTGCTGGGGTGGGGGTGGGATATCCACTAGATACCAGGGAATGGTGTCCTGTTAGTATGCAGGGGATCAGGATGGTGGGGGAAACAGTGGATGCCAGGTAATGGTGTCATTTTCATGTACAGGCGATTGGGATGGGGGAGATCACTGGACACCAGGGAATACTTCTATAAATGTCGGGCATGAGTGTTAGTGGGGGGATGGACCACTGACACCAGGGAAAGATGTATGTTATCCTCAGTCTTGTGATCCACAGGGGGGGCACAAACACTAGGGACACAGGGCTGCCTATGCGGCAGTGGCTGGGAGGGGGCACACTAAAGTCCAGCACAGCCTATGTAAATGGGCCCTTAGTGGGCATGCATATGGACACATAGTGCCTCGCATATCCAGTGGACTCATTTACATGGCTGCTTTTGTGATTTGGAAATAGCGTACCAGTGCTAATCATTGTGGAGCCATACTCATGGCTCTATTTCAAGGCAGCACTAGTGAGGTTAGTGCCAATGGTAATGGGGTTATCTCTGATTCAACCTGGCACTATTCTCAGATAGTGCAGGTGGGCTATCCAACTGAGAATAGCAATCTTAGACACCTAGGCAAATGCAAAGTACAATGCAAAATTTTGTTCTGTGCTTTGTGACTTTTTGTGAATTTGGCCCCTGATCTTCCTGTCGATATTTAATTAATGAAAACATTAGCTCATAGAGCTGAAGAGACCAGAGATAATGGGAAACACCTATGCAAAGGCCCTGGCTGGTTTTGAAAATTACCAACCTGCTTCAGGGATACCTAACAGGCATTAATTAAGCAGTGAGACACAACGGGGGGGGGGGCATTATAGTGGGATAATGGCCCACCTCAGGTGGGTTGAAGTATGAGGCAAAACTGAGTGGTTCCACGACATGAGAAGGGATATTAGCCCACCATAACACCACCCCCCAAGTGCCTTATTGTGATTATGAAATGGATCCTTAGCAGTGCTATATTAATAAATAAATTACTAAAATCTGTATTTTAATTGCCAAAAAAAGATACAAAATGTTGAATAAATCATTAAAAAGGAAAAAATTAGTTCCATTTGAACATTGTATTGTGATCACTTTGCCAGCAGGAGGTAGCATCTTTTCTTTTTCTCACTGTAAGTAATGGAACTACTAAAGCAGTGGCTTCACCTTGTAGCATTAGCTCAGGGCAGGCAAAGTAATTGAAGTTTTCTGTTCTGTTGTGGTTCATCTCATTTTTGTGTGGTCAGGAGACAGAGCCATGCAGTGGTAGTGGCATTGAGGAAACAGTGCTGAAAATGAAGAAGAATCAAGAAAATTGTTTAAAATATAGCAAACTGGAAAGTCTGAATTATGACAGCATGCAACCACTAATGGGAAGCCAGTGGTAATTTGGAGACTTCAGTTTTAGCTGCGTTCAGCAGCTAAGGTAAAGGCATTTTTTTTGTTGTGTAAACTGCCACCATATGGAGGACAGCATAATATCCTCATGTGTCCCTTTTGAATCAGGACAGCTGCCACGTTATGCTTCTTGTGGGCAGCTGAGCTGCTGTATAGGGGTATTTTCTAGATTGACAGTCCATTTTGTGAAGAGCTACTTTCACCCAGGCTGTTGTGCTGGGATATTGGCCAGGGTGAAAGTAGGTCTCGACCAATCAGGAGCCATGATTTTTAATACCCATTTCATAATGCGTAGTTAACACCCATTACTGGGGGAAATAAAAACATGGACAAAAATACTGCAATTGCAATTAATGAATATTATAAGATATAAATATAAAACACCAATTAGAACATACATATCATTATAAGTTACTTTTGTATAGTCCCAACACATATAGTCACTGTAACTTTGATTAAGCATATGGAACCTTATATTAATATTAAATTCATGTCCACTTCATGTACATGTAACATTCGTTGTTATTGCATATTGCAAAAATACATCTATCAAAATATCCTAGACAAATAATCAAGATAACATAATATATGACTGTTTTAACATATAGGTAGCTACATTTCATGTGTCATTTTAACATGAAAAAGCATTAAAGCATAAAATAATTATTAATTTAGAATCAACAGGAGAATGCACTACAGTTGCAGATGTTTATCATCAAAGAGGTCATACATCATACATTTTCATGTATTTCCTTGAGATGCATCTTCAAGGAACGACTACAAGAAAAACATAAAATAATATGTGAAGGAGTTTTGAACACACCAGATTCAGACACAATTGCAGATCTGCCACTGCACCTAAATTTATATCCAAAATGCCACTTACATTTCTAAAGATATGACTGAATAAGAATTTCTGGCCAAATTTGTAGCAAAAATGTCTCATTTGTGTTCAAACCTAGGTGCAAATCTCATGTGCCTTTTTTTAAATGAAAATTCAACCAAATTGAGGCAAAATGTGAACCATCCAGACAATTGCAAGTGCAAGTCTGCTGTTGAAAGTAAGAGCAGATGGACTCTATCTGGATTTGTTTAACTTCCTCAGCTGTACACTCTAAAAAGGTACAAATATTAGAAAACATATATAACAAGACTATACACAAATATTACAGTATTCCATGTAAAAGAATATACTTCAGAATATTATTTAATAAACACAAACCCCTCAAATCCAGATCATGATTAAGACCCTGATGGGAGGTTGTTTCCATTATCAGAACTCAAAATGCTTCTTACCAACATCACCTGTAAAGTTTGAAATTTTGACTTTCAAATAATTTTTGATATTTTTGCTGAAGCATTAATCCGTATGAAAAGAAAACTGTACTTATTAGCAGTATTAGCACTTTTTCCATTATGGTACATGTGGTGCTGATGAATTAGGGCTAAATTAAATTTGCATAATAATGGTTGCAATTGTGTTTGTGCTCCAATTATTTTGTGTGAAAATAACTGGTTTTACCATAGATTCCTAGCAAAACAGCCCATCCCATTCATTGATACTCTCTCTAACCATATGCTGATGATCCTTAACACTACTATAGTTGGCCTCTAAGAAATGTCTTGCAATGGCAAAGTTCAAATTTGCTACACAGATGGAGGTTTTTGTGTTCTTCAGTTCAGTCACGTAGTGTAGGTTTTGGGGTAGATCTATAAGAGTGAAGGCTTCTATAAGGGAGAGGTTTTGCATCCTTCTAGGAAGAGAACCACAATCATTGGTGGGAAGTTTAAATACTATGTGGTCGAGCATTTAAACTAGATCAAATGGGAGGCAGTAAAACCAAGGGAGGCACTAATTGCCCCCTAGATGGTTCAGTTCAGAAAGGGAAGGCCCAAGGGGAGATAACTCCCCTAGGGCAGGAGTGCAGAAAGGCATGGATTGGGACAGAATGGAAGAAAATGGACATATAACTCAGGTTCCAGATGATAGGAAGTTGAAGGAGACCAGAATTTGTGACAGTAAAAATAGAAAAGGCAATTCATGGGGGCTTCAGGGAACAACACAGGCAGGAACTATGGCTCAGTCAGTGCGGCAGGAAACCTTTAGTTTGGTAATGAGTGGTCCAGCAGAGGGAGATCCCTTAGTAGAGCCTAATGAATCAGTAATTTCCTCTGATTATCCCATTATGCCACCTAATAAACCAGTAAATGCCTCCAATGATCCTACAATGCTACCCGAAAGCAAAGAAGCAAATTTGTTTTCTAACCCACCTCCTGTCCTATGCTATAATAGTGCAGCCTTAGATAATGACCATGATGATGGTGACCCAGGCCCATCACAGAGAAGAATGTCTGGACATACATGTCATCTAGCCTATCTACAACCAAGCAGGGGAGGGGGACAGGAAAGAAAGTAACAAAATGTGGGGAGAAAAAGATATTCAGACATTTTCAGAAGCTCTGTTGAGCCTAAAAAAAGACACAGCACCATGCAGATTAAGTACAAGGGGGATTTGGAGGAACAGCCAGCTAGGAGGTATGTGTCCCACACCCTCCTAAAGGATATCATGAGATTGTTTGCTACTGAACTGTATGCACTCATACACAGGCCAGGAGATACCACCTTTGATATAAGCGTTAAGACTGCTGAAAATCTGGAAAGGTTCTGGGCAAAGTGCCATCAGTTCAAAGACAACCCCCTGTGGATCCCCTTCTATGCCATCCTGCTAAAAAAACATGAAATTAAAACTTTTATAGTAATATTCAAATAATACTGTAAAGGATATTGATGATGCTAACCTCTTCAAAAAAGAATAGGTTAGCATCATCAATATCCTTCACTGGATGAAACAAAAATGTACAGTTTGGGCATCTCTAGATCCAATAATGGACATGAAGAACATTTGGGCTGGGGGAGGTGGTGCTTCAGGATAAAGCAGCACCATTGTAATTGAGGTGTCATTCATTTACCCAACTGTTTCTACATGGGTCAAGATAGGGTGTTTTTTTTTTAATGTAGGCCAACCTAAGGCCCACTACAGGTGCAACTCTAGATCACATTTGAGCAGTGCTAGTGACAAGGTAAAATGTGGCTTATTTGATGAGATAGGTCATACAAGTAATATCTGTACAAATTGACTCAAGTGTGATCTCTGTGAGTAGTAGGGCCACTCTTTATGTGCATGTCCCTGGGTGTCTCATAACAGGGGGGATGAGATGGACTTGGTTGAACACATTTTTTATGTGAATTCAGCACAGAAATCTGGTCCAGGAAGGGGACAAGGCCAAGCCCCCAGGCCTACTGCAAAGTATTGTGACCAAAGTTTAAAAGTACTATATAGATCAACTTGTTTAAGCCTTTACAAAACATTTAAAAATGACATCATGATAAAAGCATCTACATACCAATATACATAATACATAGTTATAAAGAGTTTTAAAAAAGTCATCAATTCCCAATTACAATTATAATAAAGGCCATAAGAGAATAAATTATTTGGGTAAGTTATCCTTATTTATAAACATAGAAAATATTTGTTTAATTACATGAGTATATCCCAAGCAAATGCTATAGTCTGTGGGTGCATTAGTAATCTCAATAACTCTTCCTTAGACAAATCTTCACAAAACATATACTGTAGCATTATATGTTCGGTAATATGTTTATATGTAGGGCAATATAACATAACATGAGTAAGTGATTCAAATTCCCCTAGCCCACATTACAATATAAGTCCTCACTTTGTATCACAGTTTTTGATTAAATATAAATCAAGTATTTGGAAGAATATAATTCCAAACTGAACTTTATAAAAATGTGTCTCTCCTTTTTACATGTAAAGTTAATAAGTATGGTTCCAAGACATGATTTAGTTTATTTTCAGAAAACCACTTATGAAGGTGTGAAGACCTAACTTTATTCATGTCTTCATTAATTGAAATAAGCTTAACTTTATTTTTTAAAACTTTAGAATATTCCACTGGAAATGTTATGCCCTTAAGTGAGTCCTTCCACAAGTGGATATAATTTGATCATTCCAAAGTGTCTAAAAGATCAAGTAACCAAATAGACACATAAACCCTGTTGCACCGATCTATTTTCTCCCTTAGGGCAACACTAGTTAGTTTAAAATCATTCTTGGCTAATAATTTGATCCAGTAGGAGGCTATAGGTGCTTTTGCTAAATAATTCAGCTGGATTCTTCTTAATTCAGCCCTTACCACATTTGCTGCTATACTTTTAGGAACTTGCAAAATAGTTCTATATAGGGAAGAAAAATGCCTTTCTACAAAATCAAATATCTTAGTATGCCACACTTCAATACAGTATAGGGTGATAGGCATCAACTTTACTTCAAACGTTCTTAACATTGGAAGGACCAATGACCCACCAAACTGTGAACTGAATTTTAGCAAGGCATTTCTGGACTGAGTAAATTTTTTATCAATGAGGGCCATATGAGTGTTAATTTTCATATTAAAAGAAAAATTACATCCCAGATAAAAATATTTTAAAACTTTAAGAACATTATTATCAGTTGTCCAAGATGTCTTAGTTGTGTGTTTACCAATTATTTTTTGTTTTGTTTTGTTTTAGTAAAATTAATCACCAGCTGATTTAACTCACAGTATTTATGTAAAATTTCTAGATATTTTTTAAGCCTACTGGTGAGATAGAAATCAAAGCTAAGTCATCTGCATATATCAAAGAAGGAATAGAAATACCCCTTACAGCTGGTGAGTGTAAGTTTGCCATTGTAAAGTGGGCTGGTAAATCATTTACAAATAAATTAAATAGTAATGGTGCCAGAAAACACCCCTGTTTGACTCCTTGATTCTTTCTAAAAGGTTTTGTAAGATTACCCTGTAAATTGTGTCTAATCTTTGTCCAATTTTCAAAATACAGATTTATTAATATTCTTAATATTGTGGGATGCATAAGCATATTATATAATTTTTTCCACAACAAATTTCTATTAATTTTGTCAAATGCACTTTTAAAATCGACAAATGTGAGGTAAACTAGTATCTTCTTCCTTATATAGTACTTTTTTTAAAATATGATGTAAAATGAAAATTTGATCCACCATGAAGAAACCTTCTCTAAAACTAGCTTGAAATTTATTCAGACAACCTGTTTCATCTAACCATATATTTTTTCTGTGAAGAATGTTTTTTGTAAAAAATTTACTTAATCAGTTAAACTAATAAACCTATAATTTTCTGGGGATGATAAACTGCCCTTTTTATGTTGTCTTGTGTGTAAGCACAAACAACATATTGTGGTACCTTGGAGTAGCAGGTTGTGGAGGTGTGGTCATGTTGTGGCCAATGGCACCACTGCTTTTTTGGACTGGGCTCTGTGGCACAAATGAAATAGCATGCTGTCGATGACAGCATTGCAAAAGTGTGCCACCAACTTGAAACAATTTTGCCACTGCAGAGGGAGTGACCCATCATTGCAGGACAAGCCTTGCCTGGTGAAACATTTCAATAAACATGGCAGTGGCTATTGCCATCTGCCTCTCACTGTTCCACCTGAAAGCCAATGTCAGAGTGCCCAATCCCCTTGTTGGCATGCCCCCTCCCCAGTTCATTTGCTGATGGGGAGCCCAGTCCCTGTTGGTATAATGTCCCTGTAGGTTCATTTGTCTGCCGAGGGGGTACCCAATCCCCATTGGCTCCAATCCCCCAAAACACCCAGGTGACACACTGGGAGCCCACTCCAGTGTAACAAATGTACCTGTAAAAAAAAAACCCTTAACACGAAGTTATTTTTTTAACCCGTAAACAAGAAAATGGTCCCTCGTTGTCTGTGGTGCCCCTCCCCATCCTGCACCCACCCTCTGTGCACCCCATCTCCCCACACCCCCCTCACCCCATACTTACCTCAGTAGCCTGGTGCTGCGAGCTTCAGTGGAGCGGGAACATGTCTGCACTCTTCAAAGCTGACCATGAACTGAAGAAATGCCAATAAGCTGTATAATGGCATAAATAGGGGATTCAACTTAAGGTGGCTATCTTGGCCATTTTTGTGACTTTTGGCACCAGATTTTCAACATGGGGTTCTTGGGACTCCACCTCATGAACTCAGTCACTGTCATGTCATTATTTGGTCCCAAAAGGTGATATTTTGGTCACTATGTGGAATCACCTTCCAGGACTTATTAATGAACCAACAGTGTCACTGTTTATGAGGCGGGCACCCAAAAAGCCTATGTTGCAAATTTGGTGAAAAAAATTCTCAAAAATGACTGTGTTATGAGCATGCATTGTGCAGTTTCCATGCACGCTTATAACTTCAAGAATTTTTTATATTTTCACTCCAGATCTTCAGCATTGCCCTTTTTTCACACCTCCTTATGACCAGTACAGCTGACATTTGCACATCCTGCCCAAAATGTGTTTTCACACATCTGGCACACAATGGTGCAGTTTCTGTGGGAAATCAATGTTCAGGACAGATTAAGAAAATCACAGTGATGCTGTTAATAAGCAGAGGTCCCAAAATGCCTATGTTGATAATTTGGTGAAAAAATTCCACAAAATGACTGTGTTACTAGCATGCATTGCATAATTTCCACTCATGCTCATAACTTCAAGAATTTTTAATATTGTCACTCCAGATTTTTAACTTTGCCATTTTTCATACCTCCTCATGAACAGTACAGCTGCCATTTTTCACATCCTTCCCAAAATGTGTGTTCACACATTTGGCACAGAATGGCACGGTTGGTGTGGGAAATCAATGTTTGGGACAGAATAACAAAATCACAGTGCCACTGTTCATGAGTGGAGGTCCCAAATGCTTTCATGAGGTGGGGTCACAAAAAGCCCATGTTGAAAATTTGTAGTGCAAATACCAACAAATGCCCTGGGGTGTTAGCATTTCTAACCATAACATCCCACCCTGTAGAGACTGACAGGCATCAGGGATGTGACTTTGGACTGTCAGATGTAATGCTCATGCCATTTCACCACCACCACCCCCACCCCTTGCAACCACTGAAAGGCATCAAGGTGTGCCTTGGATTTTTTGGCCCAAAAGTTCACCCCATTCTCCTATACTGCACCCATCTCAACATATTTCCTTTTAGAATGAGGTGAGCATAAGGCCTGAGGATCCCAAGGCATAATGCAATATTTGTCAGAGTCTGCAGGATCAGGTGAGGTGAAATGGGATGAGCATTATGGCCGAGGACCCAAAGGCACAACTCAATGCCTGTCAGTCTCTGCAGGGTGGTGTGGGGTTAGCATCAGTTCCATACTTCACTGCAATTCCTATTATGCATCTCTCTAACTCCTGCACTACCAATGCCAATGTCAGCAAGATAATATTCGGCATTGACAAATGTTTGCTATGTATTGGTATAATAATGTTACCTTTCCAACTTTCATGGATGGCATTTGCAGCTATCATTTTATTAAATAAGATAGCCAATATACTATTCCACCATGAATTTCAATTTTATAAATACCAACAGGAATCATATCAGGTCCTAGGGCTTTATTTGATTTCATACTCATTATTGCTGCTTCAATTTCCGTAGGTGTGATATTAATTGGAGGGAAAAACTAATTTTCTGAAAATACACATTCAACCTGTTCTCTTTCTGTACTAAAGAAAATCTTTTCAAAATAAGCATTCCAGTTCAAAGAGGTAACATACACTTCAATATTTGGGCTACAATATCCCACTCTTTTGGCCACTAATTGCCCAAATGTTTTTATCTTCCTTAGATTTAATTCCAGTTAGCATCATTTCCCAGTTTTTCATCTGAAATACACATTGTTTATTCCTTGTTTGTTTTGTAGTTCTTTCTAGATTTATTAGTTTCCTTTTATCCTTCTATAAATGGATTGTCACATCCCTTATAACTTTAGATAGATATGATTTATATTTCCTACAATCATTATCAAACCAGGATTGAGTAGTGCATGCCCCTTTATGTGGTACATAAATTAGAATACATGTTTTTTGGCAGATTTCATATACCTATCATGTATTTCTTTAACTTGTAGCTGTTGAATCATTAGGCTAATACTAAGTTGAGTCTCTAAGTTGAAGACATTTTCTTTTATATTGTCCTCCAATTCACTGCATACCACAACTCTTTTGTGGTTTCTAAGTTCAATACTTGGCACTGTAAGTGGTTAATTTCTGTTTCAACTGTTCCTGTTTCCTTATGATTTTTATTTAAATTAAGCCTAATTGGGTAATGTTCACTTTCTGGTCTTAAGATAATGTCAAAGAATTTACATGACAATAATTGGCATGGGAGGATACATATATAATCAACAGTACTAGCACCAGATGTAGTAGTAAAGGTATAATAATTACAATTTGTCCCTTCCAAAGTTCCATTCAGGACTATCAAACCAAAATTTCTGTAGCATATTTAAAAAAATGTCTTCAATGAATATTTATAACATTATCCATAAATTTTTGGACAGTTATAAAATCTGGGTCACCAATAACCAATTTGGGCATTAAAATCCCCCAGAAAAAAGTATACCTATATCTGGATTTTTAACCAATGCATCATCAATAAGATTTTTTAATTCTCGTCAGACACCAGAGTTATAAAAATTTGATTGGCGGGGGATATATAACAATTTACTAATAGCACCAGATCTTTGTGCCACATACGACTAACATATACAAAATTAGGAGATATTATAGGTACATTTAACATATTGATATCTTGTCTAACCTTTATGAATGTTGCAATACCTCACTGGGGCATACCCATTTTTAAACACCTACTCACAGTTGATGAAAAGCTGGTATATCCTTTTAGACTTAATTCCTTCCTTCCTTTAAAGGTTTATCGTGTGGCTAATAAGTCTTACATTGACACATACAAACTTTAAAAATAATACAAATACAACAATATCAACATTTAAATACATAGTATGTTACAGTATGTAGTATAATCTTATAAATATATTTAAAAGGCAGAGAATCTAACTCCTTTCATACTATATTTATCTTCCTCCTAATTTTATCTACTGCTACTAAAAACTTGGTTAGTCATTCAATGGACCAGACATCTTCGGTATGGAACAAAAAGTTAGTCAATTTTTATCTACTGAGTACATCTCATTCAAAAAAGGGCCTACCCAATATGCCATTTGTGTTTGAGACCAGTTATAGTACCATAATACGTGTGTAAGATTTTTCTCACCTCCCCTAGCACAATCACAGTTCCCAGAATTGCAACCTTCTGTTTTGTATCGCTATAGTAAAACATTACTTTTTGCTTGTTTGAACTTGTAACTGGAGAATACAACTCTCATCCCATTGTCTGTCAGAATTTCTATATAAGGTTTCAAACCAAAGTAATAATTATTTTCTGAAAACCATTTTGAATAATGTGAATGCTTAATTAGTTGTAAGACTTTTGTAATCCAGTTAATTACAATTTTCTTTGTTAGACTTAATTCATCTAAAGCCCACATTTCCTGTGAACAGATAATAACATGCTGTGATAAAAATGATTTTGCTTGATTATCCACTATGTTCTTATAAAATCCAGCAATGTTTCAGGAAACTATACAGTCAGTCTGAACAGCATCAACACTTCCAACATTTCAATAACTTAAGCCATCATTTTTTGTTGTTTGTGTAGCTCATAAATTGGCTGAGCATATCATATGCGTATCTTTCAGAGACAAAATGAGTCACATATTTATATCAGCTAAACATCAAAATCTGTTTGGTGTGTAGACATTTTTAACAATAGTAGTCATACAGTTTTGCATTTTTCTCTGTGAGAAAGTAGCATAACATTTTGTTCATCTGTTAAGAACACTAGTTGAAAATGATTTCTTAACATCCATTTGTACACTGTGATCATGTACTCCTTCACCCCCCTCAAAATACTGTGGTTTGTTCAGATGCACAGCCTGATACACTATCTGCCCAGTCAGAGATCTGCCTAGAACTTGCACAGGTACTAAAAGACTGGACTCCTTTGGATAAAACATCTACTGCAGATTGACAGTTAGTTACAAAGGGGAAAGAGGTGAAAAGGGAAAGAGGTGGGAGATGCAGCAGCTTTACAGGAGGACTCCTTGGAAATTACTGTTATGGAACAACAACAGCCTGCTGAATGTAGCTCTAGTGTTGCACAAGGGAATACAGAAATGCTACCCTCCCCCAAAAAAAGGAGAGACAATGGCCTTTATCAGGGTTGCTAGATATACAACACTGAACAATAAGCTAAAAATGAATCTATATAGAACTGATCCAGTGGAACTTGAGAATCCCTATGAAATCCTGAGCACCCATAAAAATGGGTGATGGAGAATTTGGATATGGCCTCTGTCACTTCTACCCAGCAAGATCCTGCTTCAGAGGCAGAAAACACCAGTATGGAAAAATGAGCAGTTTCTCTGCCAGAAAAGAGGGAGAATGTTAGAAGAACAACTGGAAGGAAGGGGAGGGGAAAATACAAGTTAAATGCTGTTTTTGCTTACTTTACTCCTTTTCTTGCTGAGTGCTATGAGTCATTTACAGGGGTATGATTTCTCAGTCACTACCCTGAATGGTGAATAGTATTTACAATATAAGGAAAAAGGAGAACTACCCTGTTAGTACTGCAGGCCTTGAAAATGATCTTATTTTTCTGCAGGATACCAGGCTGCATACTTTAAGAGATAAAAAGTAGCTGCTACTGTACTAGAAAACTCTTGCCATCGGGTCCATCGTTTTGGTCTATGGGTGAAGACAGATGTTCAGGTCTGGGTATTCTTTTCTCCTCTTACACAGTTACAGTGAAAACCCTGATTGATTTAGTATGGACAGAGTTGTGATTTGTTTTGCAATTAAATTTGCTTTATTAAGATTTTGAACTAACAACAACCAAGAAAAACAAAATAATCATATAACAATGGTAAAATCTGGAACAACATCCACTGGGTGTCAGATTAACACAAAAAGCATAAAAATTAACAACAGTTCTAAGGAGGAACTAAACAAAACAATCCCACTTTCCCACCTCCACCCCATTTTGTGCAAGCCACTGTATCATTCACCGGATGGCAATGACCTGGGATAAAATAAAAGAAACAGCACATAGCTATCAAGTTAGAAGAACAAAAAGTTAGAAAATTCTTAACATAACCTGAGAGAGGGGATAGGAAAATAATTAAGATTTCCACATGACAAAAGAACACAATGGAGACCAGCAAGTCTGGAACTTACACCACACATGATTAGAAAAGGCAATTGCACATGCTGCATTAAAAGCAGTTAGAAATCCTTGCAGCCATTCAGAATATGAGAGTATCCAATCCTCTTTTCAATGTCTCAAGATGTGTAATTTGGTGACTAACACAATCAAAGCCATGTATGCCTTTTCTTTAATGAATCAAATGGAAATGTACTCCCCAAGGGGGAAATCTCTACCATATAGAAATAGGAGTGCCAAAGAAGGGTAAAAATGCCCTTGGTATTAAGGTCCAGAGGGATTTTACCCTATGGCAGGTCCACAATGTGTAATACAAAGTACCATCGTCTTTACCACAGAATTTACATGTTGGGGAAGTTAATTTGTCCATCTTAAATAACTTAAAAGGAGAGTAATATTGATCATGTAGTATATTAAACTGTAATATTTGAAGATAGTCTTGTCTGATAAGTCGATAAATGTCTGCCAATATCTTAAGCCAGTAGGAATTTGGGCGATCTATAAGGAGGATATTTTTCCAATAAAAAGCAGTTGGCACAATTAATTTCCAGACTTGCTGGTTAATCTCTTGATAGAGGTGAGATATAATTTTGTCCTGAAGTGAATAGGAAACCAATCTCTGAAAAAGAGGACCTACTTTATTTGACCGAGGAGGTGCCCCTAAGTAATTCTTTAAGCAATGGTGGAGTTGAGCATCATTAAAAAATTGTTTGGGTGTAAAAGAAAATTTAGTTTGGAAGTCTGTAAAAGAAAGCACTTGATCCCCTTCATTGAGTCCGGCAACAGTATCTACTTCAAGACCCATCCACCAACTTGCTAGCAAGGGGGTGCCTGAAATACAGAGGCTGGGATTGCCAAAAAGTGGTTGACTAAGGTCTCTCAAATGGGAGTGGTTTAAATGTTTATGAAGTTGTGAATGGGCCTTGATGAGCCATTCAATAGGAGTGGCTCTAAGTTCCATAGGCAAGTTAGACAAAGAAACGTATAACAATGAAGGCAGGGAAAAATAATATTTACTTATTGGGGAGTTCTCAGTGGACAGCCAACTGGGGCAGGAGACATTATTAATCTTGGGATTGCCCTATTGAAAGTATTTGGCCCCATGAAAGGATAAGTAATAACAATAAAACTCTGGGAGCTGTAGTCCCCCTAATAGACAAGGCTTACAAAGTTTGTGAAATGCCCTGTGTGGGAGCTTATTTAACCAGAGAAAGGATATACAAAGAGATTGCAATTTTAAAAACCAATGTTTAGGGAGAAAGATATTGAGCATATTTAGCGGGTATAACAGGTGTGGTAAAATGTTCATTTTGATAACATTAACCCAACCCACAATGAAAGGAGTAGGTGACACCATCTCTTTAGGTCCAATTCTATTTGTTTACAGACAGGGTCCAAATTTGAGGATTTCAACATACTCACATTTTGAGTTAATTTAATGCCCAAATATGACAAAGCTTTGGGCTCTCACTGAAGGCCAAACTTTATGATGTCCTCTTTAGGGCAGAGGGGCAATAAAGGATATATCACCATTTCATACAGGTTCAGTTTGTAACCTGAGAAACAGTTAAATTTAAAAATTATATTAAGCATGGCTGGTAAAGAAGTTTGCCAGTTTGCGATGTGAAGTAAGGTATCATCAGCAAATGTCAACAACTTGAACTCTTGATTGCCAACACTGATTCCTTAGATGTCCCCTGCTAAATTATCTTATGTGTCAGGGGTTCAATATAAAGATTGAATACATATGGAGACAGAAGACATTCTGATGCATCCCTTTAATCAAGTAGAACACATCAGACAATTTGTTGTTGCACAAAATGTATGCTGTAGGTTTTGAGTATAATATTTGTATTCTGCGCAAATTCAAAAGGGATCCCTTATTTATTTAAAACTTCAAATAAATAGGGCCATTCCACACAGTCAAATGCTTCTTTGTGTCCAGGAAAAACAGTAGTGAATCATTGTCTGGTTCCCCGGACACACAGAAAAGGTGGAATAAGTTCTGGAAATGGTCACTGGAACTATGGCCTTCTACAAATCCTGCTTTTTCTGGACCCAAAAGAATGGTCCAATCTTATGCTACTGTAGCTGCATGGCTAATCTTTTACATATATTTTAACATCTAGATTTAATAAAGATATGGAGCAGTAATTTTCTGCTTTGGTAGACTCTTTCCCTGGCTTAGGAAGGAGTACAATGTGGGCCTCAAACAGTGATGTATCCTGGGGAGGGGAAGTACCCCCAAAATTGAACAACTTAACCAATAAGGGGATCAGCTCTTCTTTAAAGGTCTTATCAAAAAGGGATGAGAACCCATCTGGTCTGGGTGCCTTATCTAAAGGTAGGGAGGATATAGCCATGGTCACTTCTAACTCTGTTACAAGTCCCATCAAAAGGTCCTGCTGGTCCCTAAAGAGACTAGGAAGGTCAATAGAGGACAAAAACTCTTCTAGGACTATGGATGATGAGGGATCTTGAGGTGGGCCAAATAAAGAAGCTGGTAAAAGTCCTGAAAAATAGCCATCGTCCTCTTGGCATCATTAGTGGGAGAGTTGGTTTGGGGATCAGCCAGGGCTGGGTTCCAATAAGAAGCACACTGTTGTTTAAGGCAGAGGGCCAAAAGCTTACCAGCTTTATTGCCTTGGCCTATGTAAGTGGCTCTGAGGCATGAAGCAGCTCTATCAACCTTCTCTAAGAGGTAGGCTGAGTATTCTACTCCTAACTGCACCAGTTCAGCCAGAGTAGCATCCAAAGATGCAGAAGAAATGACTTCTCTAAGGCTTGAATATTGTGGAGCCAAGTGTCAACCTGTCCTGTATTTTCTCTTTATGGACCATTGCCTGTCAAATTAGTTCACCCTGCCATATAGTTTTAAGAGCTACCAAAAAAATGTCATAGGCCTGGCTCAAACCCTGGTTGTCCAGTATAGAATGAGATAGAAAGGACCTTAAGTGAGAAATTGTGGGGGAATTTTTTAGCAACAAGTTATTTAAAGACCAAGTGTGAGACCTAATTTTTTTAGATGTGTGGAGTCAATGGACAGTCTAACTGGAGAGTGGTCCAAAAGAATGCAAGCTTGTATTTAACACTCCAGTAAAAGATGTAACAGTTGCTGATTAACTAAGAAGTAATCTGTCCTAGAAAGGACCCCATGCCAGGTGGAATAAAATATAAAATCAGTAGCCATAGGGTGTAGAACTCTCCTAAATCAACAAGTTCCAGGTGGTCTAGAAACTATCTGAGAGCCTGTTGGTCCAGAGACAGACTCACTTTGGTTCTGTACATCCTATCTAAGTCATTTGCAAAAGCAAGGTTCCAATCTCTGTCTATGATTATAGATAAATTGCTGCATGGGGTCTACGCCGAGGCCAGAGTTGGAAAAAAGGAGGGGATGTCTAAATTAGGACCATAGACTACACCTAAAACTAGCTCCACATGGCCCAGTCTGCCATGCATAAATAAATATCTTCCCTCCTGGTCTTTTACTTCATTGAGAAAAGCAAAGGGGACAGGTCAAGAAACTAAAACAGCTACACCTCTCTGATGTGTGCAGTTACCTGCCCCAAATACTTGTCTACCCAGATCTTACAAAGATTTTTAATCTGCTTATCTGGTAAATGAGTTTCTTGAAGAAAAACAATGTGGGGATGAAATGTTTTCAAATGTTGAATAATTGCAAACTTTTTAGCATTGTCCCTCTCTCCTTTAATATTCCATGTTACAAAAGTAATACTATGTGCCATAAATAATCAAATAAAAAGGAAGAAACATATTGTATGTATCCCAAGTCTCAATGATAGTGCATAATGTACCTCTCTCCCCCAACAGCCATCAACCCCAACAAAACCCCCAAAACCCTAAATTTCCATAGAATCAATCCACTATCTGATCCCACATAACTGAATCAACTACCCAGTTGTCTAAACAAAAGAGCTACCCCGACCAAATGCCCACTCCTTTCCTCTTGGTCCGGGAAGGCTGAACTGAAGGCAGTCCCCATCCTGATCATGTAATACTAATTAATTCAAAAAGAACATTTGTCCCTCCCACCATTTATAAGGTAATTTTGAATAAACATTTAAATATCATATATAGATAAATGACATTTCTGATGCCAAGAGGTGCCAAGATGAAAAGACATTATCTATAAACAGTAATCTTAGTAACTGTCTGACAGCAGTTAAAACATAAACGTCATAACGAGGATTCAACTAAGTGCAAATTCCAAAACATAAGTTCTTCCGATAATATGCTAGTAAAGAGTTGTATTAAAGATAGACTCTAGTCCAGGTATGATGTAGAACACAAATAACCAGAAGGAAAAACTGAAGAGTCAGTATCCAGCAGAGGGAGTGTAGCCTTGATGTTAAACTAAATTGAGCTGCTGCACTGTCCGCCATGGAGACTACTGTAGAAAGTTCCAGAAGTCCATTTATCATCCATGGTACTATTTTAAGGCTATTCTTTCCGTATTAAAAAATAAAATTAAAATTAGTTCTGCACTGCATCGATCCCATGGATAGAGTGAGTGCAGTAATAAACAAAACGTTTATAATCACTCATAGAATTTAGCATCAGTTCATGGAGCCCAGAACTGAAAATATAGCCTCTTTATGGGGTAAAGGCAGATCCATAGAGTTGAGAAGAAATGCAGTTTCAAAAGTCCTCCTAGACTCTTAAAAGTCCATCTTATACAAGGAATATATAGAAAAGCTAAATGCATTACCCCACAGAGAAAGTTCTAGTGACAATAATAAAGTAAAATAATCAGCTCAATGTCACACTGTGGAACTTCCTGAGGAAATATCTAGAACACCATCCCAGCATCTACAATGTATCAGTAAATAGACTCTCATCTCCACATAGCAGAGTATAAATGATCAGTACGGTACAACTATGGGCCCACTTGTTATTATTTACACAAAAGACACAAGTCAATTGTAGATCTCAATCTCAAGCCATAGAACCAAACATTAAAGTCATTACCTGTAGCCACTTCCAGGCTATAATTAAGGAGGTAAATGAATGAGATTTTGATGGTATTATCAAGGTCTGTAAGTGGTGAACAGAATCCTCGAAGCGTATTTATAGAGGGATTGATAATTTTAGCCTGAACCAGCAATACTGTAATTGTAATTAAAATATACTGATGGCAATGGTTCCTTAGTGATCAATAAGCTGAGCATTAGTCCTTTTTTCCCAAATCAGTACGGAAGAAGTTTGGTAAGTTTGGTTGCCGCTTGAGCTTCTGACTCAAATTGGTGTGGTCCCGTAGCGGCGAGAACTTCCAGTATGGCCGGGTATAGCATCTTGTGCTTAATATGAGCTGCCCACAGTTTGGCTTGGAGGTGATGGTAAGCAACCCGGGCTTGGCAAAAATGATAGGTTAAATCTTGCAAAATACATAGCTTGGTACCAGACCACTATAGAGCTCCCAATTTTTGAGTGCCTTGTACAATATGATTGCGACCCCGGTAGTTTAACAATTTAAAAATCATTGGTTACTGTGGTTCACCAGGGGCAGGTTTTGGTCTGAGCACCCAGTGAGCCTATGTGTGTGTGTGTATATATATATATATATATATATATATAGATATATATATATCTATATATATATATATATATATATAGGCTCACTGGGCACTCAGACCAAAACCTGCCCTGGCGAACTGCAGTGGTCACTGATTTTTAAATTGTTAAACTATTATGACCTCAACTATATTTTATATATATATATATATATATATATATCTGTTTGGAGATGGACCAACTGCCTTTTCACAAAACATTTGGCGAAAGCCTATAGGATGGGTCCCTTCTGCACCTTCAGTCACTTCCAAAAGCACCAAATTATTCCTCTGACTACTTCCCTCAAGTTCATCCACCTTTTCTTCAACTTTGTAAAGGGACCTTTTCAGGGTGACAAACTGGATTCATTTTGTTTTTTTCTGCCTTCCACTGAAGAAATGTGAGCCTCTGAATCAGATACCCGATGGGTAAGTTACTGCAGCATCGGTTTTACTTCTTTCAAGTTGGCTATTATGGCAAAAACAGCTTCTTTGATAGTCACTAGTTCTAAATAAACTTTGTCTGGGGAAAGCTCAGTGACCAGTGGGATGACGAGCTGAAATGGTGTTGTGCTCCGGTGTGGTCTTTTCAGCTGCAAGGCCCAGGCCTGTGTTGAGGAGTCTTCCAATGGAATTGTCCCAGTAATATCCTCTTGGGTTTGCACTTCAATATTCTTTGATTATTAACTGGTTCAGGATGCCAAGAGTGATCATTCAGTGGAGGTAAGTGCCCACAAATAAGATGTGGGAGAGCAAAAAATAGTGTTCTTGATCAGGATGGAGCTCTCTGTATGTGCTGCTACCTCTGCTTAGGCATCACGTGACTCTACAGAGTTGTGATTCTAGATGTCTTTTATATAAATAAAGATCTGAGGTTACTCAATTTATATGCACCACAAATTAAGTCGGGGAGAACAGATATTTGTAAAGCCATTCAACCCTACTTGCATACACGAGGGACATAATTTTTCATCGGGACTCTTATTATAAATTTATAAGTAAGTCAAAATCCTCAGACAGGAAACTCCAAATGTACTGCAATGCTACATAATTGGCTGATATGGTCACCTCCACACTACTGATAGATGCTATTAATCCTAGTCATAACACTGATGTGTGCACTTTTCTAAGGGTACTCCTGCCACACAAGTTGATTTTATTTTTCTATACCCATGGTTACACACTATTTCTGCATCTCAATTATTCTGGTGGAGAATTTGGATCATAAATTAGTGAGTCACACTGTTGGAAATGATTTCATTCAGACTGTTAAGAAAGGACTTTGGATATTTAACTCCTCACTGCTGGAAGACAACTTCTTTCAGGAACAAGTTAGGAATTTTATTTAAGATAAAATGTCCTTGATTGACATGTATGACTCTGTGGTGGACTTGTGGTTAGCTTTTAAGGTGGTGCTTAAGGCGTTCTTTGTCAAATTGGATAAAACAAAAGAAAATCTTGCCTGAAGTATTTGGATTGAAGGCATCAATTACACAGGCTTTTAAGTGAGATGGAAGGGTCAGAGTTTGACTACACTTCCCAAATTTTGCAAATTAAAAATTAGATGTTACAGTTCCAATATCAAAGAATTACATCACTGATGCAAGAACAGTCATTTGCTACACAGGGCAGGCCAGGGAGAGTTAACCCATTTGAGGCATACCAAGACAGAACAGACAGTAGAGTTATGATGACCCTGAAGGATGAACATGGAACCATATACAACACTATGGAACAGATACAAGAAGTGGTAGACGCCTATATCACTCAAAAATGTGAGTGTGTGGGACAACAGGCCAATTTTGGCAGAGATTTTTTCAACTCTTTGCAAATCCCCCTTTCCCACTGGACATTCAAAATGTATTACAGGCATATTTTTCTACTGAGGAAATTGGGAGAGCAATTAAAGCACTAAATAATGCTGTGGCTCCAGGCAAAGATGGACCGCCTGGAGAAATATATAAAACATATATAGAGGAACTGTGTGGAATTTCATCACAATTGAGCGCTGTTCCTGGATGTAAAACTTGAGATTATCTTACCTCCATGAGAGAAGTTTTGGAAAGTGATCAGAGGGGTTATGCAGAATGCTTTCTCCTGTCTCTGGACCAGAAGGCTTTCAATAGGGTACAACATAACTTTTTATTTCAAATATTACAAAGTTATGGTGTTCCCTTGCAATTAATTGAATTCATTAAAGTTACATATACAAATGCCACAGCTTCTTCTTTTGTTAATGGGAGACTTGCTAATACCTGTAAATTGACTGAAGGGGTAAGAGAGGGCTGCTCACTTCACCCCATGCTCTAAGTCTTTTGCATTGACCTGGTACTACAACATGTAGAGCAGGAAAGAGATATTCAGCATGCTATGGTGGATTCCCATGTGGTCCAAATAAAGATCTCAGTGTACATTAAGCTGATGATATTTGTTTATTAGTAAAGGGGCTAGTGGACAGGATTTGTACTTTACAACATTTTCATATGTACAATGCAGTTGTTGGAGCCAGACTTAAAGAGATAAGTACAGGGATATGGGTGAATGAATGCACTCAGCATGTTGTAACTACTACTGATGGAGTTCATTTCAGCTCTAAGCCAATTAAAATTTTGGGAGTTTGTATTAGGGGTACATAAATGGATGTTTTTGATTGGGAAAAAAAATGTCCATAGCTGAATCTAAGGTGACTAAATTGTGTAACTGGGCCATGTCAAAAAAGAAGAGGATGTGTATGGCTAAGACCTGTTCAATTCCAGTTTTCTTATTCCGAAACTTTGTATACCCCACATGTGTCCTTAGAATCAAGGCTATAAAGCCTTTTTTTTTTTTTACTATTGGGAGGAAGTTGTATGAATCCTGTTAAAAAGGGACTGTAGCAATATCAAAGAGTGCCTTGTACAATATTATTCCTTAAGAGAAATAGTGAATAGGGAATGGACAAGACTGGTAGGTCTATAAACATTTTTGAGTAGAAGTGGAGAGTCCAACACAAATACTGAAGTTAATGCTTTTTCTACAGTCTCCTTCAACTCAGATAGAGAGATAGAACCAGGGAAACCTATTAATCGTAAGTTTCTCCTCAGAGTGTTATTTTCAAGATGCTCTAACCTTGATGCTTGAGCCAACTTCTCATGAAGAGAAGCATCAACTGCACGTGTCTGGAGTCAGAGTTCTAGCGGGTTAGGGCTTTGATCTCATTATCACTATTCTGTACTGCCTATTCTGTGTTCCCAAGCCTCTTCTCCATTGCCACACAACGAGAGCTAATGTCATCCAGCGAAATCTCAGTCCTTGAGGTCGACTGACGTGCTTCTGCCTGAAATTCAGTCAGGGGAGACTGAATTGAAGCCAAAGTTGGCTTTCCCTGTTTGGGTTTGGTGCCCTGTTCTGAGCACATCTGCACAATGGGAGGGGTTCCAGCTCTGGCCATTGCAAGAAAACCCTTGTAACCTCGCACCGGAAGCTCCTCTCCCAGAGACTTTGGGAAATACAAACTTATCCATTAGCATTCTCAAACCAGCAAACTCCAGTAGCAGTTTTCAGAAGAAAATACTTAAAACCAGAGGGGTTTTAAAGATGTTTTTAGACCAAGTTTGATAGAAAACCAGGACACTCCAAACAAACATGACTTTTTTTCTCAACCGCTCAACAGCACCCCTCTGCAGTTTATAAGGTTCAATATTAGGCCACTATTTCAAGGGTCTGGAATCTATGACATGTCATTGCTTAAGCATAAATGTGCACCACTGTTAGCTGACTGGGAGAAAGCTAACTTAAAAACCATTAGAGAGAATGGTAAATCAGGTGTCTCTTATGTGCAAAATTGTTTCTTGAAAATAGAACAATGGCACCTTGATAGAACTACCATCCTAGCTAACTCTGGGAATAAGTTGTGCCAGAGGGTGATAACTGATTGTTTTTACATTACCCCAGTGTTCTCTAGAGATGGGTATAGAGGATAGAGCATGTGGGGAAGGTTCTAGGTTGAAACCATGAAACAAACACTGCGTGACAACAACTGCATGGTGTAGAGTGTCTGTATTTAGAGTGACAGGGGTATAACAGCAGTAGGTAATTACCACTACCCCATCACTCTACATTATAATCAAGGAGGGATCAAGTTTCCATGTGCTGGGATACCTGGTTGAGTCACTCCTATAGCGGAGTGGCTAAGGCACCAGCACACAGCAAGAGTAGAGACCTGGGATCATGGTTCAGTTCCCCCCAGGTCTCCTGGTGTTCCTACTTTTTGCAGTGTTTTCTTTTAACTTAAGTGTTCCCCCCTCCCGACGTTTCCCCATTACCAAAGTCCACCTCCCCCAGATTTAGTTATATAAAGTCCAGTGCGTATGGTTGGCAAAGTCCCATATGTTGGAGGGGTGTGGGGGGCAAAGCACCCCATAAAATAGGAGAATGTCCCATTATTTCTAATGGGGCACACTGTTTGGGTTGTGGCTTGTGGTTTTTCTGGCTCTATTGTGGCACATGCTGTAGTGCTTGTGGAGTATATTGCCATGCTGTTATTGTTTGCATGATTATGACCCCATGCCCCTGGGGAACAACTGACAGATGGAAGGGTACCAAAAAATATGTGAGATGTAACTTGGCTTCCTACTTACAGCAGGCTCATTGTCAAAGGTAATGCCCAATACAAGCAATTGGAGGAAAGATACTGCACCTGCCACAGTTGCACCTCACAGGAAGAAAGTATGACACAACTATTTTTTCAATGTAGCTACATAACAACCTTCTGGTCAACTCTTGCTCAACTTTGGAAAGTATCTGACCTTGATCATATAATGTATGAAGTCCTTGTTTTCGGAGACAGGACCAATCCATTGGACTTTTGGCACAAAAGTATTCTGATGGTTCCATGTGTGTGTTTCAAATGGTGGATTTGACAATCAAGATGCATGTGCTTCAGAAAAAAAGACATTCCTTTGGCAAGTTCAATTAATCTCATAGAAGCTGAAGTAAATAAGAGTTCATGAGTTTAGAGTTTTTCCTACATCTGTCTTTGACTGTTACTGGAAAAATATTCATTGGCTGACATGATAGCGGTTCATAGGAAACTAAAGTTTATATTGTAAAATAGTATTGGTGTATCTGATTATTTTGTTATTTTTGCTATCACTATCAGTTTTTTTTGTTTCGGGTAACACATTACTAGATGACTTGTCTAAGGGATTGGGGTAGTAATATATATATATATATATATATATATATATATATATATATATATATATATATATACACACACACACACACACACACACTGAACTGTTGGGGTAATGTCCTTTGATGTGTCTTTTGTTTGATATCTTTAATGGATATTTTGTTTCAATAAAAAAAATCACCTACCCCTCATCAGTAAGTGTAATGGGATCTTTTACTTCCACCTGGACAGAAGGGACCTCAGTTTAATGTCTCATCTGAAAGATGGCACCTCAACAGTGCAGCACCACACTCGTACTGCACTACAGTGACTGTTATGGGTAATATCCCAAGTGCCTGATGTGGGGCTACAATTCATGACCTTCTGCTCTACCAGCTCCAGAGGCAGCAATGCTACTCACTGAGCCACTGACACTGGTTACTGGTTTACAGGAACCTAAAGCTTCATTTATGCAGGCATGGTGATATAGTCTAGAGGTTAGAGCAACAAGCTGTGAATGAGCTTGGTACATCCAGCAGACCTGAGTCTGAGTCCCACAACCTCCATTTGCATACTGTGTGACCCTGAGTAAGTCACTTAACCTCCCCAGTTCTCTCAGGTTGCCCATGAAAACAGGCATTGTGCCTAGTGGACCTTGCCTGGTTACCAAAGAATAAAAAATGCACTTCTCATGTATTCTGTTTTAGATTGTCCTTTTTATTCTGTCATTATTCAGCCTTATGAGAGTTCCCTGTTCCATAGTTTTGTATCTTCTTCAACATTTATTTAGAATAGAAACGAAAGAGAAACTGAAACAAAAAAAAATTGAAGCAGACTCAAAATGAGATGAAAACATCTTACGATAAAGGGGAAAATAGCAATTCAGAATGGCATAAAAAGGGAACCAATACAAAGCAAAACAATTAAAAATCAGGAAGACCTAAACATAGCATAACATAGTGTTGGTCACAGGGATGAATATCATGTGAGAGAGTTCAGTTCACTCTTTTATTTGGTCAACTTGTTAAATCATTACAACATTAAACATATATTTAAATAGATAAATTCCTACAGAGAAGAAAAGAACATAACTAGGCATTAACAGTAATTTCCATAATTGCAGATACAGTAAATCACATGATCCAAAAGCAGCATTTAAATAAATATATTCTTGAATTCTTAAACATTTGGGCAAGTGCATTAGCAAATGACATCTTATTGCATTACAATTCTCAAGAGCTCCGGGCAAACTGTAAATCAACAATACTAAAGACCCCTATCAGGTTTCTTACAATATAAATGTCAAGAGGGTTCAAACATGTTTCTAATGAGTTTTGCTAAACTGTAGTGCTATGTGGAATGCAGAATTCCGCCAGTGGAATTAGTGCAGAATAACCATTCCGCCAGCAGAATTTCTGCTGGAATTTTGCTTGTTCACCTGTGGAATTCTGCCAACTGTGATCTGTGGAATAATATTCCGCGCGGAACAGTATTTTTGCTGCAGAAAATTATTCCACAACAATTTTGGCAGAAAATATTGAGATCCATGGAATAATATTCCATGGAACAGTTATATTTCTGTGGAAAATCATTCTGCAACTATTTCATGCTGTGGAATTCCACCATTCCATTACCAGCAGAATTTCAGCTAAATTTTGACTATTCCGCGAAATTTCGTTCCGCCGGAATTTGAAAATTCTGCACAGTACTGCTAAATTGAATTAAGTCTGATAAATACATCTGCCTTAATTGTGAGTACAAGTGACAGACAAAAATCATATGGAAGAGGGCTTCTGCATGACCCATAGTATAATTAGGCTTGCCACTAAAAGGCAGGCCAGGTTGTCCTATGGCCCCTGCCAGGAAGAAACAATGGGATGGGGGAAGGGAAGGGGTGGAGGGGGAGGGGGAAAGGGGGCCAATGACATCACCTATGATGACGGCATGAGTAATATGACTGGGTAAGGGCTAGGGTTCATGGCATTGGTCAGGGGTGGAGCTACCAGGGGTCCTGATCTGGGGTCCTGAGGGGGTTATATCAGGCCTAGACACACTCAGCCAGCCCTTTTTTTGCTGAGAAATTCCTTGAACTCGGAGCTTAGCATATCGTTTTTTCAATATCCAGGTAAGGCACATGGGGCAGCTAGGCCTTGCAGGTCAAGCAGCCCAGTGTGTTTAGCTTGTTTAAATGGTTGGTGGTTTGTGATAAAAAGACTTGTGTAAGAATGAATTTACAGCTGGTTTCAGTGATAACAGTAGAGATGCTGTTTAAAAAAAATAATTGTTTGTAATTTGTGATTTAGAACTGGGTTTGGAGTGGTGGCCTGCATTAAGATAAGGCTGGGTTTGTAAGTATAAAGCACATGCCCCTGGCATCTTGGGGAAGCAGCATGTGGGGTAGTAGTTGTGGGAAGCTGATATGTTGCAGCCAGGCTATGTTTTAACAATGGAATGCTGTTTGTTGATTAGGGAAGTGTGAGGGGATTAATTTCAAATGCTGTGGTTGGATGGCACCTAGGCATTTGCAGGCTTAGAGGCCCAGTGGTTAGCTGCTCGGATGTAATTAAATATGTTTAAAATATTGTGAGGGTAGCATTGGTTTATGTGGGAACTGTATGGAATACTGTCCTGTTAGTGGTGACTGAGTCCAGTTTGCGTTTCAGTCCTTTTTTTTTGTTTGTTTGTTTTGGGGTCAGAATTTTCTTTGCCTTAAAGGAGGTTTGGTAATCTAAAAGTAAGAAAAAAGGAAGACGGCAGCAGCAAGGAGCCAGATAGCAGGCAGGCTTGCTTGGTCCCTCAGTGGTTGGTCTGATCACTGGTTGTTGGCACAAGATGGGAGTGTAGCAGGTCGTCTCTCATGGGGTGTGTTGGGGCAGCGGGAGGATGGCAGTGGTTCATTCTCACAGTGGAAGGTGCCCGCTTCTGCAGGCGAAGAAGGAAGATGAGCTGTGTTGCCGCTCCTATGTGTGGAGCTAGAGGAGTCTGCTGGTCATGTAGGCCCCAGGCCAGTGGGCATCCCAGTGAGATGATGCAAAAAGTGTGGGGTTAGAGGCGTGGCCCACGTGAAGCAGCATTCAGCAGCCTGGAGGGGTTTGGATGGGCCACAACAAGCGAGTAGATATGGCAGGTGGCTTCCCAGCCTATGCGGCAGGGGAACACCACATGGGACAAGCATTTGTCTCCTTTTTATGGGCTCTGCAGCGAAGGCGACTGAAAGGGCCTGGATAGGCCACAAAGGGGGAGGGGAGCCCTTGGTGTGGTAGCATGGCATAGGGTTCTGATTGGCTCCCATAAGGCTTCACTGGTAATGGGAGCAAAACCGATAGATGCATCATCCCACCACCTCGCCTATTGATGCGAGGGAGTATGGGTTTTTCTCGTTGGTTCATGAGAGTCATTTATTGCATAGTGACTAATGTTTTGATTTTTAAATGCTGGAGGGAGCACTTCTTCACAGTATTAACATCTCTGGTGGATTTAAAGTGGAATGGTGTCTTCAGCTTGCAAAGTTTATAGTACACCCAGGGAAGACCGGAGGAGCCCGATTTGGCAGCCAGCTGAACAGCAAACTTTAAGAAATAATTAAACAAGAGACCGAGGTTGCCAAGGGAATGTGGCAGGAAATTATAAGGGGGCTGCCTCCACCCCTCTCAGCTGAGTAGGCCTCAGGTGGTCCACTGGCGGGGGGGGCCCACATGGAGGGGAGGGTCCAGGTATTCCAGCACAGGAGGTTGCTACATATTTATGGACCTGAGGCAATCCTTGTGTTGGGGCTAGCAGGACTGAAGAGTTTCCTGATAGGAAGGTGAGGAGAGCCAATGCTGTTATTTGGAGGACCGTGGAGGTACTCACCTATAGGCACTCACTCACGTGGTGTCAGCGCTGGCTGCTGCTGTTGTTGGGCATGATGCCCCATTTTACCAAAGAATGCACATAGCTGGGGCAGGACAGGGAGACAGGAGGGGTGGAGGGATGTGGGGCCTGCAGGCAACGGGGCATATGCCTCCAGGAAGTGAGTGTGAGCCTCATGGTACCTCCTCTCCAGGGCCGCAGTCAGTGGGGCAGATGCCTGCAGGAGGTAATTGGTGTGCCTCAGGGTACCTCTCCGGTCAGGTGCTTGCCATGCAGTTGGGTTCCCAGGCAAGTGGCTCAAGAGTGGTGGCATGCTCAGCTGGACCACCGGGCAACCACTCTGGTAGGTGCAATGGAGTATTCACATTTGCCCAGGCAGGGGGAAGACTGGAAAGAGACCCAGAAGGTGGGACCAAGTCCTAAACCCATCCCAGTGCATGCTTCTGCACCAAAGAAAGATAAGGAAGGCCCAGATGGTGGGAAGGATGGTGTGGATATCACTGATGAGAATGAAATGAAGGAATATTTGGAGGGGTTGTTGGGTGACATAGGAGTAGCAGGGATAGAAAAAATGGAATGGGCCCTGCAGGCCATAAAGGGAAAAGGGGCTGGGGAAGAAAAAGGTGGGGTTGGGGCCAAGCCAGGGGACAAGAAGCTGTACGAGGGGCACCTGTTTTTCTCACTGGGGGACCATGTTCCAGTTACGATCAAGGAGAAGATTTGTAAGGGGGAGTATGTGGGCATCTTCGGACTGGTGGACGAGGACATGGCCACAAAGTACGAGCAGAACGAATAGGTTGGGAAGTCAGAGATGGCAGTAACGCTGGCAGGGGTGGGGCATAAAGCAGAAGTAGCCAAGTACAAAGTGAAGACCATTGAGAACTGGCAAGTGGGCTTTATTATCTACAGTGTGTTAGTGCTGGAGAAACAACCAGACCTAGCCATTCCCTTGCTGGTGTATACCCTCCATCATTAGGGATGCTTACAATGCTAAACTAGGATATGGCTGGCTAAAATATGATGAGGCATTTCAGAAAAGGATGGCAGCTAAAGGGGACCTGAGGTGAGACTGCACCCATTCAGAGTTGTGGGTAAGAACACTGTCAGGGAAGGGGTCAGGAATGTGGGGGAACTAGGAAAGAAGAACCCCCCTGCCCCAGGTGTCAAAACCTGCTGGGGTTTCAACAAAGCCTCCTGTACCTGGAACAATTGTAAAGTCAGACACATCTGTTCAAAATGTGGGGGACCACACCCAGCGTCCATCTGCAGACAGGGAGGGAACAAAAGGGGTCAGAGTGGGGGGGCAGTACACTTAACAGCCCTTTCAAGGGGGCTGGAAGGGAGGGCAAGGCAGGGGGTGAGGGAGATGCAACAGGGGCAGTTACAACAGGGGGGCTCCAACTACAGCTGGAATTAGAGGTGAGGAAGCAAGGGGGTGGTGGGGGGCACGCTGGCATGCATATCCATCTCTTTAGAAGTAGTAGAGGCATGCACATGGAGTACCCAAATGACAAAGGAACAACACTACTTAGGGAGGGTTTCTGTAATGGTTTCCCACTGGGGTTTCAAGTGGGGAGGACAGGGCTGAGGACCAAGAACCTTGGGTCAGTGACAGGGAAGGAAGAGGTAGTATGGGCCAAGATACAAAAGGAGGTCATGGCAGGCTGGGTGGAAGGGCTTCTGGAGGCCCACCATGTGACAGCTTTCGTGTGTCCCTATTGGGAGTAGTGCTGAAGAAGCAGAAGGGGGAGTTCTGCTTGATCCACCCTTTGTCATACCCAGAGGGTTCGTTAGTGAATGAGGACATACCAGAATACCTCAGGACAGTGTCCTGTGCCTCATTGGAGCAGGCCATAATACTAATTAGGGCAGTTGAAGGGGCATGGCTAGCTAAGACAGACATAGAGTCAGCATTTGGGCTTCTGCTAGTCAGTCCAGCAGATTGGAACCTTCTGGGTTTTCAATTTGAGGGCAGGCTCTACTTTGACAAGGCCATGCCAAAGTACTGCTCTGTGGTCTGTTTCACTTTTGAGGCATTTGGCTCCTGGGTACAGTGGGTATTTGGGGTCTGGTACAAACACAGGAGGGTTGTGCATTATTTCCATGACTTCCACCTCATTGGCAAGCACACAAAATGTTGCAGGACTTCAAAGGGATGTGCCAGCATATTGGAAAACCTTTGGCACAGGGCAAAACGGAGGGCCCAGACCATCGATTAGAAAAGTCCCGCAAAAACACTTTGCGTGGTGCTATTCACTGAATATAGCATTGCACCTGTATTCATGTGCAGGCCCCCTCAGTTTGCCCCTTGCATACATTATACTTTTTCCCAGTGCTAATGCAGTTTGTGCATGCTATTTGACCTTCTGAATATAGCAGGCACGCTCTAATCAGTGCAAACCCTGCACAGATGGTTTGAGCCCACCACAAAGTTCTGAATATCTGGCCCTAAGTCTTTTCTTGCATGCATCTCAAGTAATTTTTTTTTTTTTTGCATAGGATTTATATACATCAGCTGTAACATTTACCCTTTATAAAATCAGACCAAAGGACATTGTAACTCATTTTTTTCAAGCTGTGGAATCAAGGCATTTAGCCAAGCTATGGTATTGTTGTACTGTAGTTTATCCAATTTAATTTTTCCCTTTGATGAGCTACAGAAACTGAAGCAAGTTTATCCAATAGGAAATAATTCAAGATTTCATTAGAACTTGCAATGTTAACCTTGCCAGTTCAGCTCTAGTGTTCTGCAACTAGCAAAGGTTTTAGAAACCTTCAATACAACTCTATAGAATAGTGAGAAAGGAACTCCTAATTTTAGGCCACATTTTGCAACCTCATGCATGTGCTACATTTAATGTAATAGAATTTTATTTGGCCTCACCCGTGATTAATGTTGGTTCTACAGAATTTCCACAATATTTGTTGTTAGTATAAAATTGTGTTCTTATTTTGTTTAAGTTTACCTACTGAGCTAAATGTATATTCTGACTTCCAGTATATGAAACTTAACTCTAATGTGAGAACATCACTGAAGCACTCACTGCAAGAAAGAGTCCATACAGACAAAAATGGGTTGAATAATCTTACTATGTTATTTAAGTTCAAAAGGTGCTGTTGACATCCACAAAAGTCAGTGGTGGAAAACACTGCTGATACACAAGTGTGATGTCACAGAAAGCCCAGCACCACAGATTTACGTTTCACTCAGGTGAACCCTGAGCTTTCTCAGAATGTTTAGCTAGTGCATAAGGTACAATGTATTGGCATTTCAATTAAAGAAATCTATTAAATTAATTGACACATGACTTAAAAACATATATGGTAGCCAATATGGAAGATGATAATGTTATCCCTGATGGATTTAACGAAGATCATCTGTTTAATTAATTAACTTACAAGGATCATGTCCAGAAGTTTGAAAGACATGGGCATACAGTATAGTGCAACAAGTTGGCATATGTAAGAATAGCTGAATTACAGATGAGACAGGGAGGAGACATGACAACTTAGAGCATGATACTCCCCACATGCCTTGTCTGTGTTTACAGGCTCTGTGCCCTGTAGAAACCTGAGTAAGACCAGCTAGCAAGATTGAGGAAAGTAGGGGTGCAAGTTTCTAGAACTACGGAGGGCTTCCTTTCCAACGGCAAGAAAAAAGGATCAGATACAAAACTCACTTAGAACTGGGAGGTATTAGGGAATTGGAGCAAGGCAAATGTATTTCAGTAGCATTAAGTATTTTATGATACATAGTGATTTTTTACGATATATCAATGATGCCTCATTTGCTTGAATGGAATATCACTGATACATCACAAAATAGCATGATAACTGCTACTTACTGCTGCCTGCTACTATACCTGTATATAAGAAAGGCACTCAAGAAATTTAAGAAAGCTGCCTAATGCTAGTTATTACAAATACACTGAAAATACTCATTGAAGACAGTATAGAGGATGTTATGGACAGTTGAAGTATGATTAGGAATGGTTACCATGGGCCAACCCATGGCTAGGGAGCTGCTTGCCATGCAGGTGATGCAGGTTTGTACTCTGAGCCCAGGATGTCCTTGTTGGCCTGTAGAAGTGGATTTAGTGTCCCTATGGATGTTCTGCTATGGATTGTGGTCTATATCCCTCTCTGCTCACCGCCTGGAGTCCAGACAAGAGCAACACAGAGACTATATTGAAAGCATTGTAGGACATTTTCAGACTTGTTAAAGGTGTTCTTTGACTTCAAGAAGTTTGATCATCTCTCGGCTCTCCTAAAAAAACTTCATTAGCTGCCAACTGAATACAGAATCAATTATGAAACATTGTTGATTGTATTCAAATGCCAAATTGGACTTGCTTCCTCATATGTATCGGAATTGCTTCATCATCTTCCACCTCGCTGACTCCACTCTTCTGCTGCTTATCTCTATGATTATGTTTAAGTGTTTGTACAGCACCTTGAAAGTTTTCTGAAGGTGCTTTAAAAATTGCATTTAGTATTATTATTAATATGCTCAGGAGGGACAGGGTAGAAGTAAGAGAGGAGGGCCTCTAGTGTAAGGAGTTGGGCCAGGCAGATGATATCTTCTCCTATTCTCAAGCTAAGTTGGGCTGCTCCATTTCCATTTCTCTATCCCCTGATCTAAGGAGTATGCCTCATTTATTTAAACACTTCTCATATGGAGCAACTTCTCTGGCCTCCAGCTGGGAGGGGAGTAATGATATGGAGCTCAGCTGGGTCACTTCAAAAGAACACAAGTTCAGTGAGAAGGCATCAGTTATATGCTGGTGCCAATGCAAGAGCAAGCCAGGCCAAGGCTAATGGGAGTGTTATAGGAAGAGTACCAAAAAGGATTAGCTTTTCAAAGCACCTTTGGTACGGTAGAGGCCCAGCACACAGACACGGAGCAAAAGGGGAAACAAAGAGTATTAAAAAAGGCAATCCTCATGGTTTCACAAAAGCAAGCTCATGTATAAAACCCCTACAGTTCTTTAAATATGTAACACAAATGATGAGATGGGATAGCCATGGAAATTACAGTGCTGTCCACCAGCATCAGATGCTCTGTGTGTGTGCAGTTTCCTGTTTGACAAATTGGAGTAATTGTCATCTGATTACCCTAAGTTGCTGTTATCCTGAAGATATTACAGCAGAAACTGTGATAAGAGCACTTAATCTTGACAAACAGTACTGTATTTATTTATTTATTTTGGGAAACCATTTGCACCATGCTACACACCATACTCACTGACAAGGTTCACTCTGTAGACAGTTATAGAAGGGGAACTGTTGGGATGGACAAAGAGCTAGCTTTTGATAGAAAATAAAGGGTGACTGTGACAAGATAGGTCTGCTCTTTGTCCTTGCCAGTTACAACGTTTGGACCAGAGGGGGTTTTGTAAGGGGCTTTGGTGGGACCCAAATCAGGAGTTTGCTAAATATACCATTTGGTGGGGGGTAGCCTTTAAGACTACAGTGCAGAGAGACCTGCAGACATGCAATCAACCCTTAACTGGATAACTGGTGACAGCTGTAGGCTGAGGCAGCTGAATAAAACAAGCATTGGCTTGTGACAATCATGTTTGCTTGCTTGTATTTGCTGTGTAGATGTTAATCCTAAATAGCATAGATAGTGCCAGGGGGAGGCAGAATGAAAAGCCATTTAGTACAGAAAGCACAACAAAGGTTTCTAGTGGGAACCTTCATGGCAGTACAGTACACACTGTCACAGCAGCTTGTGATGAGGGAGCGAGGCAGAGAAAAAACTGGAACTGCTGCAGAGTTTCTGTTGGAGACAGTTATTCAGTACAAAACGCATAACAATTGTTCCTAGTAGGAATCTACAAGACCATACAGATTGTCACAGCAGCTTCCACCATGCATTTTCTAGCCTAAAATGAGCTAAGTAGATCAAAGTGACCACTGAGAGAAGGCAAGAGAAAAAGAAAACCACTATTGTTATCAAAGGAAGTTGCCAGTAAGAGCAAACACAGGAGGAGGACAGGGTAGTGTATTTGGAAAAGCAGAGGGAGGCAGGGAAGGCAGTCAGGAGCACAAAGGCACAAATGGAGGAAAATATAGCCCAGGCAATAAAGAGTGGGGACAAGACTTTTTATAGGTACATTAGTGAAAGGAGAGACAAGGGGTTGGATTGTTGATATTAATTGTTATTGTTTTCCGATAAAATAAAAGACAAGATGGAAGACATATTACAGTATACAGTCACATAATCTGCACATAGACACATTTGGCCACCATACATCTTTATATAAGTACATCTTTATATAAGTACCAAGTGCTAGAACAGTAGACAGGAGAAAAGGTTTAGTGGATAAGAGAGGGAAAATGAGGGGTACATGCATCTATCAATTTATTTGTAAGATCTGCATTAGTATATTTCCTAATGGTATAACCCTCTACTTCAAAAGCGTAGGAAACATTGATCAGACATTTGACAGTAAACTTAAGAGACATAACAATGACTTCTATGTGTTCAAAGGGGAGTTAACTCACCTCTTACGAAAGGGATTCCCCTACCAAAGACTGACACTTAGAGGCAAGGTATTAGGTTTGGTGGGGGTATTCTACCCTAGCTTCCCCCCAAGCCAAGTAAATAACCTATAAGGGTACTCACCAAGACAAGGTGCCATCTCAGAAAGTTATCTTAAACACATAAACATAAACACCTCAAACAAAAACTCTGTATATCTGAAGCCATACCTATCCCTCTTCATGGCATCTAGAGGAGGCTAGGCAAGAGTGTGCATATGCTCTGCAAGAGACCAATCTGGCCCTAGAACAAAAACAAAATGTATCCCAAGCTTGAGTCTGTATTGGGTGAGTTAAACACTCTATATAACACCATATATACAACCATCCAAGTATTTATTGGACAGGACTCATAGTTTTAATCTCCAAACCAGCAAGGGAGTACCATGGGCTCCTCTCAAGCTATTGGGTCCTCTTATGAAGATCCCTTTCAGTATTACTTTTGTACCAGTATGAGGCTATGAGGGTATTCAACCTATCCCTGTTGGTGATTGGACTGCACTCAGATATTTAAGATAGAGTTCCCAGCAGGCTTCAAAGGTGGAAAGCTTGGTCTTTTGTAGATAAGATATCTTGTCCAGTTTGGCCAAGATGGACAGGGACCCCAACATTTCTGACATTGTAGGAATTAGGGGAGTTCTCCAATTACATAGGATAGCTCTTTTTGTTTGTAGAGCCAAAAAAGCCAGGCACCTGTACCTCAATCTGGTCAACTTGGGCATATCCACACAGATCCCCAAAAGAAAGAAGAGAGAGCTAAGAGGAATTGATTTGTTGCAAAACCCTAGAGGCAGTTTTTTGTATTTCTTGCCATAGGTGCTGGAGTTTTGGGCAAGACCACAATACATGCACTAGGTCACCCCTTGGCTCCTGACATCTCCAGCAATTATCCTGTTCCAGTACTTTAGCTTTGTGATGGATGACTGGGGTTCCATACCAGGAGTGTGCAATTTTATTTTGGATTAGTCTGGATTTGGCATCTGTATACCAGGTATGTGTATCCACCCACGCTTTATCCCAGGCCTCAGATGGTATATGGGTCTGCAGCATTCTTTCCCATCTTTGTCGGGCTTCATCTGATTGAGATAGAAGAGTATCTCTAAGAGTGGCATATATATGACCTGCAAGGCCCTTAGAACAAAGTAGCCACTTAGCCAGGGGAGAACTTTTGTCATGACTCAAGCTGGGGATAAAAGATGCCGGGTGGCATCCCTGAGTTGGAGATATCTCCAAAAGTCTGAGTGCAGGATACCCCATAGTTGTCACAAGGAGTGGAACATCTGCATAGCTTTATGTTCATGTGCTAACAGATCACTCATTTTAGTGATACCTAACTCCACCCAGTGTTTCCATAGGACTTCAGCTCCTCCTATAGTAATCTCTGGGTTTTGCCAAATCAGTACATAAGAAAGTGGAATGGGGTCTAAGTTCATTTTACGGTGAGAGCTGAACCAGTTGGCTCTAGATGCAGTTACCGTGGGTGAAGTAAAGTCTACACTTGTTTTACTGGCCACGGATCTTTTAGGGCTGCTCCTTTGTAGAAAAAGGGAAGAGGGATGAGATAGGCCCATAATTTTGTTTCTAGTTGTATCCATTGCGGCGAAGGGGAGGAAGGGGAGCGTGCCCATTTGACTGTTTGAGCCATAAGGAAGGCCCTACGGTATCCCTCTGGCCAGGGGAGATTCCACCCGCCTTTCTTCCAGTGAGACCTCAACTTAGAGTGACTGAATCTGGGTTTAGATCCCTCCCATAGAAAATCGCCAATTAATTTATCAAATATCTGAAACCATTGTTTTGGTAAAGTAACAGGCAGATGCATCAGAAGATAAGAGTTTAGGAGCTGAGATCATTTTCACCGCTGCAACTTTCCCTGCTAGGGTAAGCTTAAGGAATCTCCATCTATCAAAGTCTATCTTAATGGAGGAGAGGAGGGGCTGTACATTAGCTTGCCATATTGTCTCTAGAGATGGGGTCAGGAAAACCCCCAAATATGTAATCCTTCTGGTGCCCAGAGTAAAGTATCTGCAGCTATCATTTGTTGTACACAGTGGGTGTTAAGAGGGAGTACTTCCATCTTACTCTGGTTCATTCGTAGACCAGAATAAGTTGAGAAGGTTTCTAGGAGGGGAAGAAGGGGGAGAGATAGCATTATGAGCATCTTCCAGAAGGAGAAGGAGGTCATCAACATACATAAAGGTTGTATAGTGGGTATTCCCCACTAACATACCTTTTATCTCTGGGTGGTTTCTAATAGCTGCAGCCAGGGGTTCGATGGCCAGTACAAATGAAGGGGGGAGAGTGGGCATTCTTGCCTCATATCTCTGCCCAAAGGGAATGGGGTGGAAAGCACTGAGTTTGTGTTAACACTAGCTAAGGGGCCTTCATAGATGGCTTTTATCCTGGAAAGAAATATTTCCTCTAATCCAAAATGGGAAAGCGTCATAAATAATCCCATTCCACGGATTCAAATGCCTTTTCCAAGTCAACCGTGATGGCAGCTGTAGGTGTATGAAGGGACTTGGCAAGAGCGATCAAGTTCAGCAGGGTCTGAACTATGACGTCCAGGTATAAATCCCACCTGTGATGGGTGTACAAGAGCGTTCAGTAAGGGATTAAGTCTGGAGGCTAAAATTTTGGCATAGAGCTTACTGTCCAGATTTATAAGTGAGATCGGGTGATAATTTCTGGGGTTGGTGGGGTCTTTACCTTTTTTGGGAATAACCACTCTGATTGCCTCCTGCATAGAAGGCGGTAAGGCACCTTTAAGTTCTATCTCCTGAAATACTTGGGTTAGAAAGGGTGAAATAGTAGGGGCCAGAATGTGGTAGAAGTCAACTGTATAAACATCAGTGCCTGGAGATTTCCCTTTTTTCAAGTCTTGGATGGCTGCAACCACTTCCTCCCTCGAAATAGGGAGGTCGAGAAGTTGTGCTTGTTGCCTCTGTAGTTTAGGCAAACCTAGAGTATCCAAAAAACCCTGTGTGTCTCTGTTAGGGCCAGTATGTGTGGAGGAGTATAGGTTTTTGTAGAAGGAGGACATAATATCATTAATATCTCTAGAGGAGGTACTCAGCACCCCTTGTTTGTTCTTCAACCCCGGGATATATCTGCTGGCCTGCTGTTTGTGAAGTTGATATGCGAGTACTTTACCCTTTTTGTCCCCACCTTCCCAAAAGGTGTGCTTAAGGTGAAGGATAGCTGCTTCGGCTTTCCTATTTAGAAGTTGGTTAATTTCAAATCGATTGCTCAAAATGGATTTACCTATGGGTGACTGAATAGATGGTGAAGGCATAGCCTTAAAAATACTCTCAGCTGTTGCTAATCTCTGTTCAAGACTGACCAGCTGCAATTCCCTTTGCCTACGTTTGGCTGCAGCGAACCCCATAATGCTACCTCATACCATTGCCTTAAGAGCTTCCCACGTTGTACCAGCAGAGGTGTCATTTATAGGGTTCTCAACTAGAAAAAGGGAAAACTCCTTATTAACTCAGGGAAAAAAGTCAGGGTCTTTCACTAGAAGTGAGTCCAATCTCCATTGTTTAGTCGGGGGAGCCACCGGATCCCATTGTATAAGGAGCTGGACTAGGGCATGATCTGAAATATAGCAGGGAAGAATTGAGACATCAAGGGTTTTAGTTGTCAAATTGGGTGAGCCAAGCCAAAAGTACAGGTGGCTATATGAGGCATTTGCTGCTGAATGAAATGTATAGTCTCTTGCCCTGGGATGGAATAGCTGCCATAAGTCTGTAAGCCCCTGGTCAGAGATAATTTGCTGGACAGCCCTCCCACTTCTAAGGTGTGCTTCCTTCCCCCCATCATTCCTATCCAGGAGAGGTACAAATGTGAGGTTGCAGTCCCTACAATTAACAGGCGGCAGTCTGGGGGATTAAATTCCAGAATTGTTTCTGCCAGATTATGAAAAAACTGAGAAGTGTCTTCATTGGGGGCATATATATTACACAGGGTGAGTGGGCCTGTGGGCGTACTATAAGTAGTTATTTTCCATCTGCCATCTTGATCTGAAAGGGTCTGTTTTAGTGTTCAGGCAAGAGATTTATGGACAAGGATGAGAACCCCATGCTTCCTAGTCATGGTATTGGAGTGAACTTGTTGACCGACCCAATCTTTTCTCATACAAGTATGGTCATCCCTGGAGAACTTAGTCTCCTGCAGGAAGGCCACTTGGGAACGATTACGTTTCAGGTGAGCCAGGACCTTCTTATGTTTTATTGGGGAGTTTAGCCCCCTGACATTCCATGTGTGTATCACAATATCAGACATTTCGTTTAGGGGCCCCTGGGGTATAACAAAGCAAAAAGGACATAGAGAAAGGGGAGAAAAAGCCAAGGAGCAAAACAGTAGGGGTACCTTTGTTTGTTCGGTATTTAAGGGTCACTAACCTGTCCCTATGAAGGAGACTTTACCAGTGGCCGTGGGTTTATCTATCAACACTCCAGAGACTATATACTGTCTAAAAGTCTTAACTAACTAGCTAACTTATCCTACAAAATATTAAAGGAGGTGCAGAAGGACTAAACTGGCTAGCGTCCTAGCCGATGGTATACCCTAACGCTCTTGGGGGTGGGGAACTAAGCTTCCCGAAAGGGAAGAAAACACCTTATTACTAAGTTGCTTGTACTAGCTTTTCTGGCACCAAGGTGAAATTCAGACAGAGCAGCTATCCAACTGTTGCAAGAGCCATATCCGGATATACCTGCAAACCCTTCAGGTGGGGAGGTAACAAGTATTTCAAGAGCTCTTAAACTGGTATACAATTTGCATGACAAAATAAAGACCGAAGTTCAGTTATATCAGTAGGCCTAACCTTCTTAATAGTCATTAATCTGTTAGCAACAATCTGCCATAAGCAGAGGTTAGTATAAACCAGAAAGAGAAAAAAAAAATAATGCAAACACCAGAGGTGTCAGCCGACTGATCTCTGAGTCTTATCTGTAAAACCACATCCTTGGAAAAAAGTCAGAAGGCGAAAGAAGAAAAGACCCCAAAATCAGCCAGAAACAAAAATAGCTCTTATAACTGTAACAGCCACTGAGTACAAACATCTATCATCTTACAGGTTTAGAGCCTTTCTGTCATAAGTTTGTGGCAGGCAACTTGACAGCGAACCTATTTTACCACCCTGTCCTTCACAGCACTGAAGTTTGGCACTGGGTAGAAGTGTCTGATATATGAGGTAGTTTAATATTACCCTGGAGGGTTGGTGCAGGAGCTACAGAGCTATTTGGGAGGACAGTGTCGAATACGGCCCACTCGCACACATTAGGACTGAATCAGCTCCTCTCCCTTTATTGCACCATTGTTTGGCAGAAGTTACTCCAAATACCAAAGAAATTTCCTAAACAAATTCTGGGTGAATGCACGCCAAGAAAAAAAAAGCGACGAACAGGTGAGTCGCTACATTTGTGGAAGCCTTGAAATGTGTGTAAATGGTATCCACGAGGGATAAACTATGCTCCCAGTGGTCCTATATCGGACAGACTAGTCAAAGCTCACTCCTGGGCCAGTATAGGGGGGAAGGTCGGAAAGAAGACTTTTGGCTCATCTTAGTGAGAAGTGGTGAGCTTAGTAGGAGAGCAATGCGGGGGGGGGAGTAACAATGTGTTCCTTACAGGAAAATGAGCTAGCCAGTGTTATTGTCTGGCAATTTTATCCACCCAACATAGGTCCCCAGGTATCCACCTCCTAGTAGCTTAATCTGCTTTGTCTTATTTATAGTCTTTGCAATCTTTAAAAACATTCAGCCCAAAAGAAACCAGCAGACAAGCGACTAGGGTTACATCGATGTAAGCTATGTTATCTGCTACTAAAGCCAGTCCACTGTAATTAACTGGAGCGACCTATGTTTAACCATATAGGCCTCAGTTTCCTCTGAGTACATCCCACCCCATGTTTTCTAATGCCTTTAGACCAACAGCCTCCAGATACTTATCTGACAATTAAACAGGCTATTAAAGATTCTCATAGTTCATGGAGGGTTTAGTTGTTTTGCCTCTGCAGGGTCTCATTTGGAGTTTCGGTCTGGGGGAGAGCCCGAAGCTTGAAGGTGTGGCGGAGGTAACTCCGACTCTTGTCTACGCATTGTGGGCCCAAACAGTGTGTGTTTCCTCGGGGATATCGTGGTCCGGATCTCCATTCCCAGTGTCCATTTCAGCACATATCTCAACATCGGGAGGACCACTCAAAATCAAAAACCGGTTGTGGGCAAAATACGGGCTGACATACTCTATTTCGGAAGCAGCAGAGGCCGAAAGGGTTTGGGCCTGTATTTCAGAGACATTTTTCCTCTCCTGTGGGTGGCCCCGTTGGAATGTGGTGAGGTTGGCAGCCTTTTCCTGACTTTCGTATTTCTGGGTTCCAGACCCACCCGGGGGGGTGGGGGGAAGAGAGGTATCAGAAGAATCGCCTTTAGACGAATGCCGTTGAGAAATATTCTCGGCCTGCTCAGAAGACAATGAGTTTGGGCCGGCCAGCCGCATAGTAACAATGAAGGCCAAGGCCGCTTCTGGAGATGAGAATTGGTGGGCCGCTCCATTTACAGATATTTGTAACGTTGCAGGATACCTCAGGGTAAAGGGAATATTCAGCACATGTAGCTTCCGACGTGCTTCAGAGAAGGCCTTGCGTCGGGCTGCTAGCTCTCTTGAGTAATCCTGGAAGATCATAATCTTGTGATCTTTCCATCGGAGTTGCCCCAGCTCCCTAGCCCTTGTCTGGATTGCTTCTTTTTCGGCAAAGTTCAAAATTTGAACTATGGCTGGGCGAGGCCTTTCCCCTTGAGCCAGCCTGGGTTGCAGCGTACAGTGCTCCCATTCCATCATGATCTTAGTGCCCTGGGGTAATTGCAGAATCTCTGAAAGCACTTGTTGTAAAAATGGTAACACCCTACCACCCTCACAACCCTCCAGAAATCCAAGAAGGTATAAATTGTTATGACGACTTCTATTCTCTAAGTTGTCTACTTTTTCTTGTAGAGATTGAAGTTGGGCCTCCTGTTTCCTCATGATTGCAGCATGATTCTGGAATGTATCCTCTTGCCCAGTGGCCTTTTGTTCTACTGCATCGACTCTGAGGTTTATCTGTTGAATGGAAAAAGCAGAATTATTTGCTGCCAGAGTAAGCGTATCAATGCTAGCCATAATAGTCACAAACATCTCTCTGATTAAAGGTTCTTCTTTCTCTTTTAGTGAGTGCGCCATACTGTTTGCCTCGCTGCCAGAGCTGCAGCTCCATTCATTCTTATTTAGCTTAGCTGTGGTCGGTTTTGTCTCAGAGTCGGCCAGTTGTTAGAATGAGCCTTTGGATCACTTAAGATTCGTTTTCCTCCTTAAAAATCCACCCACGATGGTATCAATTTAGGGTTCTAGGCTCTTAAGTGAGCGGAGCTGTAGAGCTAGGTGACCATCTTGGTTGAGCGTTAGCCACGCCTCCAAGGGGTGGGATTGTAACGCTTAAGGGGGAAGAAGGGGAGTGTGCAGAAGGGGACTTGGAAAAAGCAGCAATCTTGAACAAACATTTTTGTTCAGTATTCACAGAAGAGGGGGAAGGTGAGAGACCACAATTAGGTGACAAGAGCAATAAGGCGAGGGAGGTGGACACCAGTCCATTTATATAAGAGAGAGTTCTAAAGGAACTCATACAACTGAAAGTGGACAAGGCAATTGGACCAGGTAGGATTCATCCTAGAATAGTAAAGGAGCTTAGGGAGGAGCTGGCAGCACCACTAGCAGACCTGTTTATTGGATTGCTGGAAATGGGAGTGGTTCCAGAGGACTGGAGGAGAGCAGATGTAGTCCCTCTAAACAAAAGTGGGAGCTGGGAGGAGGCTGGAAATCATAGACCTGTCAGCCTGACCTCAGTGGTGGAGAAAATAATTGAATCACTGCTAAAATAAAGGATTGTAGAACATTTTGAATCTAGTGGAGCACAAGATCTGAGGCAGCATGGACTCAAAGTGGTAAGGTCAAATCAAACAAATCTGATAAATTTATTTGATTGGGTGTCCAGGGAAGTGGATCGGGGGAGCGGTGGTTGTGACCTACCTGAACTTCAGCAAAGCCTTTGACATCGTTCCACATAAGAGGCTTGTAAACAAACTAGGCAATCTGAGAATGGGTCACAAGGTGGTAAACTGGGTTAGAAATTGGTTGAGGGACAGAACACAGTGGGTGGTGGTAAATGGAGCTCGATTCAAGGAAAGGAGGGTGATCAGTGGAGTGCCACAGGGATCAGTTCTGGGGCCAGTCCTATTTAATATCTTCATAAGTGACATTGCAAAGGGGCTTGAAGGAAAGGTATGTGTCTTTGCAGATGACACTTAGGTCTGCAACAGTGTAGACACTCCGGGAGGGGTGGAAAAAATAAGGAAGGGTCTTAAGTAAACTAGAGGAATGATCAAGAGTGTGGCAGCTACAATTCAATGCAAAGAAGTGCAAACCCATGCATTTGGGGCACAGGAACCCAGGGGAGACTTACATGACGGGGGAGGAGATACTGATGCCTACCAAACATGAAAGGGATCTGGGAGTAATCATATCAGATGACCGAAAGGTGGCCAAACAATGTGCAAAAGCTGTGAGGGAGAGCCAGTAGGGTACTGGGGTGCATAGGGAGAGTTATTACCAACAGAAGAAAGAAGGTGGTGATGTCACTGTACAAGTCCTTGGTGAAACCCTATTTGGAGTACTGTTTCCAGTTCTGGAGGCCAAATCTCCATGAGGACATAGACAGGATAGAGGCAGTTCAGAGAAGGGCAACAAAAATTATGCAGGGCCTGCACCAAAAGTCATATGAGAAGAAATTGGAGGATCTCAATATGTATACCCTGGTGAAAAGGAAAGAGAGGCCTGCAGCCCTGCTCTGACTGCAGCCCTGCTCTGTCTGAAGCTGCAAGGCTGTCCAAGCCCTTGACCAGGCACCATGATGAGGGCCACTCCCTTCAGCAGCTCTGCTTCCTGAGACCTGCAGCCCTGCTCTGACTAAAGCCGCAAGGTAACAGACTCACTGGCTCCGCTCCCCAGAATCATTAAAACTGTACAAAAGGGAACTTTCCTCTTATTTTAAACTTGGTACTCTTTTGCCTCTTTTAAACCTCTGCAGTGCTGATAAATCTTAGTACATACTGTAAGCTAGTCTATTTTCGAGCTACTGTTTAGCTGCATTTAACCAAATTGTAATTGTCTGCTGAAAAACACTACTGCTATTTAGATGCACTAATTAAAACTGTACCATCTGTTAGTACAATTTATTTTGCCTTGTTCTGACTACTCTCTGTTCTTCTTAGTGAAGCCAGTTTGAATCTTGATATCCTGTTCTCTGTTTTGTTCATCTAATAACTCCTCCCTCTCTACTCTAATTGTAAACCCAGGCTTAAACTTGGCTCTGTTTGTAACTACTTGCTTAATATTTATTTTTTTTGCCCTGCCCAACTCTAACCTTTCTTTTTTTTTTTTCTAAGACGCTCTCCATCTGTATCCTAATCTTGGTGCTCTTTTTCACTGCCTGCCAAAGAAATTATTATTTTGCCCTGCCCGACTGTATTTGTTTTTTTCCCAGATGATCTGCATTTAGCCTAATCCCCTCTTTTGTTTAAATTCTTTTGTTGCACACAAGCTCCTGCTAGCAACCTGACTCTGATTCTCATTACCCCCCCCCCACACACACACTTTCAGTGAATACAGTTCTTTCGTGAGCTAATCCAAAACCCCACTGGCAACCTGTCTCTGCCTCCCATTTGCACGCCCCCCACTTGAGAGATCACAGCTCCTTTGTGAGCCTTTAGCTTAAGTCTAACCTCTGTCTCCTCTTTATCCCAAGGCTGTCCAAACCCTTGACCTGGCACCATGCTGAGGGCCACTCCCTCAGGCAGCTCTGCCTCCTCTGACCTGCAGTCCTGCTCTGACTGAAGCCACAAGGTAATGGACTCACTGGCTCCACTCCCCAGAATCACTGAAACAGCATGAAACTGAACTTTCCTCTGATTCTGAACTTGGTGCTCTTTCACCTCGTTTAAATCTGTGTAGTGCTGATAAATCTTAGTACATACATGCCCGCTGGTGCTGTGCACCAGCTCCCCATCCACCACCCACTCATCCATCTGGCTGCCCTAGCTGGGCTTTTTATTTTATAGCTATTAAGGGGAAATATGGTTTACCTGAAATTTACTAACAGACCATTTCCCCATCTGCAATTTATACTTGCTGCCCACTAGAGGCGCTAGCCCTAAACACTCTAGAGCATTAGGATTCCAGCTCTTCTCATCACAGTTACTCCCATCTAATCCCTTCCTACCAAGCTAGCCTATAATGTGTATTTCTAAGGGTTCATGCCTCCTTCTACCATCCACCAAATCATCCTCCTTTTATATCTCATAATTCTTCTTAGCCCTACCCCTCAAAAGCCTTATACAGGTAACTCACCAGGAAATTCCCCTACTCTTAGTATAATACAAAACCTGAACAACTCCCATCTGAGTGCAGTTACCTCCTCTCCGTATTATCTCAGTGTGACACACTCCTCCACAAAACCCTGTGCCTCGCTTACTTCGACCCCCTCCTTCCTTGCCACTTTAACCTCCCTAACTATTCTTGTCACTTGCACGTACCACAAAACTATCAGCTTTACCTCCTCTTCTAGGAAGCCCTGGTACAAAAATACTAAGCTCCATTTTATAATTATTATGCTTCTCCTCTAAACTGCTGGGAACATATGCCCTAATCCAGGCTCTCATCCTGCCTCTTCTGCGACTTCAACACCACCATGCTCCATCGCAGCAGCCCACTACATGTCTTCTCTCCCTCATGGCCTCAAGATAGTCCACCTCGATTGTAGGAGCATCTTGCCTAAACTTGCCTTACTACAACCCCTCATTCTTATCCTTGCCCAGGATCTCCTTATCCTATCTGAAACATGGCTCAACCACAAGATCCTAGATCCCTCAGTCTCTATGTCAGGTTTCAACATCTCCAGACAAGACCGAACTGGTAGGGGAGGTAGAGTAGCAATATACACTGCCTCCCATTTCTAGTTCACCACTGTGCTAAGCACCTCAGTCCCAGCAGCTTATGAGGCTCTGGCCCTAAGACTCAACCTCCCTCACTCAATTTCTATATATATAGCAGGAATATACTGCCATCCAGGACTACCGTCCTCTACTGTGACAAACCTCCTCACAGAACTAACTGCTATCTCTTCTAAAAGAGAGTTGTGTATCCTAGGCAATTTTAACTTAAATTGGCCAGATGCCTCCCTAAGTAAATTGTGCAATGCCATCTCTGCCCTTAATCTAACACAACTGGTTACTGAACCAACTTGATTTAATCTAAAAACAGGTAATCACACGCTCATTGACTGGGCCCTCACTACCCACAAACACAGAGTCATAGATTCTCGCCTTCTACCAGACTTGCTAAGTGACCATCATATGATCTACATCATTCAAAAGTCTCTCACAAAATAATCGTAACCCGCACATACAAATCCCTCAAACTATCACACCTACATCAGGATCTATACCAAACAGACTGGTCCCCTCTCTACTCATCCCATTCAGATATCGATGTCCTGGACTTCTTCCATGCTCATTTTCTTAATATCTGGAATAAACACGCTCCCTTCAAACACACCAGGGTACATGCTAACCATCTCCTTTGGATCACACCTGAACTACTGGCATGCATGCGAGCATGCAACCATGCATGGTAGTTACATAAGGCCTCACAATCCCAAGCCAATCATGACCCATACAGGATCCTAAGAAACTCTTGCTCTAAAGCAACCTGCCTTACTAAATCTGAATATTTTTGCTCTACTTTCAAAGCCAACATAAGCACCCCCTCTACATTTTTGAAAGTGGTTCATTCCCTCTTCAACCCCCTATTGAAGCCTCAGACTCCCCTAATCAATGTAAATAATGAACTAACTTCTGACAACACCCTTGCAGCAGCTGCTTTTGACTCATACTTTACCTCATGTGCCTCACCCCTCCTTGCTTCTCTTCCTCCTACCCCTGCCCATAATAATGCCTACTCAAACCCCATACACTCACAACACTTCTCCTTTGCCCCAGTCACCTACACTGACACTCTAAATGCATTATTAACACTCAACCCATTCAAAGGCTCCCCCTCGGATGGCCTTCATCCAAGGCTCCTGTACCTATCTGCTAATGTTATTGCTTTCCCCCTTTCAGCATTACTAAACCTCGTCTTCTCAATGGAAAGATTCCCACTGTCCTGGAAACATGCAGTGGTTCTCCCCTTACTTAAGGGAAGTGACCCCTCCTCTCTGGGGAACTATAGGCCCATATCGCTCCTCCCAATATTGGCCAAGCTTCAGGAACGCTTAGTTCTTTCACAACTCTCCTCCTACCTCTCTGACTCTGCCTTTTTCTCCCTCTATCAATTTGGTTTCAGAAAAAATCACTCTACCACTACCTCCCTGCTTACAATCACTGACTCAACACTTATGGGTATGGATAACAGGCAAATAACATCAGCTATCTCTGTCGACTTTGCCAAGGCCATTGACACTGTCTCACACCCCCTCCTGCTAAACAGTCTGGCCTCAGCTGTGTTATCTGACTCAGCCTGTAGTTGATTCAGTTCCTATCTAACATGTAGGACACAATCAGTCAAAACTGGTGATTTCACATACCTTCCCCTTCCGATACAAACAGGTGCCTCAAGGTTCAGTCCTTGGCCTCTTGCTATTCTCCATTTTCCTGAACGACCTCCCTTCAGTTTGTACTTTCTCCTCTATTCACACATATATGTACAATATCATCCTTTTCCTGACTGGCACCTCTCCCTCAGATGTTGCTTTCAGTCTCCCGCTGGACTTCGAGAAAGTTCTACTCTGGCTAAGCTCCAATCAACTTTTCCTCAATGCCAAGAAAACTGTCTCCATGACCTTCAACACTAGGCAGAGACTCTCTAGGCTACCTAAATTGCCCTCCTTCCACACCCTTGATGGTACTTTGCTAGAGGATACCACCTCCTTTAGGTATCTTGGGGTCTGGCTAGACCAGCATCTCAACTTTTTTGGGCACATAGACTCTATTCTGAAAAAGCTGCATCCCAAATTATGCTCCCTATTCAGAAATCAAAGCTGCCTACCCCTCTTGGCTAGGCATGAGCTTGTCCACAAAATGATTCTGCCTTTTTTTGACTACTGTGATGTAGTTTATAGTGCCACTCCACCGTCTTCTCTAGCCAGATTGGATTCCCTCTTTAATGCCTTCTGTTGTTTCGCCCTTGATGCCCCCCCCCCCACACTTACAACTGATCCATCGATCCTTTGGCTTTCACTCTCTGTCTGACAGGTGACTAGCCCACTGCATGAAATTCACCTTGAAAATCTGGTTTGCTTCTCAACCTCCCTACCTGTCTGATACTATTGGTGCTTTTACACATAGAGTTTAGAAATGGAGCGAACGTTACCTATGTAGTGCCATTGTACTCTGTGGCGTTCAGTGTTCCCTTTACACTTCACGATTATTCCGGCAACCCCTGCCTCCATTTGTTTCAGCTCCCCCACAGAGTTTTCCTCTCTATAGACTGTTTCTGCAGTGCTACCGGAATGGCTGTTTTACACAGCCAGTCAAAATGGAACACATCGGTGCAAACCACAAAAAGCAGAGATTGCGGTTTGCACGAACGTTAATGAAGGGAATGGAACAGAAGTTCTTTACACACAAGGGATGTAATGGAATACTGTTTCCATAACAGTTATTCCGTTACAGAAACCTGTGTGTAAAAGTGCCTTTTGTCTCTTTGCCATGTCACTGTTAGACCAGCCAGAGCTGGTCTAAGGGACACTAGAGCATATAAAAAGAGCCACAGCAGGTGGTCAGACCTGACTATGTTACTATTAAGGAGTACTTTCCTGCGGGACTAGTTTAGAACCTTTTGGGGGCTTAGTCTTGGCCATTTCATCTGCCATATTTTTTTACTTAGCTTGCATCATTCTCGTCATTTGCATCATTTTTTTACTCAACTTGCACCATTTTTTTGACTCAGCTTGCACCGTTTTTTACTCAATTTGCACCATTTTGTTACTCAGTTTGTGTCGTGCTTGTTTCTTGAGTCATTTTTTTGAGTCAGCTTGCATCATTTTTGACTCAACTTGCACCATTTATTTTGGTACAGCATGTGTCATTCTCATCCCTTGTGCCATTTTGTTGACGCAGTGGACCTCTTGCATCAGTTTGGGGGATTTTGTCACAGAGAACACTTTTCTTGCAAAATATGGTGCACAGTATTTGATGCACCTAAATCTGACTCAAGCTGGTTGTTTGATGTAGCTTGCATGGATCTAAGGGCCCTTTGAATATACGGCCCCTGGTGGAGGCACAGGGCTCTGTTTTCAAAGGCTGACACAGGGCTTGCATCAATTTATTTATTCATGTTTTACTGCTTTTTTTTTTTAGTGTTGTTTTAATATATGATAGAATTTTTATGCGGCTCTCTACTGTCTATGAAAATCTGTCATGTGTCATGTTTATGGATTGTTTTTAAGACTATGTTCAGTGCTGCAAGCCTCCAGAAAGGAGCGCTGTACAAATAAAGTTTCTAGCTATCTATTCTGTCTATCACAACAATGAGTAGGAACTGGGTGTTTCAGTGGGCAAAACTCTAAAATTGTCAGCCTTATGTTTGTAAAATGTTAAAAAGTAAATAAAATCACTGAAAGTACTGCGTATATGTAAGCATAAAATGTAAATCATTGGAAATTTTTCCAACATTTTATGACTGATTCGAAAGGGCACATTTGGAATATTGTTCACAATTCTAGTCACTGTATTATAAAAATGATAGTGTAGAGATTGAAATGGTGCAACAGAGGGCTACCAGAATGAGTGTCATGTACTGGGGAGTAAAGTAAAATTATACAATAAGCCATGGAGACTATGGCCAGGATATTTAAAAAACCTGGATTGAGCCTGCTAAATGGTTGTTCCAGGAGCAGATTAGTGCTTGCAGCAAACTACATGTATATTGGAATATGTTGAAGCACACTGTGAGCACTAGTGCCATATTCCATTATACCAGAAAATCAGTATCCTGATTTTACCTGCAAACAACCGCATCCCCCCTCCTGCCAAGAGGAATGTGGTCAACAGGATGCCATGGAGCTTGCAGGAGCAATCTGGATTTTAAACCTCACAGATGGCAATTGCTCCTCTGGAATAATCTGCCATTTTTGTAACTTTATATACAAATGACCCTGTAGCACTAGTGAAGTGCTATGGGAACATTTGCAACTCATTAGGGCCTAATTACAGGCCTGCAGCAAATGGTATTTTTGGCCCCCCTGCCCCACAGGGCTTGTCAGGGCTGCCTGTTACCCTTTACTGGTTGTTCAGTGTTCCCCCACTTGCCTGCCCAACATCAGAATTACATCCCCTGGTGGTCCAGTGTATGCCCTGATCAACCACCTGATGGCTGTAGTTCAATTCCTTGGTGGTCTAGTGTACCCCTTCTGATCATCTGCCCAATGGCCATAGTTCAGTTCCCCTTGTGGCCTGGTGCACCCTCTCCATGATGATCCACCTGATGCTCAAAGTTCAATTCTTTGATGGCCTAGTCTACCCCCCAGATCATCTGCATGACAACAATAGTTAAATTTCCTGGTGGTCTTGTGTACCTCCATCACCTACCCAAGGTCAAGGAAATATATCCCTGGAGACAAGAGGTCCTCCCATCCACCCGATCACCCAGCAGTGGACAATGAAACTATTTCCCTGGTGTACAGTGGTCCTCCCATTACTTCAGATATCCTTAATAGTAGCACCCCTAAGTATCCCCCCGACAGAGGCTGGTACAACCTCTCCACTCTAACTCAGCCAGTTACCATTTGAATGACAGGGAGCAATCATGTGAATACTGTATAAACTTGCAGTAAGCATACAATCACTCCATATCATTCAGACAAGGGTCAACTGAGGTGACCATGGACACAAGGATAACAGTTTATTTACCCATGGGCAGGTGATTAAGGGAAGGGGGAACATTGGATAAAAGGAACTTTTTTTTTTTTTACTAGGAGCAGGTGATTGAGGGAGCAGAGGGAACCATTGCACTCTGGGGAAAAATGCCTTTGACCATGGCCAGGTGATGGGGGATACATGAGACCACCAGGAATTGAATGGCGGCCATTGGGAAAATAATCATAGTGGTACACTAGACCTCCAGAGAATATAAGTACAGTCATTAGGTGGATGATGGGGGATGGACTTGAGTTGTGCTGGCTGTAATATCTAGTTTATCAAGGCAATAATTAGTGAGGCACTAATGTCTAAGTACCACCTTGCCAATGTCTTAATTCTGTTCTATATTCTGTAAACATTGTTTTAAATAAGTCAGCATTTGTATTTAGAAAAACATTGGACATTATTCGGTTCTCAGTGCCAGTCTGCTTTCAGACATTTGGGTTATTATGTGATTTCTAGCCATTTCCATACCCAGTATATGGGATCAAATTGACATATTTACAGTTATTGTTATGCTGTAATGAGAAATAGAGCACTTTGACAGTAGTGCTCCCAGATCAGAATAAAGCATTACTTAGGTCAAAGATATGGAACTGGATTTTCAAAAGGATCCAGTCAAGACACATCTGCTGCTATTTTCAAAGCAGAAATGAATCCAAACCTGTTAGATCATCTATTAGATGGCCTAACAGTGTCCAAGACTCATGTCCAAAATCAGACGCAAAGCATTCAAAATGGATGCAGTTCTGAGCTGCATCCAAGCTGGATGCAGTTTCATGTATTCTGCCACAAATTGTGACTTTTTGTCATAAACTGATGCAACTTCCAAAAATAGCAGCAGGGTTGCCTAGACACATGTGGATGCATGCAGACACAAGTGCAGCATGCATTTGCACCTGTGTTCAACCCTTTTGACCCCCATGTCAATATAACAGTTAATTATTTTTTTTCTACTGCCTTAACATAACAATTTTAATTTGATGAGGACATTCTTTGTTGACAACACTGGCACACTTCCACTCTTTTTACAATAAGTTCTAAGGCATCTTAGAGTGGGAACTACAGTGTTCTTGCTATTCACTTGTTAGAGTTAATGGGAGCATCATAGAGATGTTATTCTATGACCCATGTTCTGCTGATCACTTTGTAATGGTACTTTGTATACTGATGCATTTTTTTAACATGCATTTATGCTTCTTTGTGTTTTATGTTAAAATATACTTTGGTATCTTTGTGTTTTCCTTAATTATTTCTAGTGAAGGTGTATTATAGCCTTTCTATCTTTGTACTTCCTTTAAGTAGTTGTTTCTAGTTAGGTGGAATTATTGCTTTTATAATATTGATGACAAATTTTAAAGATGATATCCAAAAGCTACCATGGTAATATCCTGTCATGAGACAAAGCTTGCTGATTCTTTAATCTTATTGGTCGAAGTTCACGGTGCCATCATAGAGATTGTATAATGTGCACCCACAACTGAGCAGACTGCCCCAAATCCTTTTCTTTGTGACATGTAAATTATACCCATTGAATAGGAAGCATTTTGAGCAACATCCTACTGCATCTCATGCTTGTCCATGGGCAAAGCATGCATATGGAAAGGCTGCATAATAATCAGCAGGAGAGTCAGGAATGGGATTTTACTCTATACCTTGTATGTCTAATTACATGAGCACTGTACTGTGTCTGATTTTATGTAACCCCATTTAATAGCTACTGCTATCCTGTGGAGTGAAATAAAAATGTCTGCAGAAACTATTGTGCGCTCTCAAGTAAAACTGATTGGATTTTGTCCTCTGTTTTTTATGCCTTTATAATAGTTTCAAAGACAGCATGGAAAAGTCATCGTATTCAGACTGGCTAATTAATAACAGCATTGCTGAGCTTGTAGCTTCAACAGGTCTTCCAGTGAATATCAGTGATGCATACCAGGACCCTCGCTTTGATGCAGAAGTAAGAGACTCAGTTTTAGTATTCATGTTTGTTCTGACTATGCTTGTTCTATGTGAAACATTAAGCTGAATAAAGGCCATTTCAGGTATGGTATTACATGATGAAATTTTGCATTATGGAAGATAACAGTTTAAAAGTTATTTTTCCTTTCAGGAGGCCAAAATGAGGTGGATAGTGTAAAACTATACAAAAGTAATTTAAAACAGCAGTGTTTGTTATTTACTATACAGCTTTTTGAGCAATAATATTCATCTTGCAAAAACATCAAGATACACATTTCTTTTTGTTTCCTTTCTTTTCTGAACCAAGAGACAGAGTTTTGAAATCTTTAAGAGTTCCCACTCCTGTGCCATGCCTGCATGAAATGAACTCTGGCCAGTGCCAATAGCATTGCAAGACAGGAATCTGGGTTTAAAATATTGAAAATAAATTTTTTTCAAATATTTTTACACCAAATTTTCAACACAACCTTGTGATAAATCTGCCTCATAAAGAAGGGCAGAAAAAATGTTTAACTCCTGACTTAAAGATGATGTTGTGCAGAGACTGCAAAATCAGATTTTGGGTTGCAAACACATATTGGGCAGGAGTTGAAAAATTACAGCTGTCACATTCATGAGTCGCTGTTTTAAAATGGCTATGTTGAAATGTTATGGTAAAAATATTGAATATTACAAAAATTATGCACCTGCATTTGCAAAATTCAACATAGCCTCATAAATTAGTAGGATAGTATACTAGAACCATAGAAGACAAGAATGTGCACAGTAGAATACCACCCCATATTACATTTATTCAAAGCCATGGAATGCATTGCTAGTCTTTTTTTGACATTGAAAAAGTTTAACTTGGTCCATGGTGAGGAACTTTGGAAACAGCTTGACTTAATCAAGCCCCAAATATCATGATATCAGGGCAGAAAGTGGGTCAGGGTACAAACAGATGAAAATGAGTATAAAGTAAAGAAAATGTATTGTGGTACTGTACTCTATAAAGACCCTGCTGAAAGAATACTACAGCATAGAGCTTGGCATAGATGCTAAATTCTTTGGTGCAGTCTTATAGTGCAGCAAGTTGGTGTCAGTATTCTTTTTTGAGCGAGGGATTGTGAAAAATGTCAGATAGTTGTCAATTCCAACCTACCTTTTTTCCTTTTTCATGACAAAATCACTGCATTAAGAAAACAGTGTGGTTCACGATAAACTTAGCTGTAGAGTCAAGCCATACAAAAGTGAAGGTACTAGAATTCTGGAGGGCAGATTTTGTCAAAATGGGGGAGTGCCTCAGAAAAGCACTAGCAAACTGGCAAGAAGGTGGGGTGGAGCAACTATGGGGAAACATCAAAATCACCATCACAGAGGCAACAAGCTTTTGTGTGAAGCAAATAAACAAATCAAAATGAAAGAAAAAAAACACTATGGTTCTTAAAAGAAGTGGTGGGGAAGGTTAGGGAGAAAAAGATAGCATTTAGGAAGTATAAGGAAACACAGAAAGAGCAGGACAGAGAACTGTACCAGTTAAAGCAGAAGGAAGCAGGAAGGCAGTCAGAATAGCAAAGGCCCAAACTGAGGAAAATATTGCTAACTTGGTTAAGAAGGGGGATAAAACCTGTTAAAGGTTCATTAGAGAGCAAAGAAAGACTAAGGCAGGGATACTGAGGCTGGATAAAGAGGAAGGTGGTTAGGCAGAGAGCAACAGTGAAAAGGCAGGGATACTGAACAAATACTTCTGCTCAGTATTCAATATGGAAGAGCAGGGGGAGATACCTAATCCATTTAGTGGAGGCACTCTGGATAAGGGGGTTGATATTAGTCCTTTCACAGAAGAAAGGGTTCTGAAAGAACTCCTAAAACTGAAGGTGAATAAAGCAAAGGAGCCTGATGGTATTCACTCCAGAATTCTAAAAGAACTAAGGAAAGAACTAGTAACACCACTTACTACACTTTTTAATTAATCATGTGAGGATGGTGTGGTACCTGAGGACTGGAGGAGGGCAGATGTGATTCCCCTTCACAAAAGTTGGAGAAAAACAGAGGCAGGAAACTACAGACCTATCAGTTTGACCTCAGTGGTAGGGAAAATGATGGAATCACTTTTGAAGGAAAGAATTGTTGAGTACCTAGAGGTCAGTGGGGCACAGCACCCAAGGCAGCATGGACTCACAGCAGAAAGGTCATGTCAGGCAAATCTAATTGAGTTCTTTGACTGGGTGACCAAAGTAGTAAACCAGGGAGGGGCTGTGGACATGGCCTACCTAGACTTTAGCAAGGCATGTGACACAGTCCCGAACAAAAGATTAATAAACAAATTAGCCAGTTTGGGACTGGGTCCCAGGATGATAGCCTGGGTAAAACACTGGCTAGACAACATGACACTGAGGGTAATAGTAAATGGAGTTTGCAGTGAAGAAAAGGGGGTTACTAGTGGGGTACCACAGGGTTCAGTACTGGGTCTGGCCCTTTTTAATGTCTTTATAAGTGACATTGCAGAGGGACCGGAAGGAAAAGTATGTCTCTTTGCAGATGACACAAAGATTTGCAACAGGGTTGATATGCAAGGTGGGGTGGAAAGGATGAAAAGAAACTTGGCAAGGTTGGAGGAATGGTCAAATATATGGCAGCTTAGATTCAATGCAAAGAAGTGCAAAGTAATGCACCTGGGAAACAAAAACCAAGAGGAAGAGTACACAATGGGGAGTGAGATACTGACAACAACAAAAATGGAAAGGGACCTGGGGGTAGACATATCAGATGACCTAAAGGTGGGACAGCAAAGTAAGAAGGCAGTAAGGAGGGCTGGGGGGATACTGGGATGCATAGGGAGAGGCATCACCAGTAGAAAACAGGAAGTTGTTGTCTCTCTGTACAGACAGTTGGTAAGACCACATCTGGAGTACTTTGTACAGTTCTGGAGACCCCGTCTCCACAAAGACATAGACAGGATGGAGGCTGTCCAGAAGAGGGCAACCAAAATTGTACAGGGCCTGCACCAGAAGACATATGAAGAAAGATTAAAGGAGCTTAAGATGTATAGCCTTGAGGAAAGGAAAGAGAGGAGGGACATGACAGAAACTTTCAAATATCTCAAGGAAATCAACAAAGTCCAAGAGAGTAGCATCTTTCAGAAAAAGAGATGTGCAAGAACAGGGGAGCACAATTTGAAGATAGAGGGGGGATGGATCAGAGGTAATGTGAGGAAGTATTTCTTCACAGAGAGGGTTGTAGATGCATGGAACAGCCTTCCTGAAGAGGTAGTAGAGTCAAAAACAGTGAGGGAATTCAAGAATGCATGGGGCAGACATAAGGCAATTCTAGTAGGGGGTAGGAGGAAGTAGGCTGTTGGTTAACTAGGATCTGCAGCTTATCCATTAGGTAGGGAAATGGGCAGACTAGGTGGGCCAAGCAGTCCTTATCTGCCATTAAATTCTATGTTTCTCATGGGCTATGTAGATCATTATGATCCATCATATTTTCAATAATCTCAACTTTTTACACCCTGTGGGTCTCTGTCCCACATAGGAAAAGTGATCTTCTCACTCCTCTCTGAGTGCAAACCAAGACCCCTTTTTGTGTTAACAACCCTCCACCTCTACCACCACCACCATCTGCCATTTACTTAATGTCAGTGAATTTATGTAGCATTTTTTAGTTCTGCATATTTATGCAGTCCCATACAGTAAAATGCCAACTGACACCCTTTGTAAGCTTCCATCTATCAGTTTCTTCATATTTCCTCCAGTGTTTACATTTACTGAAGCAGTAAAGAGAATGTGTTCAGTACTAAAAAGAAAAAGAAATTTGCTGGTGGGCTTTCTGTTTGGATACCTTTGTTAAGGGGAAGCTGCATTTTCAAAACAGGAATACCTGTAAGAGTCTAATGAACAATATTCACATTTATGTTTACTAATAGTTATTACTGTCCTCTCCATGTGGAACAAAGCAAAAATGGATCTGGAGTGGCAGAACATGTAATATGGTGCTCAGCAATGAAAAAAACTGAAACAGGCAAAAGGATGAGGAGGTCTTCGTTTAAGTAAAGTGCATAGTGCACCCACACGTAGCATAAAAAAGTGATGACTGAGCCAGTTTGAAAGTAATGCTTCTTCTGGCCTCTGCCAGGCATCATCAGAGTGAATCACTCTGATGACACCTGGTAGGAGTCAGGAGAAATGATAGTAGCAGAAAGGCTCAGCCACCACTTTTTTATGCTCACTATGTGTGGGTGCACTATGCACTTTAGTTAAATAAAGGACTATGAATAATATTTTTGTGGTCCTGTTGCTTTCTACATATGTAGATACTCCTCATCCTTTTGCTTGTCCCTGTGGAACAGCAGACTGAGATGGGACTTGAGCTCAGTCTTCCCCATCTCAGGGATATTGACAGGACTGGACATATGGATATGTTCTCCAGCAGAACACAGGGACATGCTCTGAAGGTAACAGATGGCAAGTGTAGGGGTAACTTTAGGAAGCATATTTTGTTCCAGAAGGTGGTGGCCTTCTAAAATGACCTGCCAATAGAGTCGATGAGCATGAAGATAGTTACATGGTCCCCAGTGTTACCCATCCATTAGCCTTTACCAGTTTTGAGCCAATATGGCCATGGAGAGTTTTTAGGAGAGGCAAGAATGTTGAAAAGAATATGCTGTGCTCTTGCCACACCAGAATCAGATGTAACTGATACTGCTGTGATTACAGAACTACAAATGATTGATACTCGCACATATGCAGTTTGCTCCAGAGTCAGCCATATCATGGCAGCACTGACATGACTACATGTGGGCAATACTTGCATATGCATAGTTTAAGTCAGCACTGCCATGTTGCACACAGTGGCCATTAGTATCTCAGCAAATCTGTCCTGTGCCAGTACATTGCACACAGATGTAGACATGGGTAAACATAAGACCCCACTGAAAATGAGATACTGCATCTCAGCCACACTAAGAAGTATCAGTACATTGTAAAAATGGGTAAAATTAGGACCTCTTGAGAATTAGATACTGTATCTCAACAAACCTGACCTGTGTCAGTACTATACCAGAATGGATAAAAGTATGAGCCCACTGAATATGACATACTGCATCTCAGCCAGGCTATCTTATGTCAGTACATTGTAATAGGGCTAAAGAGCACATAACATAGTCTTAACACTTGTTATAGCAATTTTACTGACAGGCATAATGAAGTTAGTTGCATGCATGTATTGATTTGAGCATACAGGAAAATGTACAGGAGTTTTGTCCCAATTTTATACGGAAAACACAGGGAAAGTGAGGTTGCCCTACAGGGAAATGCTTTGTTCAGTCTGGAAACACTGCAGTTGATGCCCATATGATTTCTTTGTAATCCCCTATGATGCCCCTTGCAACCTCTGAAACACCCTAAACATTAGCTGCCTAGCATTTATCCTTCCTACAAATATAAAACCATAAGAGTTCCAATGCCACTAATTAGATAGATCCCTGAAAGGGTTAATGTAAATCAACTCTTCAGAAAAAATACTGTAAACCATTGCTACACACATACACACATTGGAAGAGATGGCCAAGGACGTAATTTGGAACTGCTTTGTAGCTAGATGCTGTATCCCATGTTGGAACTCAAACATGGGTAAAAGTAAGATCCCACTGAAAATGAGATACTGCATCTTTGTCAGGCTAACCTGTATCAGCACATTGTAGAATGGTTAAAATTAGACCCCCTCTGAAAATGAGAGCCTGCATCTCATCAATGCTATCCTGAGTCAGTACATTGCCAAAATGGATAAAAGTATGACCCCACTGAATATGACATACTGCATCTCAGCCGGGCTATCCAGCTGTGCCAGTATATTGCAAAAATACTATAAGACCATCAAGAGGTTCTGGAGATATAATAACATTGGGAGCAAAGCATGAGAGATTCCAACAGTTTTACATGGAATATACAGGGAAAAAGAGGCTGCCTTACAGGGAAATGCTTTGTTCAGTCTGGGAGCACTGCAGTTGACACTGCTATGCTTCTTCGTAATTCCCTAGGATGCCCCTTGCAACCTCAGAAAATGCCTAAAACATTAGCTGCCTACCATTTATTTACCCTTCCTATAAGTATAAAACTATGAGAGTTCCAATGCCATTATTTACATAGGTCCTGAAAAGGTTAATATAAATCAACTCTTCAATTTCTTTGGGTAAATATTGCAAAGATCGGTGTGAATGATGATGTATTAGGACTCGTGTACATATATCTCATTCCTAGTAGTTACCTTTCCCAGGGAAAGGGGGGCTGTGGAATTTTATTCCTATGAGTTTTTATTTAGATTCCTTAGACTGGTTCTGTACATGTTTGTTATACATTGACACTGTATTGAGATCTGTACATATCAGGCTCATGGTCTCATTTTCTTGGGGGTCCATGACAAGTAGTTTTGATTTTTGTTTTTTTATTCGGCATTTATACTTACAATTGATATTATCATGTATTAAATGCTGTTACAACACTGAAGACTTTAAAGTTTATGTAGCGCATTAACTGATTGTGAGTATAGTTGAGAAAATGTCTCAAGTTAAGTTATATATTATATTTTGTGTGAAACATTTGCTCACTTTGAGTAAATTTCACTTTAAACCCTCTGTATGCCATGTGTGTATGTATAGGTGTGTATGTTTGTGTGTGTATATATATATATATATATATATATATATAATGGCAAGACAAATCTAGATATCTTATTGACCAAGAGACATCAGCTGACTGTACATTAAGTCTCTATATATGCACAGTCATCTTATTAATATACGAACATACGAAATTTGCCAGCAGATAAAGGCCTAGAGGTCTATCAAGTCTGCTCGAATGTGCAGCTAGCACCTTTATTCTGCAGCTGCCCTCCTTCCACCTCTTCCCTTCATTAACCCTCCCTTGTCCTGTCCCATCCTCATTTGAAGCAGTCCACTGTTCTACTGCATACCACTCTGCAGGTAACGATTCCACCCAGCCACCCCTCTCTGTAAAGTGTCTCCTCATCTCCTCCTGAACCTTCCTCGCCCAGTCTCATATCATGGCCCCTGGTGGCCCTCCCTCCTTACTTTGAACAGCCCTCTGTACCTGTCTTGTTTATTCCTTTCATGTATTTAAAGGTTTCAACCATGTCCCCTGTCTCTCCCTCTCCTCCAGTGAGTACATGTTCAACCCTTCAACCTCCTCTCATATGATAAGTCCCCAGACCCTTGATCATCTTTGTCGCCTCTGCTGCACTCCCTCCAGTAACTTAATGTCCCTTTTCAGATACGGACGCCAGAACTGCACGCAGTACTCCAGGTGTGGTCTAACTAATGACCCATACAGTGGCAGAATCACCTCCTCCTCCTTGAGGATATACCTCTGCAATACAACCCAGCATTTTGTTGGCCTTTGCAGCTGCCTTCCTACACTGTGCCGAGTTGTTCATTGACCCTGTGATGAGCACACCCAGATCCTTCTCCTCCTCTGTCTGGGCTAGCTGCACTCCCCCTAGCTGGTAAGTCCTCCTTGGGTTCTTCATCCCAAAATGCATCACCTTGCACTTTTTGGCATTAAAGCCCAGTTGCCAGGTGTCTGACCAGGTTTCAAGCTTTGCCAGAAATCTTGGTCCTAAACCACATCACACAATGAGCAAATCAGTCCTCCTACAACCAGAACTATCTTCTTTCACTCCCCCTGCAACTAGAACTGATCTTGCATCACATTGGGGAGGGGCCTTAGACAAGTAGCACACACGATAACTTTCTTGGAAGTGCTACCTGTCTATGGCATGGATGAGGCTAGGGTACTCTGCACCATGGGACTCAATGACTGGTTGAAAAGCTGGTGCAGAGTTCAGGGATTTGGTTTCATTGGGGACTGGGGCTCCACCTGGAGGGATGCAGGCCTATATAGATGCAATGGTCTGCATGTATCCTGGAGAGGAACCAGGATCCTAGGTGATAGTTTAAATGCTTCAATGGCAAGCATTTAAACTAGCCAAGGGGAAAGGCACTGAAGAGGAGAAGGGAAATCCTAGCCCCTCCCCAAAAATCGGAGTAATTAGTGAGGTAAACACCATGATAAAGTAATCGATAGGGAGAAGGGCAGGGGTAAATGGAGAAAAATACAAAGGCAGTAGGGACAGGGGTGGGGCAAAAAGAAATAAAGCCTTAGCAGAAGACACCAGGAGAAAGGACTGCTGTGTGACTGGACTTCTCTGCTGGGACTAAAGTAGAAGAACTTTTGTACTTGGACCTTTAATTTAGGGTAAAAAAAGCTAACATACAAAACAAAAAAAAAGTGTGTGTGTCTGTCTGGGTTAACTGAACTGAATGGGTATCTGAACAGTTATAGGTGTAAATATCAGGTGATTGAAAGGACTTAACTGCTGTGAGGTTTAAATTACTGGTAAAGATCTAGTAAGTAGGGGAGTGGCTTAGCTAGAAGGAAGCTACATTTAAAAACTGCTTTAGAAAGATTCTGCTAATATCTTGGCAGAAGACACCAGGAGAAACGACTGCTGTGTGACTAGACTTCTCTGCTGGGACTAAAGTAGAAGAATGTTTGTACTTGGACCTTTAATTTAGGGTAAAAAAAGCTAACATACAAAACAAAAAAAAGTGTGTGTGTGTGTGTCTGTCTGGGTTAACTGAACTGAATGGGTATCTGAACAGTTATAGGTGTAAATATCAGGTGATTGAAAGGACTTAACTGCTGTGAGGTTTAAATTACTGGTAGAAAGATCTAGTAAGTAGGGGAAGTGGCTTAGCTAGAAGGAAGCTACATTTAAAGACTGCTTTAGAAAGATTCTGCTAATATCTTGGCAGAAGACACCAGGAGAAAGGACTGCTGTGTGACTGGACTTCTCTGCTGGGACTAAAGCAGAAGAACTTTTGTACTTGGACCTTTAATTTAGGGTAAAAAAAAAGCTAACATACAAAACAAAAAAAAGTGTGTGTGTCTGGGTTAACTGAACTGAATGGGTATCTGAACAGTTATAGGTGTAAATATCAGGTGATTGAAAGGACTTAACTGCTGTGAAGTTTAAATTACTGGTAGAAAGATCTAGTAAGTAGAGGGAGTGGCTTAGCTAGAAGGAAGCTACATTTAAAGACTGCCTTAGAAAGATTCTGCTAATATCTTGGCAGAAGACACCAGGAGAAAGGACTGCTGTGTGACTGGACTTCTCTGCTGGGACTATATTGCCCTCCTTCCTCCCTCTACCCCCCACCCAAAGCTAGTTCTATTTTTATAGGCACAGGATTTGACTGACAACAGGAACTTCCTGTTTGGGAGCAGGAAGTGAGTGATCACAGAACCACCAAAGACCCACCATCCTAGAAGGGCAAGAGTAGCTCTCCAGACCCCTCTAGCTGCTGGAGGTCTGCCTTTGAGCAAGTAAGTGGTCCACTGAGAAATATAGAATATTCTTGTCTCAGAACTGGACAATCAGGAGCTTAAAGGGCACACAGGCAGAAAGTAAGGAGAGAGAGAGAGAGAGAGAGAGAGAAAAACAGAGGAAAGAGTAAGGATTGAAAACAGTTAAGGGGCCAGAAATAAGACATGATTGGAGTGGTGCAGTGCAGTGGCTGTGGAGCAGCAGTCTTCCGGGAGACGTTCTGGAGGATGCGGTATTGTCCCATCTGCAGGCACTCTCTGGGCTGAGGGAGGAGGTTGCTCATCTCCAGGCTGAGTTGACCAGGATTTGTGGGACCTCCTTCCATCCAGGGACCACCAGTGCCACTGCCGTTGCCTCAGAGGTTGCCAAGAAAGAGGAGGCGGTAGGACCACAGTGGGCTCAGGAGGGTGAGGGTGGTGGAACAGAGGCCATCCCTCCAGTTGTACATCTCCACAATTCCTATGCCATTCTGGCAAAGGTGGTTCTCTATGGAGGCACCCCAGGGAGACGAAGGAGGATGTTGGGAACCTCCACAAAGGAGACCCACAGGAGGGTGGCAGAGGACCCTGCAGGGAAGGAAACAACCCTGGTGGGGACTCCATTGTTAGGAAGGTAGAACTGGGGGAGGAAGGGGAGAGGGAGGTAAGGTGCCTGCCTGGTGCCATGGCTTGGAGGGACAGGGAGCGAATCCTCAGGATTGCCGGAGCAGCTGCACAGGGGAGGGAGTTGGATGTCATTGTCTACCTAGAAACAAATGACCTGGCTAAGAAAGGAATTAGAGAAGTGCAGGAAGAGTTTGTGGAATTGGGGAGGGGCCTTAGTCAAGTAGCACGCATGGTAACCTTCTCGGAGGTGCTGCCCATCTATGGCATAGAAGAGGCTAGGGTGTTCTGCACCATGGGATTCAATCAGCAGTTGAAAAACTGGTGTGGAGCTCAGGGATTTGGCTTCATTGGGGACTGGGGGTCCACCTGGAGTGATGCAAGCCTATACTGGCATGATGGGCTGCATCTGTCCGCGAGGGGAACCAGGATCCTAGGTAATAGGTTTAAATGCTTCATTGGCAAGCTTTTAAACTAGCCAAGGGAGGAGGCACTGGAAAGAAGCAGGGAAATCCTAGCCCCCCCAAATAATCATGGTAGTAAGTGTGGCAAACACCAACATAGAGATGTCAATAGGGAGAAGGGCAGGGGTAAATGGAGAAAGTGACAAAGGCAAGAAGGACAGAGATGGGGCAAAAGGGAGTAAGGCAATCAGGAAATAGAGGGTAATGAGTACCAATGCCCGTAGTCTGGGCAACAAGCTCCCTGAGCTGGTGGCCTTGATGGAAGAGGGATGCCTGGATATCGTAGCAGTCACAGAAACATGGTACACAGAGAACCATGACTGGGATGTTAACATACCAGGGTACATAGCCTACAGGAGAGACAGGCAGGGGAGAAGAGGGGGAGGAGTAGCTCTCTATGTAAAGGAAGGGATAAAAGCAACTGAACAAAAGAGTAAACAGGGAGGAGAGGAGGCACTGTGGGTCACCTTGGAGACTGGAAAGGGCACCACAATCCGCACATGGGTTGTGTACAGACCCCCATGTCAGGGGGAGGGAATGGACAAGGATATGATAGAAGGCATTCTTAGAATGGCGGAGAAAGGGGAGATACTACTGATGGGAGACCTGAATATGCCAGATGTTAACTGAGCACATTTGCTGCAGCCACATCCAAGAGCAGGGCCATTCTTGATGCCCTACAGGTGGCAGGCATTAGACAGCTAGTTTTGGAACCCACTCTGAGGGAGCAATCTAGACCTCGTACTGCAAACGGGGCAGTGAGAGGATCTCAGATCTAGAAGTGGGTTGCCATCGGGGACAAGTGACCATCAAACAGTGTGGTTCACGTAACTCAGCTACAGAGTCAAGCCTACAAAAGTGAGGGTACTGGACTTTAGGAGAGCTGACTTTGGCAAGATGGGAGAATGCCTCAGAAAAGTACTAGCAAACAGGCTAGAAGGAGGTGTGGAGCAACAATGGGGAATCATCAAAACTGCCATCACAGAGGCAACAAGCCTTTGTGTGAAGCAAATAAACAAATCAAAATGAAAGAAAAAGCCACTACGGTTCTCAAAAGAGGTGGCTATGAATGTCAGGAAGAAAAAGATAGCATTCTGGAAGTATAAGGAAACAAAGAAGGAGCAGGACAGAGAGCTGTACCAGTTAAGGCAGAAGGAAGCAGTGAGAGAAGTCAGAATAGCAAAGGCCCAAACTGAGGAAAAGATAGCCAACTCAGTTAAGAAGGGGGATAAAACCTTTTATAGGTACATCAGCGAGCTTAGAAAGACAAAGGGAGGGATAGTGAGGCTGAATAGAATGAACGGTGGGTGGGCAGAGGGGGACAGTGAAAAAGCAGGGATACTGAATGAATATTTCTGCTCAGTATTCACAAAAGAGGAGGGGAAAGTGCCTAATCCAATTAACAGAAGCACTCTTGATAGGGGGGTCGATCCCAGTCCTTTCACAGAAGAAAGGGTTCTGCAAGAACTCCTAAAACTGATGGTGGACAAAGCAATGGGTCCTGATGGAATTCACCCCAGAAGTCTAAAAGAATTAAGGGAGGAACTAGTGAAACCACTGGCTACTCTTTTTAATAAATCATGGGAGGATGGTGTGGTACCCAAGGACTGGAGGATGTGATTCCCCTTCACAAAAGTGGGACCAAGACAGAGGCAGAAAACTACAGACCTGTCAGTCTGACCTCTGTGGTAGGGAAAGTGATGGAGTCACTTCTGAAGGAAAGAATATTTGAGTACCTAGAGGCCAGAGAAGCACAGGACCAAAGGCAGCATGGATTCACAGTGGGAAGGTCATGTCAGACGAATCTGATAGATTTCTTTGACGGGGTGACCAAAGTAGTAGACCAGAGAGGGGCTGTGGACATGACCTACCTAGACTTTAGCAAGGCATTTGACACAGTCCCCCACAAAAGATTAATAGTCAAATTAACCAGCCTGGGAGTGGGTCCCAGGGTGGTAGCCTGGGTAAAACATTGGCTGCACAACAGGACACAGAAGGTAATTGTAAATGGAGTCCACTCTGAAGAAAGAGAGGTTACTAGTGGGTACCGCGAGGGTTCAGTATTGGGTCCAGTCCTTTTAATGTCTTCATCAGTGACATTGCAGAGGGACTGTAAGGAAAAGTATGCCTTTTTGCAGATGACACAAAGATCTGCAACAGGGTTGATACACAAGGAGGCGTGGAAAGGATGAAAAGGGACTTGGCAAGGTTGGAGGAATGGTCAGAAGTATGGCAGCTAGGATTCAATGCAAAGAAGTGCAAAATAATGCACCTGGGAAACAAGAACCCAGGGGAAGAAAACACAATGGGTGGGGAGGTAGTAACAACAAAAAAGGAAAGGGACCTGGGGGTAATCATATCAGATGACCTTAAGGTTAGCAATCAATGTGAGAAGGCAGTAGGGAGGGCTGGGAGTATACTGGGATGTAGCAGGAAAGGCATCAGCAGCAGAAAACAGGAAGTTGTTATCCTCTGTACAGACAGTTGGTGAGACCCATCTGGAGTACTGTGTCCAGTTCTGGAGACCCCATCTCGCAAGGACATAGACAGGATAGAGGTAGTCCAGAGGAGGGCATCTAAATGGTGCTGGGTCTGCAAGAGAAGCCATATGAGGAGAGACTAAAGGAGCTTAATATGTATACCCTTGAGGAAAGAAGGGAGAGGGGGGACATGATAGAAACTTTTAATTACCTCAGTGGAATCAACAAAGTCCAAGAGGGTGGCATCTTTCAGAAAAAGAGACTTGCAAGAACAAGGGGACACAATTTAAAGATAGAAGGAGGGCGGTTCAGCGGCAATGTGAGGAAGTATTATTTCACAGAGAGGGTAGTGGATGCATGGAACAGCCTTCTGGAGGAGGTTGTGGGTCTAAAACTGTGGGAGAATTCAAGAATGCATGGGACAGACATAAGGCAATTCTTGTGGGGGGTAAGAAGAAATAGGCTGTTGGTTAACTAGGATCTACGGCCTATCCTGTAGGTAGGGAAATGGGCAGACTAGATGAGCCAAGCGGTCCTTATCTGCAGTCAAAGTCTATGTTTCTATGTTTCTATGCTTAAAAAAAATGTAGGGTAATGAGTACCAATGCCCGTAGTCTAGGTAAAAAGCTCCCTGAGATGGTGGTCTTGATGGAAGAGGGATGCCTGGATATTGTGGCAGTCACAGAAACATAGTACACAAAGAACCATGACTGGGATGTCAGCATACCAAGGTACACAATCTACAGGAGGGACAGGGAGGGAAGAAGAGGAGGAGGAGTAGCTCTCTATGTAAGGGAAGGGATCAAAGCAACAGAACTAAAGGGTAAACAGGGAGGCGAGGAGGTACTGTGGGTCACTCTGGAGACTGGATATGGCTACACAATCCGCACAGGGGTTGTATACAGACCCTCGTCTCAGGGGGAGGAAATGGACAAGGAAATGATAGAAGGCATCCTTGGGATGGCAAAGAAAGGGAGATATTGCTGATGGGGGACCTGAATATGCTAGATGTTGACTGGAGCACCTTTGATGCAGCCACATCCAAGAGCAGGGCCATTCTCAATGTTCTACAGGAGGCATGCCTCAGACAACTAGTTTTGGAACCCACTCAGGAGAGAGCAATCTTAGACTTGGTACTCTCAAATGGGGATAGTGAGAGGATCTCTGATCGTAAAGTGGGTAGTCATCTGGGAACACATGACCACCAAACAGTGTGGTTCACAATTAACTTAGCTGTAGAGTCAAGCCACACAAAAGTGAAGGCACTGGACTTCAGGAAGGCTGATTTTGTCAAAATGGGAGAGTGCCTCAGAAAAGCACTAGCAAACAGGCAAGAAGGTGGGGTGGAGCAACAATGGGGAAACATCAAAACCGCCATCACAGAGGCAACAAGCCTTTGTGTGAAGCAAATAAACAAATCAAAATGAAAGAAAAAAACATTATGGTTCTCAAAAGAAGTGGCGGGGAAGGTAAGAGAGAAAAAGATAGCATTCAGGCAGTATAAGTAAACACAGAAGGAGCAGGACAGAGAACTGTACCATTTAAAGCAGAAGAAAGTGGGTAAGGCAGTCAGAATAGCAAAGGTCCAAACTGAGGAAAAAATAGCCAACTCGGTTGAGAAGGGGGATAAAACCTTTTATAGGTTCATTAGGGAGCAAAGAAAGACTAAGGCAGGGATACCGAGGCTGAACAAAGAGGAAGGTGGTTGGGCAGAGAGTGACAGTGAAAAAGCAGGGATACTGAACGAATACTTCGGCTCAGTATTCACAATGGAAAGCAGGGGGAAAGACCTAATCCAGTCAATAGAAGCACTCTGGATAGGGGGGTTCATATTAGTCCTTTCACAGAAGAAGGGGTTCTGAAAGAACTCTTAAAACTGAAGGTGGATAAAGCAATGGGCCTAATGGGATTCACCCCAGAATTCTAAAAGAACTAAGGGAAGAACTAGTAACACCACTGACTACCCTTTTTAATAAATCATGGGAGGATGGTGTGGTACCTGAGGACTGGAGGAGGGCGGTTGTGATTCCCCTTCACAAAAGTGGGAGCAAGACAGAGGCAGGAAACTACAGACCTATCAGTTTGACCTCTGTGGTAGGGAAAATGATGGAATCACTTCTGAAGGAAAGAACTGTTGAGTACCTAGAGGCCATTGGGGCACAGGACCCAAGGCAGCATGGATTCACAGCAGGAAGGTCATGTCAGACAAATCTAATTGATTTCTTTGACTGGGTGACCAAAGCAGTAGACCAGGGAGGGGCTGTGGACATGGCCTACCTAGACTTTAGCAAGGCATTTGACACAGTCCTGCACAAAAGATTAATAAATGAATTAGCCAGCCAGGGAGTGGGTCCCAGGGTGGTAGCCTGGGTTAAACACTGGTTGGACAACAGGACACAGCGGGTAATAGTAACTGGAGTCCACAGTGAAGAAAGGAGGATTACTAGTGGGATACCGCAGTGTAAAGTACCAGGGCCGGTCCTTTTTAATGTCTTTATAAGTGACATTGCAGAGGGATTGGAAGGGAAAGTATGTCTCTTTGCAGATGACACAAAGATCTGCAACAGGGTTGATACACAAGGTGGGGTGGAAAGGATGAAAACGGACTTGGCAAGGTTGGAGAAATGGTCAAATGTATGGCAGCTTAGATTCAATGCAAAGAAGTGCAAAATAATGCACCTGGAAGACAAAAACCCAGGTGAAGAATACACAATGGTGGGGGTGAGATACTGACAACAACAGAAATGGAAAGGGGCCTGGGAGTCGTCATATTAGATGACCTAAAGGTGGGCCATCAATGTGAGAAGGCAGTAAGGAGGGCTGGGGGAATACTGGGATGCATAGGGAGAGGCATCACCAGTAGAAAACAGGAGGTTGTTGGCCCTGTACAGACAGTTGGTAAGACCACATCTGGAGTACTGTGTACAGTTCTGGAGACCCCATCTCTGCAAAGACATAGACAGGGTGGAGGCTGTCCAGAGGAGGGCAACCAAAATGATGCAGAGTCTGCATCAGAAGACATATGAAGAAAGGCTAAAGGAACTAAAGATGTATATCCTCGAGGAAAGGAGGGAGAGGGGGGACGTGATAGAAACTTTCAAATACCTCAAGGGAATCAACAAAGTCCAAGAGGGTAGCATCTTTCAGAAAAAGAGATGTGCAAAAACAAGGGGGCACAATTTGAAAATAGAGGGTGGGTGGCTCAGAAGTAATTTGAGGAAGTATTTCTTCACAAAGAGGGTTGTGGATACATGGAACAGCCTTCCTGAGGAGGTCATAGAGTCAAAAACAGTGGGGATATTCAAGAATGCATGGGACAGACATAAGGCAATTCTAGTGGGGGGTAGGAGGACGTAGGCTGTTGGTTAACTAGGATCCGCAGCTTATCCATTAGATAGGGAAATGGGCAGACTAGGTGGGCCAAGCGGTCCTTATCTGCCGTCAAATTCTATGTTTCTATGAAAACATGGCTACTACCTTTACACTGGAAAAACCTTCAACTGGGTCCTAAAAATAAAACTACCCTAAATGAAAAATAAAACCAAATAATAAAATGTTGTTTACCTGATCATCACACTCTCCTTACACACACACTGTAAACAAATTAGAAATATTTTGTATTGTTTATAGTTTTCATTACAAATGTTTCTTTACTGGCAGTGAAAGATCCCCCTTCTATATTTACCTGCTCATCAGGGAAATCTCTTCTGCTTGCCCTGACAGTGAGATAACTGAGTCTCTGGCTCTAAAACAGGCTTTTGTTGTCTGTGTGTACAGTATGTTAGGAGAGTAACATTCTACCAATGGAACTGAGCAGAATTTTGAATCCCTGTATTCCATGGTAAACATTCCATGATAAACATTCTGGGCTGGATATTCAAAAGGGTTGCGCCATGCGCAAGTCCGAAATTGCGCCATACTGCCATATTCAGCAGGAGGCAGTTGTGCCCCCCCCAAGTCAAGCTGAGCAATAGCGCAATGCTAATGAAGGCATGCTGAACCAGAGGGAGAGGAACCATGCATAAACTGCACAGCCCGATATCGGCTTCGAGGTCCACTGGACCACCAGGGATGTGTCCTTGGGGGGGTTGAAAACTTTGCCCTTGTGATCGGGCTTGGCGTCCACTGGACCACCAGGATATGTCCCTGGGGGTTGACTTTGCTGCCCACAATCGGACCATTCGGGGGGTAACTAATGTCCACGATCAGGTCATTCGGGGTGGGGATTAACTAATGCCCGCGATCGGGCCATTTGGGGGTGGGGGTTAACTAATGCCCACGATCAGGCCAGTCAGGGGTGGGGGATTTTTTAACTTATGCCCACGATCGGGCTGCAGGGCATCGATCCGACGGCTGCTGCCTGGCACAGCGCCAGGCGCAGTCCTCGGGATCGTGCCCTGCATGCTAATGGCATGCAAATTGGGGCTATAAAGAGATGCAAATGGTCCCCCCGTGCCTTGCATGAATTATGGCCCCACTTGCATGGCACCTTTTGAATATCGGAAATTTGCGCCTGACGCAATGGTACTTGCGCTACCACATCTTGAATGCTCCACTCTGACCATTTGCTGTGGCACAAGTTCCACTGCACCATGCACAGTGGCTGTGGCCAGGGGGTGATATTCAAACGAGTTGCTCAATAGCGCAGCTCCATTGAATCTCGCCCCGGCCACACCCCTGCGTAACTATTTTATGCAGCGCAATGGCTTGCGCCACAAAATAGTGCAGTTTGAATATCTAGCCCTCTATGTCTTGAATGTGGGGAAATACAGAAAAAAAAACAGGATGAAGAAAGTAGGCAATATAGTAATACTTTATAAACAATGAGAACAGGTGGGAGCACACAGTTACATAGGCAGAGGCAGATCCAAACTGCTCAAATACATTGCTGATGTTTATAAAAGCACATACATTTTAATCATATATAGGTGTTTTCAGGTGAAATCTACCCACCCCCCTCCACCACCACCAAAACAAAAGGCAACTTGAGAGGTTTAAAGTTTTTTTTTCTTACTAAACTTTCACCTCAATCCAATAGCAGTTTTCCTTTTATGTACTAGACCACACGACATAAGTAAAAAACAAAAATAAAGAGAAGGTTGCCATCAATTAAAGTATATAACTACAGTGTAATGAAAATTAAGCTTTAAACACTACTTGTGTTTTACAAATTTACACATGTTACAGTGCATTTATATGATAATTTACATGTTACAGAGAAAATATTTATTTTCAACCACCTCTACTGATAAATACTTTTATTGCAAAGTACTATACTAGTTAACCTATTGCTGAGATATGCTATTTTATTCATTAATGGAGACTACTTTTTTCAGATCGTAGGTGTTGTAGAGGTAATATATTGTACACTCTTTTGAAAATAGTAAATAAGTTTTAATCCCTATCAGAGTAAATCAAACTAATTCTTTTATGATAGTGACCCATTTTATAAGAGTGATAAGCCACTCCAGGGTGTGCATTGAAGGATTTTAATGCACTTCCCAGGGGTGTAAAGACACTCAACCATTGGACTCATGTTTTAGCATTCCCCTGGGGTGTGCATTAAAATCCTTTAATACACACCTGTCATGGTTTATTACTTACATATATGTATATGTAAGTGTTTGTAGGTATATGTGTATGTATGCATATATATATATATATATATATATATATATATATATGTGTGTGTGTGTATCTGTGGGTATGTATGTATGTATGTGTATATATCGTCTGCTGATTTGTTGGAACACATCACATGACCATGCATATAGCAGAGCGTGACTAAGCACCTGCACTTTTACCCTCCAAAACAATTTTGGCATTTTATAAGATAGATAAACCACTTGAGGGCAGTCGTGTTTGATATATGCACGCCTTGGGTGCGTATCAGAGCGTGACCACACACCTTAGAGTGATTTATCTTATTACATATATGGTGTGTATATATATATATATATATATATATATATATATATATGTGTGTGTGTGTGTGTGTGTGTGTGTGTGTGTGTGTGTATGTATATACATATATGTGTAGGTATATATGTATGCCTATGTGTGTGTGTGTGTGTGTGTGTGTGTATATATATATAGATATGTGTGTGTTTGAGTGTGTATCTGTGGGTATGTCTGTATGTGTGTGTATATATATATTATATATATATGTAATAGATAAGCCACTATGAGGTGTGCGGTCGCGCTCTGATATATACACCCAAAGCGTGTGTATATCAGAGCATGACTGCACACCTCAGAGTGGTTTATCTATCTTATAAAATGTCAAAATTGTTTTGGAGGGGGTAAAAGTGCAGATGTGCGGCTGCGCTCTGATATACGCATGGTCATGTGATGTGTTCCAGCAAATCAACAGACATCATTTTTCCTATATATATATATATATATACGAATATATATTATATATAGATAGATGTATATGTATGTATATATGTGTATGTATATACTGTATATGTGTGTGTGTATGTATGTATGTGTGTATGTAAATGTGCGTGTGTGTGTGTATATATATATATATATATATATATATATATATATATAATTTTATTTTAATTTCAACTTGCAATTAGGCTTCATTTCAGCATTTTGTCTTTCATTAACTGTGCTCTTTAAAACACAAGGACACTTACAATAAAAGTTGTAATCTCATTTTACATGTATTAGGTAGAATAGTATCCCAAGTTTTTTCTATCAGTAGAATGCTTTTTTGAAACTTACAGAGACAGTTTAAAATTTATGTGAGACGAGCTCTCTACTTGGTGATAATTCTTGATAAACTTTGTCCTTTAGGGACTTCTCAGCTAAAAGCATACTGGTGCTAATTAGCTTCTCTCAACTAATCTTCTGTTATGTTTCAAAAGTGTTGTAAATCATGCTACACACACACACACGCACACACTGGGAGAGATGACCAAGCATGTAATTTGAGACTGCTCCGCAGTTAGACGCTGTTATCTGTCTTGCATTAGCTCTACAAATGGGTGTTTACTCACCTGGTAAAGGTGATTGTGTTGGTTGGCATCCATGACACTCCAGACATTACATCATGGGTTTTAGCCCACCTGATAGGCTAGTGATGCACATGACCCAGATCAAATTTCTAGTATATCCAGGTCCCAGAAACCCCTGCTCTCCAGTTCGAATCTTCCATAGCTGAAAATAAGGTTAATTAGTGCAAGAGAAAAACATACAGTGCAGGCACAACCAAGCAAAGCAATAAGTGAAATGACCGGAGACAAAAAGGGATGCGGACCACAACGTAATATCAGTGGCCCGTAGGCCGAGTCTTTATTTTTCTCCTATTTTTTTTACAGTCTAAACTCGGCCCCAAAGGTCCGACTGGTTGTTTATCATTAAGAACTAAACACTGATGTCTGTCCCCTCGTAAGCCTGCCCTGATGGGAGATCCCTTAGTTCAATCCCGGTCGCTCTGAGCACTCTGAAGGGAGGGCCGTGAAGTGCCATGGATGCCAACCAACACAATCACCTTTACCAGGTGAGTAAACACCCATTGTGATTGGTTGGCATCCATGGCACTCCAAACATTACCTCATGGGTAGATAAGAAGCAATGAGTACCCACGGAAGGGAACAGAATGGTCTAAGAGTGAGGGCTTGAGGATGCTGTTGCCAAAACCTGAGTGGCGAATGAGGGCCGTATGGCCTGTAACTCTTCCAGCCTGTAGTGTCTGGTGAACGTGTGGAGCGAACTCCATGTGGCTGCTCTACATATGTCCTCTGCGGACACGTTGGCTCTCTCTGCCCAAGAGGTGGCGATCGCACTGGTGGAGTGGGCCTTGATCCCTTGGGGTGGAGTCATCTGGTTTGCTATGTAGGCATTCCGGACGACTCTCCTTAGCCACCTGGCTATGGTGGTCTTGGAGGCGGCACTGCCTTGCCTCTGTCCCTTCGATATGATGAACAATCTTTCTGTTTTCCGCATGGGGTGAGTTCTGGCTAGGTAGACAGAAAGGGCGGAACCGACATCGAGATAATGAGGGACCACGCTGGCGCCCTGCTGGGGCTCTTTCAGGAAGGTGGGTAGCTCGATGGGTTGCTCTCTGTGAAACCCGGTGGATACCTTTGGTTGGAAGGCCAGCACTGCCAGACGCACCTAGTGGGGTGAACACTGTATAAGGTTCTGGCGCAGATAGGGCTCCCGTTCTCCGGATCCGCCACCCAAGCAGATTGCCACCAAGAACATGTCTTGAGGCCGACTCCAGAACAGATCCGCCTCGAGGAGGAGTTCGTAAGGAGCCACGCTGAGGGACTCTAGGACTAGTGGGAGATCCCACGGGGTGATAGTCAGTCGAGTCCTTGGTCGGAGGATCTCTACTGCCCATAGGAAGCGTACGGTGTTGGGGTGAGCTCCCGGGGTGTATCCCCCGATGAGGCCTGTAGCTGCCCCTATGGCTGATAGTTGCACCTGGAGGGAAGAGTATGCTAGTCCCTTGCCCACTTCCTGCTGGAGGAACAGTAGGATGGTAGCTATGTCGGTCTGCTCGGGAACTGTGCCTCATTCCAGGCACCATCTGGAGAAGATAGACCATTGTCTCCCGTACGTGGAAGTGGTGGACGACCATCTGGACCGGAGTAGGGTGCTGATGACGGAGTCATGATAGCCCACTGCCCTCAGTCTCCTCCTCTCAGGAGCCAGGCCATGAGCTTCAGAGTCCGCGGGGTCGAGTGGAGTACTGGCCCCTGTGAGAGCATGTCTGTTCGGTAGGGTATCCTGATGCTGGCTAGGGACATCTCTCTCGGACTGCAACCACCATCTACGTGGCAGTAGGGGCCACCAGGATGACCATGTGGCATGACTCCCGTACCTTTGCTAGGACCTGTGGGATCAGGGGGAGTGGTGGGAAGACATAAGCGTGACTCTGCCTCCATGTCTGTGACAGGGGGTCCGTTCCCTGGGATAGACTGTTCCTGAACCGTGAGTAGTAATTTCTGACCTGAGCATTTTCCCGTGTTGCCATGAGATCTATGGTCATGGGCCCCCATGTCACTTGGATCATCTGAAAAAGATCCGGGTGTAGCCGCCATTCCCCCGGGTGGACCTTTTGCCTGCTGAGCCAGTCTGCGCGGACGTTCAGCTTTCCTGCCAAGTGAACCACGCCCAGGTGTGTGAGGTTGGCTTGAGCCCAGTTAAGGACCACCATTGTCTCCCTCAGCATGGCCCTCCACCTTGCTTTGCTATGTAGGCCACCGTGACCCGATTGTCGGACCGGATCAGGACTGACTGGCCGTGCACCTGGCGCTTGAATGCCTTTAGGGCATGGAACACGGCTCTCATCTCCAGGATGTTGATGGAGAGCTGTGACTCCGCTGGTGACCATAGGCCCTGGGCTGTTGTGTCTCCCAGGCAAGCTCCCCAGCCAGAGAGGCTCGCATCCGTTTCTATGGCGATTGATGGGGGGGACTTCTAGTGAGACTCCCTTGGTCAGGTTCGCCTCCACCGTCCACCATGTCAGGGAGAGTTGTACCGCATGTGTTAGTGGTACCACGACCTGTAGGCTGTGTTCGCTCGGTGCCCCCCGAGTCAGGACGTAAGTTTGGAGCGGGCACATGTGCCACCTGACCCAGGGAACGAGGTCTATGCATGAGACCATGCTGCCCAACAACTGGGCTATTTTTCTCATCATTGTGTGGTGTCGGTTCTTCATCTGACAGGCCAGGTCTATTAAGTTGAGAATTCTCAAGGAGGACGGTTTTGCCCATTCTTGAGCCAAGTTGATGAGCGCTCCCAGGTGCTGTATCTGCTGAGTGAGAGTGAGATGGCTCTTTTTTTGATTTACCACCCAGCCGTGGTCTTTGAGTGCCCGGAGGGCAGCTTCCGTGTATATCCGTGCCTCATTCTCGGACCGGGCCCGGATGGGCCAGTCGTCTAGATACGGGATGATGTCCAGTCCCTGTTCCCTGAGTTTGGCCACCAGGGTTACAGAGACCTAGGTGAACACTCTTGGGGCTGAGGAAAGGCCGAATGGTAAGGCCTGGTACTGGAAGTGGTGACCTAGGATGTGAAAGCGGAGGAACTGTCTTGTGTTTCCGGATGATGGGGATGTGGAGGTATGCGTCCTATAGGTCTATGGACATCAGGAAATTGCCTACCCGAACACAGCGTAGGGTGGATCAGATGGTCTCCATTTTGAAACGGTGTGAGACCACGTGGCGGTTTAGGTGTTTCAAGTCCAGGATGGGCTGGAGTTCCCCTGTCTTCTTGGGTACCAGGAAGAATATGGAGTAAACCCCCAGATTCTGTTCCTGCACTGGCATGGGTTGAATGGCCCTGTTCTGAATCAGTTCTGACAAGATTTGTTGGACCTGATGTGGGGAAGCCCTTCTCCTGGTTATGGGGGAGGAGACGAATCTTTGAGGAATGTTGGCGTGAGATAGCTCTATGGAGTATCCCCTGGTTACCACGTCCTGTACCCACCTGTCCGAGGTTGTGCTGAGCCAGCGATGGGTGAATAGCGTTAGTCTTTGTCCCACTGATGGGTAAGGGTCCTGGCCCTGTAGTATTGGTAGGGGGTAGTCACTGTTGCTTTCCCCTGTAGCCTCTACCTCGTCCTCTGGCTCTTTGTCCCCGGGCTCTGAAGGAGGAGGACTGGTAGTTCTGAGGGTACTGGCTATGGAAGCTTTGAGAGGAGCCTATGCCTCAAAAGGAGTGGCTCGGTTGCTGCAAGTCCCTGCGGGGTTGGTATGGTTTGTCCCCCGCCGAAACCTTCGCCTCGAGGAGGGGAGGTAGGAGTACCTGGACTTATTCTTTAGGAGGTCTCTGCCCTCTTCCTTTTGTTTCAAATAATCCTGCAGACCCTCCCCGAAAACATGTTTCCCCTGCAGTGGTAAGCTTTGTAGCAAGGTTTTTGACTCATTGTCTGCATCCCACAGTTTCAGCCATAGTGCCCTTCGAGCACGGTTGGTGATGGTGGTAGCCCTTGCATGAAGGAGCAAAGTGTCTACCGCCATGTCGGCCAGGTATTTAGCTGCGTCTAAAGTACACTCCAACAGTTCTGCCTCCCTGGACTTAGGGATGGCCTGCTCCTGGAGCTCCTCGAGCCAGTGTATCTGTGCTCGAGCCGTATAGATGGCTGTGGTGGTTGCCTTAGCGGCGGTGCCCTCGATCTCGAAGGTCCTCTTGAGCATATCTTCTACCTTCTTGTCCGTCGGGTCCTTGAGGGCTATTGTACCGCATGGTAGTACAGTCCTTTTGCTCAGAGCCGCCACCTGGGGGTCAATGGTGGGTGCCTTACACCAGACATCTGACTATTCTCCTTGGACTGGGTACATTCTGTCCAGGTTCTTACGGTTTGACATTCTGCCCAGTTCGGAGGACTGCCGCTCCTTACTGAATATGCCCTTGATCGCCGGGCATACGGGGAAGGTCTCTGTGGTCGACTGTCTCAATTGAATCATGGGGTCAAGCTTCGACTCGGGCCTGCTCTCTTCAGTGTCGAAACCCAAGGTGGCCTTGATCATCCTCATGAGCCCTGGGATCGTGTCAAAGGAGCATAATTTTGACGTCAGAGAAGGTGTCGCTTGAAGGTCTGTCTTCTCCTCATCTGATTCTGCCTCATCTTCTTCCCCTGCGTCATCTTTCTCCCTGTCCTCGTGCGCCTCGTCGCGTGGTACCTCTGGGAGGGTGTCCTTGGGGTTCGGGAGTTCCTCGGGTTGCCCCCCCGCCTTGTTGGGTTCCGGACCCGGTTTTGCCCTGTGTTGAGTGAGGGATTCCAGTTTTTCCATGATCTTGAGCATAAAATTCTGCTGGCTCTCCATCATGGCAACAGTGGCCTGCTGGTTTTGGATTAGGAGGGAGCCCGGGTCCATCCACGTAGGGTTGCTGGGCCCCGGGTTGCTGGGGAGCATGGGCGGGGTTTGCTCCAGTGAGGAATCATCGTCGTCGAGGAGGCAGGCCGCGCAGAGAGGACCCGGGGTCTGGAGCAGGAGGGTAGTGCTGCACGAGGAGCATTTCTTTGCTTTTGCCATCTGAGGAGGAGAGAAGGCATACCTTAGTATTGAACTATACACGACGCGATTACCTTACCCCCCCAGCAGTAATGAAGGAGGTCTGCCTTGTTTGGGACTGTGAGCAGGTTGTGTGGGTGCTAAGGGAGACCCCACAACAAGGACCGGCGAAAGGGGAAGGGCCTGGTAGGCGGGCGGTTCGGGACACATGGCTGCTATGGGAGAGAGCCCAGGTGACCGGGGAGCCCAGAGTGGCAGACTACCTTACTCGGGTTGCTGTGGGAGGGACCCGAGGATAGGGGCAGGAACAAGGCCCAGGTGTGTGGTGGCCCACCGAGGGTCGCTGTGGGAGGGACCCTTCATGGGGAGGAGGACCCAGATAAGCTGCTGTCCCAGACAATCTTTCCCTTCCTTTACGATTTCTTAAAAATGAGATGGCAGATATAAGTACTCCCTGGGAATCAAACCTGTGACCCTTTGCTTGTAAGATGAGGCCGTATACAGTGACCACTTGAGGCCTTCGCTTTTATTTATTTATTTTTTTTTATTTACGGCTCATGGTCATGTGCGCTGCTATCCTGAGGGGCACCTCATTTCGCGCCTCCTCTAAGGAAGAGGGCCTCATTAGGGCCCGAGGTCACCAGGCTCCAAGAGCGGCCTGATCTAGCGGTCTCCCCCCCTTCTAGAAGAGGCTGGGGGGGAGAGAGACAACGCCCCAGCGGGGCAGAGCGTGGGGGGGGGCGCTGTCTATGAGGGAGCGCACGAGGCGCTTCCTTCCTGTCTCCGAGGGAGACGAGATGCACTCTCCCCCCGTTCCAGGTTAGGCTGCGTTGATGCCAGAGGAAGGAGACATCCTCAATGAGCGGCCTAGCTGGGGAGGAGGAGCTTGTCCACAGTCGCCAGGCCAGGAGGGCGAACTAGAGAGGCAGTAGGCCCAAACAGAGGCCTATCAAAGATGCGCCCGAGGCACGTGGAGCGAGGAGGCACCTGTAACTGTTCCAGGCTGCAAGGCATGTGGAGGGGGCAAAGCGAGCCTCCGAGCAAGGCGGAGGCCCGGGGAGGTGGGGGAGGGATTGAGGGGAATGGAACAAGCGACCACGCGGTAGACGCATGGCCAGACAGGCCGCCGGCCCACCCGTGGCACTCTCGGGCCCAGAACACTCCAAGGCATCGTGGAAACACAGGAAAAAAATGCCAGGGCACCAGGAGAGAGGTCGCTGGGGAGGGAGGAGCACATGGGCAAGGTAGCGAGCTCCGCCACGCGGGCCCACGTAGGCAGCCAGCTGAAATAACGTGGGGAACCAAACACTGATGTCTGTCCCCTGGTACAACACATGGAAACTGAGCCACTGAGGCTTCTACCACAGAACTATTGCACAGAAAAACGAACTGCAAACATTTAAAGGTACAGCCCTAGGGCTGGATAAAGAAAACACCTGGGCTAGCTAACACTGAGCCAGAGGGCTAGCCTGGTCTGAATACATTTCTGGTAAATCTAGTAACTTGCAGGTTTTAAACCGTAACTGCATACTTGTGTCTCTCTCTAGCTTTTAGTCTGATTAAGATTATCTATATCCTTGGATTCAAGGTCTTATCTTCTAGGAGCAGACAGGGATTCCTGGTGTGCTAGTTGCCTGATCAGATGCACGATTCGAAACTGGAGAGCAGGGGTTTCTGGGACCTGGATATACTAGAAATTTGATCTGAGTCATGTGCATCACTAGCCTATCAGGTGGGCTAAAACCCATAAGGTAATGCCTGGAGTGCCATGGATGCCAACCAATCACAATGCTGCTTACCAAGTTGGATTGAAAAGGAAAAGTGTTTCTTGTAGTCACTGAAGAACTACAAGGCTGCCAAAAGAACTAAAATTAGTCTATTTAACTGAGCTCTGCACAGATGTTTAGTCTGCAGCACTGCAAGGGCTAAACTGAAGGGCTGCAAAGTAGTGAAATAATCATTTGAAAACTCCAAAGGAAGTGTTCTTCAGTCTGAATCCTGTAGCTCATTTTTAGAGCTGATGTAATAGGGCTGCAAGCTCTGCCTACCTGCAGCCCTAAATATTGAATATCTTGGTACAGTGTTGTGCTGTTTACCATCAGAAACATGTTGTAGTACTATCCTAATACTTCTACAGTATAAATCTAGCATGTACATCCAACAGGTAACCTCAGCAGCAGAGATTTTTTAAAAATTGCAAGAGACAGCCATCAGTAGTGACATGGGTCATTAATTACAAAATTAGCTCTAAAAGCTGCTGTAACAATATCTGAGAAAACTAAAAAATATGCTGAATATGAATCTTAGGATGTCAGAAGTAACTTTTGCTAAAAAGAACCATATGCTGATTTTTTGTCTAACAAATACTGCTGCTTTAATCACAGTACTTGTTCCCTAGTCTGTGATACACTTTCTGAAACACACTTGGCCTTTATTGTGAATCACTTTGTCCCAGTCAATATTAATCGCCCACACTGTAACATCCAAAATGCTTGGCTCCCCTGTTAGCAATATCTGTCTGTCTGTCTGTCTGTCTGTCTATCTATCTATCTATCTATCTATCTATCTATCTATCTATCTATCTATCTATCTATCTATCTATCTCTGCCTGTCTAGCTATCTATTTCCATCTATGTATCCATCCATCTATCTATCTATCTAGCTATCTGTCTGTCTGTCTGTTTGCCTGCCTGCCTGCCTATCTTTCTAGTTAGTCAGTTAGTTAGCTAGTTAGTTATTATTTGTCATTTTTGAACAGGAAAGGCACACAAAGCTATTTTAGTATAGTTCACTGCTGAGCTCCCACCTGGAGTACTATGATCAGTTCTGGAGACCACATCTCTGGAAGGACATAGACAAAATGAAGGCTATCCAGATGAGGGCAACTAAAATGGTGCAGGGTGTGCATCAGACGCCCTACAAGGAAAGACTGAAGGATCTCAATATTTACACCCTGAAAGAGAGAAGGGAGATTTGATAGAGACCTATACAAACCTCAAGGCAGTAATTAAGGTACAGGAGTATGTTTCAGAGGAAAAGATGCATGAGAACAAGGGGTCATACAATGAAGCTGGAAGAAGGTAAATTTAGGACAGATGTGAGAAAGAACTTCTTCACTGAAAGAGCAGTGAATGCCTGTAACAGTCTTTGAGTGGAGGTAGTGGTGGTAAAAACAGAGGCGGGATTCAAGAATGCATGGGATAGGCATTAGGGAATCTTAGAAGAAAGCAAGGGGGTCAGGAGCTGAAGATCAGCTAGGGTCTGTGGTGACAGTATAGGTAGGGGCAAAAATTAGTAGACTCAGTGGACCAAGAGGTCCTTACCTGCCATCAAATTCTATATTTCTAAATTCTATGTTTCTATTATAGCTTGTTTCCAGATGCATTCAGGGGAGTGGGATGCATGGACCTGTTTTAGTGACTATCTTCTTGAGTTGTACTTGAACTCTGACCTCACATGTGGTGAAGCCATGCGTGAGGTCATAAGAGGGCAAGTACAATGAAAGAAGATATTTCTGATATTGCACATAAGCTCATGTCAGATTCAATATATAAAACAAGACCTGAAAGTTTTATAAATAAAGCTGTAAACAAGTGTTTTTCTTTTTCATTCACTGTTTAATGTTTGTTCTATAAATGGAATGTCTTTGAGGAATGCATAAAACAATGATTGTAAAGGTAGCATTGTCATGAGGCAATGTGGTATGCCCTGTTTACTAATGATCACTTATCAATAGATCAGTGATTATGTATCTAATAGGTGACTACTTTATCTTGAATGTTAGCTCAAATATATCACTGGTTACAAAACAAAATGCTAATATTAAATGCATGCTGAAAATAGAAAACAGAGTTAAAATCAACATTTTGACCTTGGGTCTTCTTCAGAAAATATATAAAAGAGAAATAAGCAAAGTAAGTGTAGAGAGGGGAAGGAAAATAAGAGATATATATTAGGGGAAAGAAAAAGGGGGAGGCTCTGTGAGAAGAAGTGATAAATAGCAAGATAAAAAGAGAATCTGGAAAACAAAAAAGGTGATGATGGAAATGACAAGGCATAATATAGTTAACGAGCTAGAGAAGTCCCCAGATGGGGATTAATTAATAAGGCCTAGTGAGAAGGCTGAAAGGTGACAAATGGGGGGGAAGGAGACAGAGATGGAGACATCTGGGGAAACTGAAAATAGATGTGCACAGACACAGATTGTAGGGGGAAACTGGTGACTGGAAGATGTTAGTTGAAAATAAGTCTATCATTTAAACTGGAGGGCTGCTGGATCCAAGGCAGATGATCAGCTTGGTTTCCATGTTTTTTCTGTGGTCAGCATCCTGGAAACCCTGCAGAAGGACACAAACAGAAAGGTCATTGACACTGTGATCCCTGGAGGTAAAATGGGATACAATGGGTTTATCAGTGTCTCCATTCCTGACTGTCCTGTAATGTTACCTGAATCAGTCAGCCAGGCATCTACCAGTTTATCCGATGTAAATAGCTGCAAACTTCCTGCAAAGAATACAATATACCACATTAGTGGAGGTGCATGAGAACTCCTTGGTGATGTGAAATACACCTGTGGGACCCTGAATTTCAGTCACACTAGAAACAAATTTGCAGGGGTAGCAGTGAGTTCTGCTGCAAGATTTTATACCTGATAGAGAGGAATTGTTAGTAGTATGTAGGCTGCTTCTTACCAGGAGATTTAACAGGTTGGGTGGTCAGCGATGTGAAGCAATAGCTGCTTCTGTACAGGAAGCACCAATATTAGGTTCAGTTTGCAAAATCAGAAAGTTACTAGCGATCTTGTGAAGACAAGGTGTTCTGTGATGGAAGGGAAGCACTAGTAGAATGCGTCAGGCAGATGATCAGCTTGGTTTCCATGTTTTTTCTTTGGTCAGCATCCTGGAAACCCTGCAGAAGGACACAAACAGAAAGATCATTGACACTGTGGAACTGGAAGAAACTGGAAGGGGACAGGATCAGTTGTGTTCCAGGACAGTAGCTGCTTCTTGTTGTTTTCACAGGATTCTTGTGGATTTTACTTGGTAGAAGGTTATTTCTTTTCTTTCTTACTTCTAAGGGGCTGGCAGAGTATTGTTTTGGGGGCTGTTGGAAGTTTGAAAACTGGTTTGGTGGCTGTAAGTGGGCTCATTTGTTGGATGTTTCACTGTATGACAGGCTTGCTGGTGGAGGCCTATTTCTTCTGATTTAAAACCTATTTGGTGGGATTTGCTTGGGCCTGGTTCTTTGGCTGCTGGGCTTGGAAGGAGACACAGGGCTGATACACTCTCTCCGAGTCAGGTGTCTGCCCAAGACCCACCCTCCCCACCCCTCCCCTCCCAGAGTTCTGCTAATTTATAGGGGAACACCTGCCCTGCAATTGGAGGAAAAGGCTGCAGGTGCAGCTCATGTAGTTCTAACCACTGGGGGTTGGATTTAAAGGCTGGGAGAGAGGAGCTTGGGGAGTTGTTCATTTCCCTTATAAGTTTACTGTGTTGTACTGCACCTAGTAATAGGGTTACCGGTGTACTGTGGGACTGTATCTAAGATTAGTGGGTGGCCTGATTAGGCAGTAGGGGTGTATCTTGGACTGGGGGGAACCTGGTGACTCACCCAAGGAAACCTACTTGGAAGGGGATGGAACCACAGGGCATTAGGGCTGGCATCTTTGGGAGGGTGGTGAGGTGCACAGGGTGTGGAGCAGCCATGATACTGGACTGGGCTTGGAAGTTTGGTGGTTTCCCAGTGTGCTACCAGCTGGCACAGCTTAGGGAGGAGGCTCGGGATTAGGGAACAGCTGGGGGAAGGGGAAGGTATGGTGGGGAAGGGGCAGGGGATCTCCCATAGGGTTGCACCAAGCACTGGGGGTGGCGGCATAGGGAAAAGAGTGCAGGAGAATACTCAGGGGTTACATAAGGACCCTGGCAGAGGGCGTCCAAAAGGACACTACCAAGGAAGCAGGCAGTTAACTGGGGACCCTCACAAAGGCGGGACAGAGGGACAACATTCTCAGGGAAGTAGGCAGATGGCCAGGGCTGGACAGAAGGAAGCAAGGCGGGGAGGTGGATCAGACCTTACACTCAGTAACCACTTCAATTCTCTTTTTCTGCTCGAGGATGAGGAGGGTGATGTAGCCATGACAGTGGTGGTTAGAGACAGAAAGGGAGTGGGGGGCAGGAGGCAGAGGCCAGATAGCAGGAAGAACAGGGGGAACCTAGAATGCAGGAAAATGGGGGAGCAGAATCTGAGCAGGAGGGCAGGGGAAGAGGGAGAAAGCCAAGGAGAAGAAACCAATTTGGGGAAAGGTAAAGGAGAAAGACCAGAAGTACAAGGAGGATTCAGTAAAGGAGCTGAGGGTTTAGGCCAGGGAGCACAACAAGCAAGGAGGGACTAAATGGAGACAGCAAGGAAGGGAGGACGAGCCAGGCTAGTTTAGCAGATGGGGAGAAAGACCAGTTGCAAGCAGTGAGGGGAGTTAAGAGTACAGAAGGATACTCAGGAGGAGGAGAGGCATAGGATTGAGGAGGGGGGCCAGGGTAATAAGGAGGGGGTGGCATGTGGGACCCAGACAGGGGAGGAACAAGGAGCCGCTGGGTGGAGGGGCAGTAGAAAGGATGAGGGACATGGAAGGGGGAAATGGAGGAAAAAGAGTGGTCAGAGTGCTCCTGTTGGGGGATTCTATGATCAGGGTATCAAATGGGATAGGGAGGGAGAAGCCTGGCCAGTTAGAACAAATGCTTCCCTGGACTAACGGTGCACAGGGCTAAGCACGAGGCATATCAGCTGGCAAGGATTGTGGGGTTCCTGACATACTGGTCCACCTGGGTACAAATGACATTGAGGGAAATAGTGAGCTAGAGATACAGGCAAGATTCAGGAACTTGCCAGGGTCTGTCATGACATAGGATGCACAGTTTCCTTCTCAGAAATCCTGCCGTGCCAAGGGCTGGTGGGGAGCACAAAGGAAGATTAAGGAGATAAACCAGTGGCTCAGGGGTGGTGGAGGCCAGATGGTATGGGTTGATGGGGGATTGGGGAGACCTGGGAGGATAAGGAGCTGTATGCTAGAGATAGACTCTATCTCAATTTGGAGGGGAAGGGAATCCTGCAGTTGAAAATAGAGGGGTTCATTGGTGAAAAGTGGGGTTTAAACTTGTGAAGGGGGAGGGATGGGAGAAAAGGCTGTCAAGGGGGTGCAGAGAAAGGAGGAACTGTCTCCATCCCCCCGTGGAGCTGGAGGATTGCGGGAAAAGGCCGACTGGTAAAGTGCAGACCAGGGGAAAAGAGAATCCCCATGGGAACACAAGCAGGGGAAGTGAAAGTATAGGGAAAGGGTGGAAGGTAGTCCTGCTAAATGCCAGGAGCTTGGGAAATAAAATGCCTGAGCTCCAGGAAATGCTAACTGAGGGAGCAGTGGATATGGCAGTGGTCACTGAAACCTGGGCCACTGCAGGGCATGACTGGGACCTGAACCTGGAGGGTTACACTATGTTCAGGAAGGACAGGGGGTAGGGAAGGGGTGGAGGGGTAGCAATGATAGTCAAAAACTGCATTGGCATAGGGGAGTAGAGGCAGGGAGGGAACCGTGGAAGTGATTTGGGTAACCTTGATAACAAGGGGGCAAGAGAGTAAAATAGGAGTGGTGTATAGACCCCCTGCCCTGGCGGAGGAGCTGGAGGAGAGTCTGGTGGCAGATGTTGGGAGACACTGCAGACTGGGCAGAGGAACGGTGGTGGTGGTGTTGGGGGACTTAAACATGCCAGGAACAGACTGGGAGACTATGACATCTTCTGTGACCAGGAAACAGAGGTTGTTGGATGTCTTTCAAGACGTGTTCCAACTCAGCAGGTGGGGGGAACCGACCAGGGAAGCACGGGTACTGGATGTGGTCCTGGCAGACAGTGACCAGATTAGGGGCCTGGATGTAAGGGACCCGTTGGTGGGGAGTGACCATGCCACAGTCTGGTTCTGCCTGGACCTAGGAGGGCTAGAAGACTGCACAAAGACGGAGGTAACTGACTTCAGGGGAACGGATTTTAAGGAAATGGGAAGGATCCTTAAGGAGCATTTGAATGTGATTGGGTCAGACATGGATGCTGATAGTAGGTGGGAAATCATCAGGAGAGGGGTGCAAGATGCTACCAGCACCTGTGCAAGAGTAAGACGAAATTGTGGTAGGGCCCAACCCCTGCTGGTGGACCAGGGGTCCAGGAGGTGGTGGGGAAAGAAGGCAGCCTATAGGCAATTCAAGTGCTCAAGGAGTGAAAGGGATCAAGGGGAGTATGAGCTGATGGTTAGAAGGCTACTAGGGTGGTGGAGGCGGCTAAGCAAGAAAGGAGCAGAACTTAGCAGGGAAATTAGGAGAGGGAACAAGGGTCTCTAGATACATTGGGAAAAACGAAGGTGAAGGGGCAGATTAGCAGGATTAAATCTAGGGGAGAGATGGGCACAAGACCCAGGGGAGCATGTGCTGAGGTACTAAATGTGAGTACTTCACCTCAGTTTTCACCAAGGAAAAGGAGCAAGGCATCATACATGGGAGGAGACAGAGATACTGAGGAGGAGGGGACCCTTACCGATCAGCAGGTCTGGGGAGAGGGGGAGGCATCACTGGCAGGAGGGGGGGAGGACTAAGCAGGGAGAAGAGGTACCGGAAGTGGAAATCACAGCAGATAGAGTAAGGGAAGCCCTCAGCTCCCTTAAGACGGAGAAAGCACCAGGGCCGGATAAATTACATCCCAGAGTGCTGAAGGAACTTGCGGATGTCCTGGCGAAACCCCTGGCGGAGCTTTTCACCATCTCTCTGAGGACAGGGTGGGTGCCCCAGGACTGGAAGGTGGCGCATATAGTGACTATCTACAAGGGGGGATCAAGGGAGGTGGCAGGGAACTACAGGCCTGTCAGCCTGACATCGGTGGTGGGCAAGGTGATGGTGGGCATTGTCAAGGAGAGGCTAGGGGGGGACCTGGAAAGGGTGCCTGGAAGATAGATAGCATGGATTCATCCCGGGGAAATCATGTCAGACAAACCTTGTGGAGTTCTATGACTGGGTGATGAGTGCCTTGGACCTGTGTAGACCAGTGGACCTCCTCTTTCTAGACTTCAGCAAGGCATTTGACTCTGTTCCTCACGTGGGCCTGTTGGATAAGCTGGGAGAAATGGGGGTTGGGAACCAGATGATCAGATCGATAGGCAATTGGCACCAAGACTGGACCCAGAGGGTCATAGTTGGCGGATGGTCTCATCCCAAGGAAGGTCACTTAGTGGGGTCCCACAGGGATCAGTCCTTGGGCCTTTCTGTTCAACGCCACGCCTCTGACATAAGGACAGGAATCAGGAGTGAGATGAGTCTCTTCGTGATGACTCAAAACTGGGGCGTGCTGGATGGGAAGGAGGGAGGGAGGGTGGCCCTACAAGGGGACCAGGAGGCTCTGGAAAGATGGTCTAGAGAGGAAGCTGAGGTTCAATGCAGGAAATTCAGGTATTCCACCGGGGCCAGAAACCGGGCCAAGTGTACACCCGGGGAATGCTACAAGTCCTCAATGGCTGAGAAGGACCTGGGGGTGGTGGTGGATGTCAAGATGAACAACTCAGAGACTTGTAGGAGGGCAGCAGCCAAGGCCAACAGGATGCTGGGATGCATCCTAGGGGATCACCTCAGAAGGAGGGAAGAGATACCCCTCTGTATAACTGCTTGGTGAGGCCACACCTTGAGTACTGCATGCAGTTTGGAGGCCACACTAAAGAGGGACATTAAACTCCTGGAAAGGGTCCAGAGGAGGGCAACCAAAATGATTTGGAGCTTGGGGGACAGGACCTATGAGGAGAGGCTCGAAGAGCTAAATATGTACACATTGGAAGAGAGAAGGGACCGGGGGGACATGATAGAGGTCTTCAGGTACATGAAGAGGGTAAATAGGTGAGGAACAGTCTGGGTACTTCAAAGGAAGGAGGAGGGGGCCACTAGAGGGCATGGTTGGAAGTTGGAGGGGGGAAGATTCAGGGGAGAAAGGAGGAGGTGCTACTTCACTGAGAGGGTGGTGGAGCCATGGAATGCACTGCCTAGGGGGCTGGTGGAGGCAGAGACGTTGGAGGGGTTCAAGAGGGGCTGAGACAGGTACAGGGGAAGGGTTCTGGAAGCAAAATCCAATGCAGCAAGAATATCTGGAACTGGGAAGAGAGAAGCCAGAGAAGGCGAGGGGGGCAGCAAGGTCAGCACCCAGGGTGGGGGCTGACCAATTGAGCAGACTCGAAAGACCGTTAGGCCTATTCTGCTGGCATTTTAGTATGTTAGTATGTAGTATGTTAGTAATGCGTTGTTATTGCATGACAGTAAGCATTCTACAGGGGTCAAGGTTCCGGGGCATGTTACTGACTCGGGAGAGTGTTCTGTCCACTGTGCTTTTAGTGTATCCCCTGTTTATAAAAAAAAAAAATATGCATTATTTGGGCCTGCTTAGCAAAAATCATCCTCTTCACTGCATAACCTGTTAAGTCTAAGAAACCGTGAATATGGCAGACCATTCTTAACGTGTTTAGGAGGGAAGGAGTGGTGGAGGAGAAAACTGTGTCAGTCAGTGGGTTTGTAATAAACTGATGTCTTCAGATCAGTGTTCTGCACTGACAGTATGATATCCAGAAAGGGCAGTGTAGAGGAGGATGTGTCAACAGTGTACTGAAGGGAAGGATGGGCCATCATAAACTTGTCCAAGAAGACTTGGAGGGCCTCCCTGGAGCAGGAGGTGGTCCCCACACAGTCGTCTATGTAGCATTTGCAGAGTTCAGGCACAGTCCCTGTTAAGAAGAGAAAAAACTGTTCCTTCACCCAACCAACAAACAGATTGGCAAAGCTGAGACCCATCTCTTGATACCCATGGCAACTCCACTGATCTGCTTAAAAAGAACTTCTTAAAATAAAAAGCATTGAGTCTGAGAACAAGTTCTACCAGATGGGTTAGTGTGTGGGCAGTCTGGAATGGAGACACTGATAAACTCATTGTATCCCACTTTACCTTCAGGGGCCACGGTGTCAATGATCTTTCTGTTTGTGTCCTTCAGTAGGTTTTCCAGATGCTGACCAAAGAAAAAACATGGATGCTAAGCTGATCATCTGCCTTGGCTCCCAGCAGCCCTCAAGTTTAAATGATAGACTTGTTTTCTACTAACATCTTTCAGCCACCCCTTGTTTTTCCCAACAATCTGTTTCTATCTGTGCACATCTATTTTCATTTTCCCTAGATGTCTCCATCTCTGTCTCCTTCCCCTCACCTGCAGACTTTCAGCCTTCTTACTAGGCTGTGTTAGTTAGTCCCCATTGGGGACTTCTATAGCTCATTAAAGAGCAGCTGATGCCTTTGGCAAAACTTTAGAAAACATAGCGCCAGATTTTCAAAGGCTTTAGACTGATGTAAGGTGCTTGCGTTAAACAGGTCTGACGCAAGAGGCACCTTGCACTAAGAGCTGTGCCAAGTGTTATTTTCAAAGGCATCCTGCATCACCCAGCATGCTGTCTGTGCCAAAATGTGCCGGTGCCCACCTTGCACCACGAAAGTGGCTGCGGCATGGTGCTAGGGGGATTGCAGCAGACCCAGACCGCTGCAGCCCTCAGATCCGGAATTTCAAAGACCTCCCCAGGAACTAAGTGCCAAGTACCCTTAGACCAGTGAAGAGCTGGTTTAACAGTATTTAGACAGCTTCTGGAAGGGTCATCCACTATATGTCATTGTGTGGCCTGCCCAATCCATCCATGATGGGTGCTCCCTTGAGATCCAGTGGCACCCCCCACCCTGACTGTCCATGAGCTGGCCGTAATCCCCCTGGTGCCCTGTTGACACCCCCCTCACTTGGCACATAGTACCCACAACCCTGAACTCCCCATCCATACCCCAGATTTGGGTACCAGCACAGCCCTCCACACCCCACCACAGCTGGTCGCCGAATGAACTGTGAGTATGCATACTGTATGCAGTATACAGTACGCGCACTGACAGTGCATTCAGCGACAGGCCATGGTGGGGTGAGGAGGGCTATGCTGGTCACCAAATTGTGGGGCCAGGGGAGGCATGGTGGTGTGAGGAGGGCTCTAGCCAGCATCATGCCACCATCTGTGGGTGCCGCAGGCACCCTCCTTCCATTGCAGCATTCCAGGTGGGTGCGCCATCCATTTGGCATAGCACCACCTTTGCCGCATGCTGCTGTACTTTGGTGCTGGGACCCTGTAGAATAGAAATTCAGTTGCAGGGTCCCAGATGCAACCACACTCGTCACAAGCTGCCATTGTCACAGCTTGCGTTGAGTCTTTGAAAATCCGGTGTATAATATTTAGACACAATTCAGCTTGTATTTCATATACATATACTGTATATATATATATATATATATATATATGTATACAGATTTCTCCCCTACATAATTTATTACTGAAGAAATTTCCACAAAATCAAGTTTTTATCCCTCAGAGTTTATCTGCCTCTGTAGCTTATTCCCTACTTGAAATTATAATGCTCTGTTGTGACTTCATAGTCTGTTGCTATAGTAATAACTATGATGTCACACGCAGAGTATTATGACATCAGGTTGGGAAGAAGCAGCAGGGAGCTGATGAAACCTCAAGGAACAACTTTCCTGTTTTCATACATATGACCTCTGTAATAAATGATTAGGATAAGAAATACAGAGCTAATGAGAAATATAAGCTGCTTTGTGTCCAAATATTACATTTTTCAAAGTTCTTCTTGAGGCATTGGTGGCTCTTTAACTGCTATTATGCCTTGTCATTCCCATCATCACCTTTTGTGTTTTCCAGATTCTCTTTTTATTTGATCATTCATCACTTCTCCCAAAGCCTCCCCTTTTTTCTTTCCCCACTTATATATTCCTTATTTTACCTCCCCTCTACACTAACTTTGCTTATTTCCCTTTTAGATACTTCCTAAAGAAGACTCAAGGTCAAAACATTGCTTTTAATTCTATTTTCTGTTTTCAGCATGCATTTAACATTACCATTTTGTTTTGTTTTCAGACCACATGCTGACATGGTGCCTAGTTTTTGTTCTTATATCACTGGTTATCTTTATAACTTTATACCTATACCTGTATATACATGCATACACACACACACACACACACACACACACACATATATATGTGTGTGTGTATTTGTGTGTGTGTATCCACATGTATATTTATTTATTTATTTATTCATTCATTTATTCCACATAAAACCCTTTAGGCTGTGCCTATTTTCAAAGGGTCTAGGGTCAGATACAGCAGAGGACAACAACTGGCGGTATATAACACATAAATTTATGATGCAGGTCAAGCCAAAGCAATGAGCGTGCAAAGTGACATTATGAATTTTACATGCAATGCAGCTTCATTAAAAAAAATAAATTATGGTAAAGCATACATAAGATACCATGCTACAAAAGAAAGGAAATGCGGCATTGGGGATTTAACACCCTCTCATCCCCTACCATCGTGGCCTAAGGCCAACCTATGGGTCAGTGGCCTTCCTCATGGGTCTGCTGCTTCAAGCTATAAGCCCAGAGAGAGAGAATCCTCACAAGTCTGCTGCCTCCTGCAAAGCTCGTAGGATCTGTCATAACTTTACTTGTGCAGGGTCTAGCAGAACCTGTGCGAAACATGAGATCAGTCATAACTTTTTTGCCCAAAGCAGGATATGAGTCATAACTATTTTCATACAGGCCACAGCCTGTAGACTGAAGTAGCAGATCCATGGGGACAGTCCCTGATCTGTACAGTAGGTTGGCTTGGGTTACAAGGTTGGAGATGGGGATGAGTGTGTACACAAGGGTTCAAAAAACCCTAATGTCACTTTTCCTGTTCTCTTGTGGCTTTGTAACCTAAACATATGCATTAACATATTTTTTACAATGAATTTCCTTACTTTTTGTGAAAGTAGTTGTAACAACTGACCTGCATGAAGCAAGAGAAAGCCAAGTCATAACAAGGGTCCTGCATGAAACAAGAGGTGACTGCTACCTTGCTTTGTGTAGGGCCCTGTGGGCTCTATGCAAACAAGGATATGAGACGTACTGTAACTGTCTTACTATTTTGTTCACGTATGCCTTTATTTGTTTTACAAAATGCACGTGATTTTTTTTTTGGCAATGTTCTTGACTCATTTTCATGTTTTATGCCTTTAAACATTTTGTTTATGAAGTACTTAGTTAATTTTGTGCAACAATTTTTACAATTTCCCAAGTAAGTCACAGACCATAGAATAACCAAGGCTTTTTTCTAATTCAGTTGTGTTCTTGCCTATTATGTGTGTGTGTGTGTGTGTGTGCACATACATGTGCAGGGAACATTTTATTACAAAGAACAACATTTTAGAGGTGAGTCGCTGCTGAGCCCATTGTGGCTTAAGCTGCAATGGGTTTGACAAACTCTGGTCATGACACTACTAACTGCTTGCTGGATGGAAAGCAGCTGGCTCATTTCATCTAAATAATGCTTTCCAGCAATCAACTGAGCAGTGCAAGGGGGAGTATGATCTCTTTCTTTCCCATCATGTTCCATTGTGTTGGCTGATGCCACCAAACCACGTCTCACTGCCATTGTCATTTTCTGACACCGAATGCCCAATCCCTGGTGCCAGCTAGTGCACCCCACCAGGCCCATTTCACTGTGCGATACCAGAGAGCCCACTCCTGGTGCCACCATACATGACACTGACACTGGGGTATCCAGTCCCCAGCATTGGCAGGGGTGTGCAAATCAAGTTTTTTTTAATAAATAGTAATTACTTGCCCACAACATTTTTTTTTACTTGTCCTTTCACTTACACCCCCAACACTAAAGTGTAAGAATGGAACATGTGCAGGATGCAATTAAAAAAAACCACCACTGACTCCAACTAAGAAATTAGCTATCATCACTGCAATTCAGGAATGTATATAGTGCCCATGATACACATTGTATCTAAAAGCACTTTACAAGCCAATAAATGTTAGTCACTAGGCAAACATAAGGAGATAGAGGAGCTCAGGGTAGCTAATGGAGAACTGCCTTTATTAACCTGTACAGTACAGTTCAGAGCATGAGACAATAATGATTAACATGCAATGGGTAGCAGGATTAGTAGTGTATAAAAGCTGTTTAGTACCCCATCTCATCTCTGAAAACTGGCTTGAAGACAGAATGCTCCATTGAAAACAAGCTGCTGTGTCTCGGCTGGGCTCTCACAAGTAAATAAATTGTATTTTTTTAAGAAGGCAATTACAGAAGAGATAAAAAGTCCAAAATCTGGGTTGAAGTTCAGTCATTCTGTGCTATGAAATCTTGATTTGTTTATGTAAGTGGATGGGTGTGGGCTTTCTTTTTACAATTTATTTACCCAGGACAGCCCAGCTGAGATGCAATATCTCTAGTTATCATTCATTTAAAAGACATAGCTGGGGGGGCCAGTGAACTGTGAGTAGCATGTTTCCAGACATGTCCCGGGGGAGAGAGGAGTAATACAAACCCAACAAAGTACAAAGCTGTGCAAAAACAGCAGTATAAGAACATGGAATAAAAGGCAAACACATCTTACAATAAAAGGGTGGCTGGCAGGAGACATGGGACTATTAACAAAATATGATAAAACAAAATAATTAAGCTAGGGAGGGTTAAAAAATGATGCCTACCAGACTGGGCCACTCAGGCAGCTACCAGACCTACCAGTAGCTACCCTACCCCCCCCTCCAGGTGCTACCCCAGGTACAGAACCTGGTACTTACCAATAGTTGATGGTCTGGGATTGAGTCCAGGGTTGATGTTCCCCCGGATGGTCCTGTTTTGAGTCATGTCTGGAATACCCGTGAGATGGTCACTGATCTGGTGTTCCATCAGCTTTTCCTGCTGTTGTCTGAGGCTGTTGTCCAGGTCATGGGTCCAGGCCTATCGGTGAGTCATCGCAGGATTCATCGGCTCAGGCCGAACCATCAGGAGGCCAGTTAAGATGGGCTGTTATCTTAATAACTGGGACTGACTGCTCATCTCTCTTAGGAGCATGGACCGGCATGGAGCCTGCTGCAGAGAAAAAGGCTAGAGGGTGAGCTGTAAATGAGACTCTCTTAGGGTTGTTTGGGATAGCACTTGGTCCACTGCCAAAGGCCCAGCTAACGGCCCTGTTTAGGGCCCTGCTAAAGTTAGTGCCTGAGTTCCAGGCTGAGTTCATGCCTCCCAGTCATGCCTGGAGATTGGTTTGAGGCCTGGGTTGAGGCCCTAACATGGGGGTACTTTTGACCTTGTTTGTAACTGGTTCAGCTGGTTCTGGGGACTTGTTCCAGTTGCTTGCCCTGTTGCTGGCAAACATTCCCAAGGGGGTTCCAGCATGTTGCAGTGGTGGATTTTAGCACCATTCTGCTATTGTATAGCACAGGCATGGGGGAGAGACAGGTTTGATTGACAGGGCGAGGACAAGTGTTTCAGCTAATGAAATGATTGAGCCCCTGATCAGGTCAGGAATCAGATGACAGTCTCTGCCACCCTCCACCCCTTATCCTCACAAAATAATGAGCAACACTGTGCATATATAATATTTAAGAAACATACCCTAACCAAAATAAAACAAAAACAAAGAGGCAAGCGTTCATATCTGCACTTTGAAGAAACACCCTTTTCTTTGGTTTGGCAGGTACAGATGCATACCTCAATGGCCAGAGTGCCACCACTGGGGTACTGAGGCCTGCCGAAAAATCATTTGTCCTTGGGCTGAAGTCTGCAGATCAAAGGGTCTGCCTGACAGAGCTTTTAGGTCAGCCTCAGATGTGGGGCAATAGTATTTGCACACCCCTGCTGTTTTGATACCTCAAATAAAGAAAACTGTCCCTTGTTGTCTTTTTAAAATTTTTTTTTTAATCCTTTTTCCAACACCAGGGGGCCCAATCTCTGGTACCGGCTACTACCCACCCACCTGGCCTGTTTCCACTGTGTGACATTGGGGAGCTCACCCCCTACTGCCACCAAACATTACATTGACACTGGGTTCCCAATCCCCACTGTTGGTACCTCAAATAAAGAAAACCATCCCAAGTAGTCTTTTGACATTTTTTTTAAATACATGTAAAAAAGGAAATGGTAAATTGATGTCTGTTATCATTATTGTTATCCTCCAACTAAGCACTCACCACCCCACACACTCCCACCCCTTACTTACCTACAGAGGTCCAATGCAGTAATCCTCTCTGGACCAGAGACACATCTTCACTCTTCGATGTCAGTCAGAGAACTAAAGATATCATGTATATAGTCAATGTATTTCAATGCATTTAAACTTGCACTTATAACTTGATCATTTATTTTTATATTTTCCCCCAAATGTCCACCATGGTCTTTTTGGGACTCCATGAACAAGGAAGTGAAATTCTTCCACTCTGATGAAATCACCTTTCAGATGGGATTTGAACATTTTTACCCACCAGGTACACTAGGTGGGATAATAAGAAGGTTATGATGAAAATTTGGGGTAAACATTTTTTTGTTAAAAAACACCAAATTATGAATGTACATTGAGATGTTTCAGTGTGTGCCCATAGGTTTGACAATTTTCAATATTTTGACCCAATCTTTCAACATAGCCATTTTTTCACATGCCTCATAAATGTGACAGGTGTTATCTTTTGAATCCTGGCCAAGATGCATTTTTGCACCCGTGGCGCAAAATGACATTTCAGCAGGGATTTGAACATTTTTGGCTACCAGCTCATGAGATGGGGTGATAAGAAGACTATGCTGAAACTTTAGGGTCAAAACATTAAAACACAACAAAGTTAGGAAGGTAGAGTGACATTTTTCAATCTTTGCTCATGACTGGTAATTTTCAATATTGTGACTCCAAATTTTCAATATAACCATTTTTTCACACCATCTCATGAACCCGATGGCTGTGATTTTTAAAATCGTGGCCAAAATGTGATTTTGCATTTGTGGCACAAAATGGCATTCCATCTAGTATTTTACAAATGAGCTGTTATGTTCAGAATGGGAAGGGGGGTCATGAAAAGACTGTATTTAAATGCTGGTGTGGGTCTGTTGGCCATGTGGGGACCACATTATCCTCATGCAGCAGTGACCTGCATTCAGGTGCAAGTTCTGTGAGTCGACTGAATAGGCAGAGGCTGGGGGAAAGGTGCTGCAGCATGCAGCACTGGTCCCAGCCTGGGGAGGGATAAAACAGTGTTCTGGCACACGCACAACACTTTGTGGCAGGCCAGGGAGCCTTCCTTCGCAATGGGTTGATGTGTGTCAGGGCCTAATGGGCCCACACAGTGCATCTGGATAAGTAGGTTAGCCTGACAGATTTAAATTACAGCTCAGGCACAGACCTATAGTTAGTAGGAAGTCAGGATCCCCGATAAATTACTCATCTCACTATACATGCCTGCCATACACACCATACATGCAAATATTCAGCATTGACAAATGCTTGTTTTTATTTTGGTGGGGTTTTTTTTTGTTTGTTTGTTGAGTCTTAAGTGCATGAGCTGTCTGATATGTACTGTATGCACTGAGTTCATTAAAGTCCAGCTCAATGTTTGACCAATTTTTCTTTAAATTAAGATATTAACTTTAATTAATTTGGGGGAAAGTCAGCTCATAAATCTTGTTACATTATCTTCTGATAAACCACACAAATGTCAACCTTCAGCAATAAGTATTTTTTGTGTATTCAGCATTTAAAGTTTTTGTTCATGCATGACTTTAAGTTGGGAAAAAAATGTTGTATTTTTCCAGCTATTTTTATGTGGTTTCACATAGTCCATGCATGCATGTACTTTAAAATGTTTATAACTTAAAGCAGCAGTGCAATGAGCATTTGTTTTTCTGAAAAGCTTGTTTCAGCTACAATTTATAAATCAATTAGAATACCTGTCTCGTTTTCTAGGTACCTCTGATGCTATGCTCCATGATTTGTTTTTTTTTATTTTCTCAGTTCTAACCTTTGCCAGGTCTACAGTGTTATTTCTATGTCAAATGTGGTTGTTATCTCGTTCTTGAGAAAAAAACCCTAAATGAAATCATTTATAAAATATTCAGATTTTGGTGGAATTAGATTGTTGTATCACCAACTAAAATTGGAAGATGCCTGAAGTCTTTTATAGTGAAAAAGGTAGTATCAAGTTTTTTGCCTATTTGTGTTGCATTGCTGCATTAAAAAAGAATAAAGTTTTGTTTTATAGCCCCAACAGACACTTCCATGGATGAAACTCAAATTAACCTGTACTAAAAGTTTTATAATTTAACTGTCTAGTTTTTTTTTTCTAGTTGTGAGCAAAAGAAAAAAAATGACCAAGAATCAGGGATTTTTACATTAATTCACTAATTAATAATGTTTGAACTGCCAAACCAGTTTTACTGAACTTGTCAAAAAAATTAACCCATAGGACTTAGACTGTGCATACTGAATTTCAAAGTTTCAGGGGATAAGTCCAATGAGATACAAACTGTGAAAAAACATTTTTGAGACAAACACAAATTCAGTCCTAACACACTGTACATCTTTGTTGATGACAATACTAACAGTAAAATCTCATGATATCTTTGTTGTCAGTGATGTCATAATTAATTTTGTGAAGGTTACAGTAGAATCATCACAATGGACCACTGAACTGATTAGGAAGCAACAGTTAAATCTTAACACAAATGACAGATTTAAAAGTTATAACTAGTAAACCGATGTTGTTTAAATCAAATGTGCAATAGTCTGACTGAAAAAAATATAGAATAATTCATGAGGCTGTGTGGTTAATGAGGATTTTATGCACATCCAAGGTGTGTGATGCCCCATAAACTCCAAGGGAGAAGCCTGAGGGGTTTATCTTAGCATCACACACTGAGGGTGTGCATACAATCTGAATTTACAAGACTGCCTCATATTTTATTTTTTATATTTGCTGGTTCTTTGAGAATTGCAGTTTTCTGTGTTACATGGAATAATTAGTGTCACAGCATTGTTTAACTGTTTTCTAAACTGCAATTCTCAAAGAACCAGTAAATATGAAAAAATAAATAAATGCAAAGAGGTTGACATTTTTATTTATTTATTTTTCCTGAGAATTATTTGAAGTAGTTTTTGCCATTTATTTTGTGGTGCCTGACATGGAAGCTGTTTGCAGTTTGTCAGTTTCTTGCTGCAGTGCAAGTGAATTGACAGTGTCTCAAAGTGCAACACAAGTACTTGATATTGATGTGGAAGCTGTTTGCCATTTTCTGGTTTCTCGCTGTGGCATGAGCAAGTTGACAGCGTAAGGGAAGGGAGCCGTAGAGGTACTCAGCTGGCACCGGATAGTCTGGCACAGGGTTTGATGAAGGTGCTTGGGCAAACTCCATTATTCATGGTTCATTATTCACACATGTGAATAATGGAGTTTGTCAGCCACTGCCAGCAGGTGATAATAAATGTCAACCAGTAAATATATTAAGTTTACCACCACTTCTGATGTGTTCTTGTCCTGCTTCATCACTATTGAAGCTACATTTATTTTGAGTCAGGCCATGGGGTGGGGAGAGGGAGAAGACACTACAAATGAATGAAATGAAATACATTTTAAAACACAAGAAATAAATTTGCCCCAAAATAAAGAAATTAGGGTTCTAGGACCTCAGTGAAAAAGAAAGCAAATTCAGTGTTATGATTAAAAAACTTGTAATAAACATTCACAACATTGCTAAAGACTGGAACATGAGGTAGCAAGAGAATACCCTCCACTCATATTAACCCAAACACCAACTCACAGATATAGTACCATGAGTCCATCCCTCAAACCCAACATACGACTCTACATGCTGCATTAGGAGTCAATTCCTGGTGCTACTTAGTCTCTCTAACCACAAAGTCATCAGTATGGCACCAGGAGCCAATCTCCAGGCAAGCCATAATACCCAACAGGGTGAGTGGGTGGTATTGGGCAGTACTGCCCACCTTAGATGATATTAATTCGCCTAGAAAATGGACTACATGTATCAGTTTTTATCAAATATTTAAAAAATCAAAAAATAAAATAAAAAAACAATTTAAAAGTACTGCAAAGTCATTTTGTTGTAAACATAGAAACATAGAATTTGACAGCAGATAAGGACCGCTTGGCCCACCTAGTCTGCCCATTTCCCTACCGGATGGATAAGCTGCAGATTCTAGTTAATCAATAGCTTACTTCATCCTACCCCCCCACTAGAATTGCCTTATGCCTGTCCCATGCATTCTTGAATTCTCACACTGTTCCTAACTCCACAACCTCCTCAGGAAGGCTGTTCCATGCATCCACAACCCTCTCTGTGAAAAAATACTTTCTTTTTTTTTTAAAACACATCTTTATTGATTTTCAAATTCAAACACAAGCAAGACAAACAGCCCTGGAATCCCAGGGTACACAATCCAAAACTGATTGTGTAAACTATGTACAATATAACTATTTACATGCACAAAGGAAGTATCACCCCTCAGATCAGGTCACACTCAAAACTTGACAATATTCCCATATTCAGGCCACATACTATTCGCCACACCTACCTTCCCCCTTTCCTTCCCACCAAGATCCCATGCAGCCTGACCCATATTCTTTAGACCAAGTTCAAACTAAGCCATAACTTGTTTAGGAGGTGAAACCTCCCTGTGCCCTCTGGAAAGAGAGAGAATCCTCAACCCCCCAACATTATGGCAGGCCTCAGTTTTTACACTTAAGCATGTCCCCAAGCCTTACCAGACCACTTGCCAACTCGACCTATCCCTAACATCTCCCTAACAGTACTATATGCCTTACTTCATTCAGATTCAAGTTTTCAGCTAAACACAGCCCTACAGACAGACCTGTGTCAATCAAATGTCCCTCTATTGGGAGTAAATTGCCTTCAAAGATGCCCACCTTTTAGCATATAGCTCTTTCCTCCCCTCCGAATATAAATATCTTTTAACCCTATTTAAGGCCCCAACGAGATCTTCCACTCAATGCTCATACTCATAAAGCCGATCGTCCTTCCAGTGCTGAACCACGTATGATTTAACTACAGCCGCCATCAGAGATACATGATATTTTGGTGTAATGCCCATTATTTGCAATAGATCCCCTTGAATACATATCTCCAGTATAATGAATTCTGAATAGTCGAGCATTGGGTCCATCCGCCTTTTAATTTCACCCCACAAGGGCGAAATTTTGCTGCAATTCCATAGCACATGTAATAAATCCCCCTTCTCCTGTCCACACCTGAAACACAGGTCTGTCTGTCTAAGGCCTCTTTCAGATAATTTCACAGGGGTTAAATATAGATTAGAAGCAATGAAGAAATGTAGACTTCTATATTTAGGTACTGTTATGCATTTGCTATTTTCCACACACTAGCCCAATCAATGTTTTGGGGAGTCAACCTATCGTCCCAATATGACACTGATATGGGGAAGCCTGGAACAAAAAACTACTAAAACTCTGTATAGTTGTGATAGAGGTTTAGTTTTCGGGTCAACCTCCCTCAACTTGTCCCATTTAAATGAGTCATCCGAGAGACCCCCGTCCTCTTTAAAACCCCTTCCAGCATCTGTGTAATTTGCAACCTTTGAAAAAAGGGTATTCTGTCACACTGCACCAGAAGGGCCATACTATTACCCTGAATAACATCCTTTAGATACAAGCCCGAAACCCACCTGACCCATCTCCCTTTAAGTACCTTATTCTCTATAAGTAGATTAGGATTGCCCACCAGTGGCTGGTCTTGGGCTTTCATTTGAGCCTCTTTCTGTGCCCGAGTCAAGAACAACCACCAGGCTTCTGCCCCCTTCATAATTGGGCTTCCCAACCCAAACTTAAAGCATTTAGTCATATTAGCATATAAAGTGACTTCTGGAGAAAGCCCAGCTTCTCTCATCATTTGAGACTCTAGATACAGCCATTCCAGAACATATTCCTCTCCCTCCATACTATGGCCCCAACGGGTCATCATACCCAGCTGTCCTGCTACATAATACAAATGAAGATCTGGCAGTTTAAGCCCTCCTAAATAGGGGAGAGCTGTAGATCATTATATTTTTTCCTAGGAGGTTTACCATCCCACAAAAAATCTGAGAGTACTTTCTTGATCATTATAAACCACTTTTTGGGGATACTATATGGAGCTAAATACAATGGGTATAATAACCTAGGTAGCAGGTTCATTTTGATAAGCCCAAGCCTGGCCATAAAATTCAGGGTAACTTATTCCACCTTATTAAATCTCCCTTAATAGCTGACAGCGTCCCCTCCATTTTCACTTCAGCTCCTAAATTGTTATTCCTTGTGATCCAGATACCCAGATACTTAAGTTTGTCAGATACCCATTGGACTCGGAACTGAGCAAAATCTGCCCTATATACATAAGGCGTCAAGGGGAGGATCTGAGTTTTAGCTAAATTTAGTTTATAGTTAGAGACTTTAGCAAAACTATCAATTAGCTCTCTAGTCCTCTCGAATCCCTCCATCGGATCCCGTAGATGCAACAATATGTCATCCGCAAAGACTGAGAGCTTTAACTCCTTTCCAATTATCTCCACCCCCTTATCTGTCTGTTCATATTTATAGCCCTCAACAAGGGTTCTAAATAAATGTTAAATAATATCGGGGAGAGTGGACAACCTTGACGAGTTCCATTTTCCAATTGAATTTCCCAGGAGATATAGCCGTTATAAAGAACTCTAGCTGTAGGGGCAGCATATAGATTTTTAATGCCTTTAAATAGGCCTTCTGGGAAGCCCATCCTCTCCATTGTGGCAACTAAAAAGGGATGTGAGACCCTATCAAAAGCTTTCTCCATGTCTAAGGATATTAACGCTAGGGGTAATTGGGAGTCCACTGCATAATTCAGAATATGATGGAGCTTCTTCAAAGCATCGAGGGTTCCCCTCTCTGGCATAAATCTCACCTGTTCCTGGCTAATTATAGCAGGTGCTTTCCGCCAAATTCTGTTAGCCAGTATCTTTGTAAGGATTTTGATGTCCTGATTCATTAATGCTATGGGCCTGTAGCTACCTAATTCATCTCTAGGTTTACCTGGTTTTGGGATTAGGGTGATATAAGCCTGGTAAAGGGGGGAATGGGGCACCCCTTCCTGCAAAATACTATTAAAAATTCCTGGAGGAGGGGCATTATAATGCGTATATGAGTCTGGTAAAACTTTGCCGTAAGGCCATCCGGTCCTGGTGTCTTACCCGAAGGTAATGACTTAATTACCTCTGTAATCTCTGCTACACCTGTGGGTGCTGCTAGTTTCCTGGCCTGTCCAGGATCTATCACATGAAGAGGCACTCCTTCCAAAAAAGCCCTAATTTCTTTCTCTCCCGACTTATACCCAATTTGATATAAATTTTTGAAGTAAGATGCAAAAGTGTCCGCTAGCCCCTAGGGTCTACTATGACCTTCCGTTCATGCTGAATAGATGTCACTGTTCTACTCACCTCCCACTCCCTTACTCTGGCTGCCAACAGGCATCCTGGGACATCTCCCTTCAATAGGTATTTAGCTTTAATCTTCTCTAGCCAAAAATCTATCTTACCATAAATAATATCCCCCAGCTCATGTCTTAAGCTTCTAAGCTCCCCATCTACTTCATCTGTGGACCACTCCATGAGAGTCAAATAGCTAATAGCTCTTAAAATAAAGTCCTCTTTTGCCTTCCTCTGCCTATTTCTCTGGGCTGCCAGCTCCCAGGCCATTCCTGCATACAGAACCTTACAAGTTGGCCACGCCAACTTCCTGTTTAGCAATGTAGGTAATTGTTGCTGTATAATTTGTATCAAAGCTCCCTCGAGTTCATCTTTAATTGCCGGGTCCACCAATAACGAATCACTCAACCTCCATTGGAATGGTCTGGATGAACTAATCTTCAATTCCCAAGTTAACTTAATCAGGGAGTGATCAGAAAATATTCTGGCTTCCATCACCAACCCTTCGATGCCCACCAATACCTCCCTATCAACTAAAAAGAAGTCGATATAGGACTGAATTTTATGCGCCGCTGGGTAGAATGTCATATAATTGCCCCCATCAGCATGAGTCTGTATCGGGTCCACAAGAGCTGCAACTTCTAACAGTTTGTTCAATGCCATTTGGGCCTTTGTTAATGGCCCTCTCACTGGTGGGATCCTGTCCACCCAATTGTCCCCATAAACATTCCAGTCTCCTGCTATGATAAGCACATTCCCCGGAAAACCAACTACATCTCTCTCTATCGAGGCAAAGAATTCCGGGTTTGGGGGCATCGGGCCATATATGGAAGCTACTAAAGTAGCCCTAGCATATATTAAACCAGAAATATAAACCCCTCTACCATCGCTTCTTGTAATAACCTGCTTCACACTATGCAAGCATGACTTCCTGACTAAAATTACTACTCCCCCTGAAGCCCTCTCCTTACCTATCCCATAAACCTGACCCACCCATAATTGCTTGAGACTATTCAGTTCCTCCGTCAGTAGATGTGTCTCCTGTAAAGCAACAATATGAGCCCCCAACTGATCCAGGTGTCTCATAATTATTAGCCGTTTACGTCTACCCCTTAGCGCCTTAACATTCCATGACATTAGTCTAATACTAGTCATACCCATGTCAGAGAGTCATATTGGGACTATTGAACCCCAAAACCCTACTTAAGTCTGCCATTTTTCTCTCTATCCTAGCAGATTCTCTCTCTTTCTGAAACCCCCTCCCCTATCCCCCTGCCCCCGATCCCTGGATCGTACACCTATCGTTCCTCGGATCATCGATGAGCTCCTTCCCGAACTGCTCCCCTGCCCCTCCATGACCTCAAGCTCTCTGGGATCTAGCTGTAGCCAACCTAAAGCCAGTTCTCTACCATATTCCTAATTACCCTACATCCCTCTTTTTCTTATCCCCACCAGATATCCGACCTCTAGCCCCAAAACTGCCTTAAACTCCTACTTAGCCGCTCGGGATGAATCTTTTCCCCCATCAGAAAAAGAGAAAACAAAATTCTTAATCCTTTTATTTCCTGCTCAGGTTACAGGGGGGCAACCTATATAAGCCCACTCTGTTCTCCCCCTTTGTCACTATGAACTAATATCCCTTCCATTCTCTGTGCCATTGATTCAGGCCTCCGACCCCCTTTGCTCCATTCAATCTACTAGTTTTCATAATATTCTTCTTTACCTTCGTAATAACCTTAAGTCCCCTTCTAATTTACTGACCTCTGTCTATCCATGGGTCAGATTTCCATTATGGATACTGTCGAGGTCAATAGCCCTCGTCTTACCTCAATCGTAATGTACCCCCTTTGTTCTTCCCCTAAACTGTCAGGGTACTAGGAAGCAGAGATAATCCTTAGGGGCAGCAAGCACCAGGAGACCAATGACTAGAGAATTCCTTTAGGTAAGCCCTCCTAGTAGCTCGAAATTAGATGCCATCCTCATCCCTCCAAATATCCCTCCCCACTAACTACCAAACCCCCCTTGACCCTTAACTAACACTACTGTATACTCTGAAAGTTGACCCCTCCTACCAATAACACCTTTAAACTCCCCGGGGCCTAGCCCCCATCCACATTCTCCCACACGAGGGTTAGAATCATTGCCCTTATAATCTTCTCTTCCCAGCCATACTACTCGCCCCCATGTTCCTTTTTGCAAATAACAGGGTCCCTCTATCCCTTATTACATACCCTTGTTCACTCCCTCTCCCATTTCCACTCCCTTTAAGTTTCTATCTTTCCCCCATCTCGTAACAGCCTATTTCAGAGTCTCCCTCTTGGTTAACTCATGTTAAACCCAATGGTATCTGCGATATTACTAAAATTTCAGTTCACCCCACTTCCCAACCCCTTCCTCCCACCATCTGAGTGGGGTTTCAGTCCCAGCACATTAACATGAAATTTAACCAAAGAGCCAATCCACAATCCCAACCCAAGAAACTCGTCGGTTCTCTTCCAGAAATCTAAAGCAGGTCAACTCGGTGCTCTAAATAGGTCTGGCAGCTCTACTCGCAGCCCTTCCAGTGCTTCCTTAGCTGTGTGGTATCGCTTATCCCCCGTTTGAAGCCGAACCACCAATGTCACCGGAAACTGGAGCCGAAACTTAATTCTAGCCATGTATAGCTTCTTTTTAATGTCCACATATTCTTTCTATTTTCCTCTCACTGTGGGTGTTTGATCCTGAAACATCCACAAGGTTAGTGCATTCCACTGCAGAATTTCTTTTGCCTTGCCGCCGCTAACACAAATACTTTTTCTTTATAATTAAGGAAAAGCATAATGATGACTCTGGGTCTTGCTCCAGGTGGTGGTACCTCTCTCAGAGCCCTGTGAGCCCTCTCAAAGTTATAAGCTTCTCCATATGGTGAAGGACCAAGTAATTTAAGCAGCATATCCTGAATAAACAGCACACAGTCTGATCCTTCTGCCCTCTCTGGCAGCCCTGCCAAGATCAAATTATTCCTTCTACTACTCGACTCCTGATCTTCCAGCCTTTCTTCCAACATTTTGACATGCCTCTTGACCATCACTGGAAGGGACTTGGCAAGGTTGGAGAAATGGTCAAATGTATGTCAGCTCAGATTCAATGCAAAGAAGTGCAAGGTAATGCACCTAGGAAACAAAAACCCAGGGCAAGAGTACACAATGGGGGGTGAGATACTGACAACAGTAAAAATGGAAAGGAACCTTGGGGTAATTATATCAGATGACCTAAAGGTGGGCAAGCAATGTGAGAAGGCAGTAAGGAAGGCTGGGGAGATACTGGGATGCATAGGGAGAGGCATCAATAGTAGAAAACAGGAAGTTGTTATCCCTCTGTACAGACAGTTGGTGAGACCCCATCTGGAGTACTGTGTGCAGTGCTGGAGACCCCATCTCTGCAAAGACATAGACAAAGTGGAGGCTGTCCAGAGGAGGGCAACCAAAATGGTGCTGGGTCTGCAACAGAAGACATATGAAGAAAGACTAAAGGAGCTTAATATGTATACTCTTGAGGAAAGGAGGGAGAGAGGGGACATGATAAAAACGTTCAAGTATCTCAAGGGAATCAACAAAGTCCAAGAGGGTGGCATCTTTCAGAAAAAGAGATGTACAAGAACAAGGGGGCACAATTTGAAGATAGAGGGGGACGGCTCAGAGGTAATGTAAGGAAGTATTTTTTCACAGAGAGCGTTGTGGAGGCATCGAACAGCCTCCCTGAGGAGGTCGTGGAGTCAAGAACAGTGGGGAAATTCAAGAATGCATGGGACAGACATAAGGCAGTCTTAGTGGGGGGTAAGAGGAAGTAAGCTGTTGGTTAATTAAGATATGCAGCTTATCTGTTAGGTAGGAAAGTCGGCAGACTAGGTGGGCCAAGCGGTCTTTATCTGCCATCAAATTCTATGTTTCTATGTTTCTATCACCAGTTCCTGTTCTTTTGCAGAGATTCTTCTCTCCTGAGATGCAATCTGGACCTCCGCATCTCCCATTCTCTGGGCTAGCGATTGCAGCGCTAGCTTAACCACTGCGAAATCCACCACTAGCCCCTGAAGCAGCTGCTTAATTTCCTGTAGGTCTCCATTACTTGTTTTAATCTTCCCCTCCTCTCCTGCCACCTCCTCCTGCTCACTGGGGGTTGGGGACTGAGGCTTAGGCCTTTTGGAAGCCAGGGACCTCCCTGCCAGAGGTTCCACACTCTCAGTATCCATTTCAGCTTGAAGCGGCAGCGCAAGTTTGCCTGGCAGCTGCTGCGCTAATGTTAAGCTGGTAAAACTTCTTCTGTTTTTGAAATTAGCCCGCGACCATGTCCTCTGATCCTTTACACATACAGGCAGGGTGATTTACCACCGATCAAGAAGAACCCGAAGAGGATTAAAGTTTAAAATTAGCTACGGGCCTCGGAGCAGTTCAGAAAGCGCCTTACTCGGTTTAGCTCATCACGTGATCCCTCGTGAAAAAATACTTTCTAATATTACCTCTGAGCCATCCCCCCTCTATCTTCAAATTGTGCCCCCTTGTTCTTGCACATCTCTTCTCCTGAAAAATACTACCCTCTTGTACTTTGTTAATTCCCTTGAGATACTTGAATGTTTCTATCATGTCCCCCTTCTCCCTCCTTTCCTCAAGGGTATACATATTAAGCTGCTTTAGACTCTCCTCGTATGTCTTCTGGTGCAGACCCCTGCACCATTTTGTTTTCCCTCCTCTGAACAGCCTCCACTCTGTCTATATCTTTGCGGAGATGGGGTCTCCAGAATTGCACGCAGTACTCCAGATGGGGTCTCACTAACTGTCTGTACGGAAGGATAACAACTTCCTGTTTTCTACTGTTGATGTCCCTCCCTATGCATCCCAGTATCCCCCAGCCCTCCTTACTGCCTTCTCACATTGCTTGTCCACCTTGAGGTCATCTGATATAATTACTTCTAGGTCTCTGTAGTCTAGTAGTTCCTCTGCTAGTATAGTTGGCATACTTGCCAGTAGATGGTACTGCTGTTTGACTGCTTAATTGCACCATAACAAAACAGAAATAGAAAAAAAACACTTTTGCTGTGGTGCTTGTCTGTCTCCCTCCTAGAGCTGCTTATTTCCTTCCACCCCATTGCTTCTACACAGATAACAGTTGTAAACTCTGGAAGTCTGAAAACAAACTGCCACTGGTTTGGAAGTAACCATGGTCTGTGGTAGAAAACTGTGAAGCAAGGTAACAGTCTCTCCCTAACCCCCCCCCCCCCCCCCCAACACTCCAAGTAGCAGTCTTTTTCTGTGACTCTTTTCCTTTTTAAATGTATTCCATAATGCTGCATGGTGAAAGTGATAGAGTGAAGATTGGCTGATTTGCTAACTGGGAGCCCAGCAGCAAGCAATGTAAACTTGTTGGTGTCGTATGGAGAGAAAATGACAAGCCTGGTTCTAGTCGACTTTAGAGGTAAAACTGGGTTGAGGGCACTGAGTTGGTTTAGGGACAGTTGCTTTAGGAAAGACCTTGCTGTAATCAGCAGTGAAGTGGTTGGACAGATTTGAACATGACCCTGAAGGGGAGCTAGTGGAAGGGGCTTTTGTCTTGAGGGTTTCCGTTTCATTAGCCCATGCTATTTTTAAAATATACCAACAAACGGGAGATGCTGACAGATTTACTTATATTTTAATTGATACATGAAGGTACTTATTCATCTTGCAAGTATTTTTAACAAGGGTGAGCTTTGCAGGATGTGTTTGGGTATTTACAGGATGTGTCTTGGTATTTTTCTCCTGGACCAAAACTCCTATCTGTCTCTCCCCAGGTCCCTTGGCTTGGTTTATTCTGTTGGGGCTACTTAATTTTAAATTCTATATCTGTTTTTCCACCTGCCCACCCTGACCCTGTCCTCTTTTAAATCCACTACAACTCCTCCTTCTTTTCCTACCCCACCACTCTATTGGTTACCTACTGTAGCTGGCTTTCAGCCTTAAAAGTACATTACACCTGCCCTGTCTATCCCTTTTCTACTCACCAATCTCTGACTGTCAGCTCCATGTAGTCCATCGAGTGACTGAATAGCCAACCCCTTCAGACTCACTCTACTGCCTTTCCTGAGCCAGCCCCATTTTGATCCTACTTTTCCAATGGGTCATAATTGCCCACACTGCACTCAGCTCCTCCTGTTATTAGGGCATACATCTCCCACCCCGATGGCAATAATGATCACCACCATGATTCTGACACTTTGTCATACTCCTGACCATTGGCCCTGACAAACACCCTGGAGCCTCCCACCCTCTTTTTTCCCAATGTGTCTGCATAGAAGCGAGTGCTTTGCTGAAGGTAAAACTGGATACTTTATTGATGGATGATCACCCTGGGGCTGCTGTGCCTCTGGATCTGCTGGTGGTAGTAAAACATGCACTGGACCAAGACTACAGAGCACTGTACTTTCTGTTACCCCAGCCTCCAAATGCAAGCCACCCTACCCAGGCAAGCACAAACTCTGCAAGGGGAAGTCCATGACTACTGTCCATTTAACAACTCAGAAAGCTATCCTGATCCTGCTCTTACTATCCAGCAATGTGCAGCCTAATCCTGGACCGACAAATTCTACTGGGGCTGGTGGCTGCAAGTCTAGGGGCCTACAAATAGCAGTAATGAATGTTTGCAGCCTTCTTGCCAAATCTGAACAACTCCAGGCATTTGCAGTCCTGCACAGTCCTGACATCATCTGTCTCACGGAGACCTGGTTGACTGACAAAACAAGGAACTCAGAAATTGCGCTGCCAGGATACCAATCCTTCTGAAATGACATGCTTGGTAAGATGGGTGCCAGCTGTCTCCTCTACATTAGGGACTCACTCCACGGAGCTGTGCTCTCCATAACCAGTGGGGCAGATGATCACGAGCTATGAGCAGTTAAAATCCAATGTGGCCAGAATAATTAATTCCTAATAGTCACCTCTGTTTACCTTACACCCAAAAAAGTCTGTGGGGGCCTTCCCAAAGTACTGAGTGCTCTGACTCCCCTCAGCAAGGACCATGGACTCATCATTACAAGGGATTTTAATATAAACTGGCTCAGTAAGGAGTCAACCCACCAGAGGGACACCATGGCTAATCTGTACCTCATGCGATTAGTCACAGTACCCACTAGAATAAACTACAAGTCAGGCAAAAATACTGTAATTGATTGGGTACTCTCTAACTCCCCTGCCAGGATAACTGAGGTCACAGTGGAGCCTGATTCCTTAAGTGAGCACTCCTTAATTACTCTTACATGGTCCAATAAACATAAGAAACCTCCACCTATCACAGTTGAAAGCAGGGTCCTCAGACAAGGACTGCTGGGGTCACTCAAAGCTGCCCCATCATACTTTGATTAGTCACCCATCGATGCACTGCCTGATCTTGACCTTGCTCTGAATTTCTTTGTAGACAGTTTCAACACAATCTGTAACAAATTTGCCCCATACAGGAAAAGGAAATCATGGGGCTACAACAATGGATGGATCACCGGTGAGCTATTTGCTCTTATGAGGGAGAAGGATAACTTCTGTGCAAAGACCAGGTCCTCCGGTGAAAAAAATGACTATCAGACCTACAGGGCTTATAGAAACAGGTATGCACATGTCATTGTGATTGGTTGGGCATCCATGGCACTCCAGACATTACCTCATGGGTTTTAGCCCACCTGATAGGCTAGTGATGCACATGACCCTAGATCAAATTTCTGGTATATCCAGGTCTCAGAAGCCCCTGCTCTCCAGTTTCGAATCGTGCATCTAATCAGGCAACAAGCACACCAGGAATCCCTGTCTGCTCCATACAAGGTAAGACTTGAACTTATAAGTAGATATCATTAAGCTGAACTAAACTAGAGAAAAGAAATGCAAGCAAACTGTTGTTTCTCGTTGGTTTATTTGTTTGGTGCTGTACTGCCCATCTGGGGGCTATATAGAGAGTAGTTATGTAGAGGGTTTGAGATAGGAACAGTTTTTTTCTGGCTCTTATCGCTATCTTATCAGGTTTTTAACCTTCTGCAGAGTCAGAAGCAAAGCTTTGCCTAGCAGCCTTCCTACTCCTATTTCTTATTCAGTGCCTTAAGCTACATTGTTGGTAGTTGTTTTTATCGTGATGCCTGTTATTGAAGTGCATAAAAATATCGCTAGCGCAGCCGTAACGCCTTTTAGTTGCAAAGATAAAAGAAGTGCGCACAAATCCAAGGGTTTGCTCACCACTAAGCTTGTTTGTTTGGTTGTGGTCACAGGCGTATTACTGCATGTATCTAAATGGTTGAATCACCGCAATATCGCGTCATGGGCTACCCCAGGAGTGACCCTCTCTCCCCTGAGTTAAAAGTGCTCCCCCATCCTCCAGGGTTGATTCTTGTCCAAACCCCCTGTTTTTTTCTCATTCGTGGGGCTGCAAGGAGATTCCCTGGCATTGGCCCTCGGCCTACAGCAGCTGCCTCGGCCTCTCGCTCCCACATGGTCTCTGCTCATTGATTCACCCTTCCCCCACCGCCGCACGCATGTGGGCATTGGAATCACAGCCTCCACTCTTTCAGAGGCCTCTCCTGCTACCTGGAACCCCCTCTGTCTTGTACGCACCACGGAAGCGATTGGCTTCAGCGCATTCACTGCTGTAGGCCCACACGCTGGCTCCGCGACTTGCACGCGGTAGGCCTCTGGCCCACCGCCCATCGTGTTTTTTTGCCACTCCCTGAGCCTCCAGCGGTTCTCCTTGCTGCTGCTTCACCCAGGCTGGCGCTCCTGGGTCTCAGGATAAGGAGGAACTGGGCAAGCGTTGGGAGGCCGAGGTCTCGTAAGGCATATCACCTCCGAGGGGGCCCTGGATCCACAGTCAGCATTTTTTCCCTCCCCCCGCAGAAGGGGGGAGGCCTTGCAGTCCCCAGTCTTTCTGGGAGGGACCGCCATATCCAAGGCCTGTTCCCCGCAACTCAGTGCTTCCCCTTGATGCCTGGAGGCAGGGGACGTTCCAGGCCTTTGTTTGTAGTCAGCCACATCTGAGACATTCCGCGCAACCACCTGGAGGGGTCCCTCCCACAGCGACCCCCCAGACCACGGTCACAAAAAGCACTCTAGTGCCCATCCTTTCTCTGCCTGGGTCTCTCCCACAGTGATCCAGGTGTAAGGGATGATGCTACCCAGACCCCCAAGCTGTTACGTCATGGGTCCCTCCCTACAGCGACCCATGTGCACCTATTATCCACAGCAGAACCTATAACAGAGAGCTCCCCCCAGCATTCCATGCACTCTGACTAGTCTCTCAGGGGATCCATACAGACGCCAGGTGATTGCCTGCCATCAGTGCTGGGTCACAGGGGGCCAAAACAAAGAGGACAACCTGCGGGGCATGTATAGATCTAATCTAAGGCCACTCTCTCTTCTTCTCTTCCTCAGATGGTTAAAGCAAAGAAGTGTTCCACTTGCAATGCCACCCTCCTACCCCAAACCCCGGGGCACCTCTGCGCCATCTGCCTACTCAACGATGATTACTCATCCATGGAACAAATGCCCCCCCATGGGGCCCAGCAACCCGGGTTCCAGCGGTCCCACATGGATGGACCCCAGTTGTCTCCTGATCCAGAATCAGCAGGCCGTGGTCGCCATGATGGAAAGCCAACAAAACTTTATGTTCAAAATAATGGAAAAACTCGAATCCCTCACCCAGCACAGAGCCGTTCCAGTGATCCCAGAACCGGGCAAGGCAGGGGGCTAACCGGAGGAGCTTCCAGACCGTGATGAACCTTTACCTGAGAATCCTCGCAAAGACATCGAGGAGGATAAGGACACCCCAGAGGAGGAGGGGGGGTAGAATCGGATGAAGATGAAGCAGAACTCCCCACCATTCCATCCCTCACTTCAAAGTTATGCTCCTTTGGCACAATTCCAGGGATCATGAGGATTATCAAAACCACCATGGGGTTCGACGTTGAAGAGAGTAAGCCCGAGTCGAAACTCGACCCCATGATACAACTGAAAGTGTCGAACCCCAAGACTTTCCCAGTATGCCCAGCTATTGAGGAGGTCTTCAATAAGGAATGGCGATCCCCAGATCCAGGCAGAATGCCCAACAAAAAGGAAACTGGACAGAATGTATCCAGTGCAGGAGGAAACATCTGGTGCTTGGTGTACAGCCCCCACCATCGACCCTCAGGTAGCGTCCCTCAGCAAAAGGACAATACTACCATGCAGAACAATAGCCCTCAAAGATCCTATGGACAAAAGAGTGGAAGACATGCTAAAGAAGGCATTCGAAGTTGAGGGCACAGCAGAAAAAGTGGCCATGACTGCCATCTATACAGCTCGAGCACAGATCTGTTGGCTCGAAGAACTGCAGGAACAAGTCAACCCAAAATCCAGGGAGGCAGAACTCTTAGAGTGCACCTTGGATGCAGCAAAGTACCTGGCTGATATGGCTTTGGATACCCTGCGTCTGCACGCCAGGGCCACAGCTATTACCAATCATGCCTGGAGAGCATTATGGCTAAAATTGTGGGACACTGACAATGAATCTAAGAACTTGTTGCAGAATTTGCCTCTGGGAGGAAAGTATGTTTTTGGGGAGGGGTTGCAGGATTACCTGAAACAAAAGGAGGAAGGTAGAGACCTCCTCAAGAGTAAAGTTAGGTACAATTACCTCCCTTCATCGAGGCAGAGATTTCGGAGTGGAAATAGGTCTTTCCAACCCTGCAGGGATTCAACACAACACAATGGTCCCTTAGGAGACAGAGGGACATCCCACAGTCCCTGTAACCCCTACCCACAGGCCTATCATCCGTCCTCCTTCAGAGCCTGCGGGCAAAAGCTTGGAGTACGAGGTAGAGGTTACAGGGGAAAGCAGCAGTGACTACGCCCCTCCAACCATTTGCAATCAGAAAACCTACCCACCAGTGGGTCAAAGACTATTGTTCTCACACCGGTGGCTCAACACGATCTTGGACAGGTGGGTCCAGGAGGTGGTCACACAGGATACTCCATAGAGCTATCCCACCCAAAAATTCCCCACAGATTTGTCTCCACCCCATAGCCAAAAAAAGGTCACCCCTCACCAGGTTCAACGCATCTTGTTGGATCTAGTCCGGAACAGGGCCATCCAGCCCATTCCCTGACATGAACAAAACCTAGGGGTCTACTCAATATTCTTCCTCGTACCCAAGAAGTCAGGAGAACTCAGACCTATTCTAGACCTAAAACATCTCAACCAATATGTGGTGTGTCACAGATTCAAAATGGAGATAATACGTTCAACCCTACGCAGTCTTCGGGTAGGCGATTTCCTGAAATTCATAGACCTCAAGGACGCATACCTCCACATCCCTATCATTCAGAGACACAGGCAGTTTCTCTGTTTCCACATCCTGGGCCATCACTTTCAGTACCTAGCCCTGCCATTCGGCCTCACATCAGCCCCGAGAGTCTTCACCAAGGTCTCCATAGTCCTGGTGGCCAGGCTCAGGGAGCAGGGGCTGGATATCATACCATACCTGGACAACTGGCTCATTCAAGCACGTTCCAGGGAACAGGCCCTACAGGACACCTCGACCACCTTTCAAGTGCTCGAGGAGCATGGTTGGGTGGTCAATCGGGAAAAGAGCCATCTCATTCCCACGCAGCAGATCGAACATCTGGGTATGCTGATCAACTCAGCCCACGGTTGGGCAAAGCCGTCCCCCTCGAGGGTCATCAACCTGATGACCCTGGCCCGGCAGATGAATGGCCACCACCAGACGACCATGGGTCACATAGCCCAGTTGTTAGGATGCATGGCATCATGTATAGACCTTATACCCTGGGCCAGGTGGCATATGCATCCACTCCAGACATACGTCCTCATGTGGGGAGCACCAAATGAACACAACCTGCAGGTCACTGATCCACTACCACTGTCAGTGAGACTCTCACTAGCATGGTGGACAGTGAAGTCGAAACTCGTCAGGGGGGTTCCTCTGGAGGCCTCCTACATGGCTACGATAGAGACAGATGCGAGTCTGTCTGGTTGGGGGGCCTGTCTGGGGGCCTCAACGGCCCAGGGCCTATGGTCCCCAAGGGAATCCAAGCTGTCCATCAACATTCTGGAGATGAGGGCAGTGTACCATGCGCTCAAGGCTTTCAACCCCCTTGTACGTCGGACAGTCGGTTCTGATACGCTCCGACAATCTGGTCACAGTGGCCTACATCGCAAAGCAGGGCGGAACCAGGAGCAGAGCCATGTTGAGAGAAGCAACATCAGTCCTCAACTGGGCTCAATCAAATCTCAGCTATCTAGGTGCAGTACACCTGGCAGAAAAACTCAATGTATGCGCGGATTGGCTCAGCAGACAACAGGTGCACCCAGGAGAATGGCGATTGCACCCTGATCTATTTCAGATGATCCAAAGAGCTTGGGGACCCGTAACCATGGATCTCATGGCAACGCGGGAGAACTCCCAGGTCAAGGATTATTACTCATGATTCCGGGAGAGTCAATCCCAGGGAACCAATGCCCTATCCCAGCCATGGGGTCGGGATCGGGCATATGTGTTCTCACCTCTCCCCTAATTCCCCAGGTCCTAGCCGAAATAAGGGCATCCCATCTCACCATCATCCTGGTAGCCCTGTATTGGCCACAAAGGACATGGTTCACCTCCATTCACGAGATGGCCATGGCTAGCCTCAAACTTCCTCACCGAGCAGACAGGCTCTCCCAGGGTCCAGTAGTCCACCCTGCTCTGTGGACACTGAAGCTCATGGCTTGGCTCCTGAAAGGAGGAGCTTGACCGAGGCAGGCTACCATGATTCCATCATCAGTACCATGTTACTGTCCAGACACGGACATCCACCACCTCCACCTACAGTAGACAATGATCTATATTCTCGAGGTGGTGCCAAGAAAGAGGTAAGGTACCCGAGCAGGCAGACATGGCCACCATATTGCTATTTCTGCAGCAGGGAGTGGACAAGGGCCTGACCCACTCCTCCCTCAGGGTACAACTTTCAGTGATAGGAACAGCTACGGGGCCCATCAGGGAGCACAGCCTGGGAGCACACCCCGATGCTTTGCATTTTCTAAAGGCAATGGAGATACTTCAACCAAGGACGCGGCCTACTATCGCAGCCTGGGATCTCCCAATGGTACTTGACTCCCTCAGCTCAGCCCCCTACGAACCGCTCCAGGAGGCAGACCTATTCTGGGTTGGCCTCAAGACTTGTTTCCTAGTGGCCATCTGCTTGGCCAGGTGGATCAGAGAGCTGGGGGCTCTATCGTGCACCGAACCCTATACGATTTTCACCCTGCAAGGAGTCTGGCTTAGAACAGTACCAGCCTTTCAGCCTAAGGTGTCCACAGCTTTCCACAGGGAACAGCCCATTGAGCTGCCCACCTTCCCTGCGGACTCACAGCAGGGCACTCTACTGATCCCACATCACCTGGATGTCGGATCCACCCTCTCCGTATTCATAGCCAGAACGCAGCCTCTCCGTAAGATGGAAAGGTTATTTGTAGTCATGAAGGGCTAGAGACAAGGCAGAGCAACCTCCAAGTCCACGATCGCTGGTTGGCTAAGGAGACCCATTCAGAACGCTTACCTAGCGAAGCAATTGATGCCTCCTCAGAGTATCAGGGCCCATTCTACCAGGGTAGTCGCCACATCCTGGGCAGAAAGGGCCAACGTGTCCTCCGAAGACATCTGCAGGGCAGCTACGTGGAGTTCCCTGCACACGTTCGCTAGACACTACAGACTCGAACACCTGCATGCCATCCAGCCCACTTTCACCATACAGATCCTCCTAGCAGCAACTTCGTCCTCTCACTCCTAGACCACTCTGATCCCTCCCTTGGGGGCTTCACTGCTTCTTATCTACCCATGAGGTAATGTCTGGAGTGCCATGGATGCCCAACCAGTCACAATGGGCGTTTACTCACCTGGTAAAGGTGATTGTGTTGGTTGGCATCCATGGCACTCCAAGGCCCACCCGTCAGAGTGACCAGGACCCATAAAATCTGTTTAACCATTGGCAGCATTAGGAAGAGGGGGCGGAAGGAAGTTGCAGTAAAATTTCTACAGTTTTTAGATTGTAAATAATAGGTATAATAAATGTGGCCTACTGGCCTCTGAGACTACATCGTAGCTAGCCTGTTTCTTTCAGGCCATCATCTTGGTCTACCTTGCATTGTTGTTTCTTTCTCCGCTTGCATTCCTTTTTACTAACCTTGATTTCAGCTATGGAAGATTTGAACTGGAGAGCAGGGGCTTCTGGGATATGGATATACCAGAAATTTGATCTAGGGTCATGTGCATCACTAGCCTATCAGGTGGGCTAAAACCCATGAGGTAATGTCTGGAGTGCCATGGATGCCAACCAACACAATCACCTTTACCAGGTGAGTAAACACCCATTAGGTAAACCAAGGCAAACTACCACAAGGATCAGCTGCACAGGAGTTGGGGAGATGGAAAGAGGTTCTAAGAAAATATTAAAAATCTCTTCGGGAAGGATGAGAAGAAGCACCTCCAGATATTCAATATTAATGGATTGACCATTGCTGACCCTTTCACCATAGCTGAGTCATTTAATGCTTTCTTCACAGATCTAAGCTCTGTCCTTCCACCTGACTATCTGAAGCTAGTGAAAGTTCAACTAGGCAGCAACCCAACCATGACCAACCATCCTAGCTTCTACTTTAAGTGGGTAACTACCAAGGAGGCAATGCCTTACATAAAGAAAGCTCTGGGCAAAACCAGGATAGGAAGTGATGGCATTGACATGAAGCTGGTAGCACTTGTCCTTAATGAGCTTATTGTCCCTATATCAAAATTTTTCAATAAATCTCTCATCCTTGCCAAATTCCCCACAGTCTGGAAACAAGATCTGGTAACCCTAGTGCTTAAGAGTGGGGACAGGTCCAACATTGCCAATTATAGGCCCATTTCAGTCATCTCCTCACTATCCAAAGTACTGGAAAGGATTGTGGTCAACCAAATCACTGATTACCTCCATAAATATCAACTGCAATGTCCCCAGCAACATGTTTTTTGAAAGAACCACAGCACTGCTACCACTGTGGTTGAATACACTGACTTTGTGCAAGGGGCACTAGATGAAGGCAAGTTAATTGGGTCAGTCTTTATAGATTTAACAAAGGCCTTCGATACAGTCAACCATCATCTCCTCCTGGCACAACTTAAGAACTTAGGGGTGGCCTCAAATGCAGTGTCCTGGTTTCAAGACTACCTGTCTCATAGATCCCAGAAAGTCAAAATTGGCCAAGTCATGTCAGAATCTAAAGAAATGTCCTTGGGCATACCCCAAGGGGTCAATTCTGGTGCCCCTGTTATTTAGCTTTTTTTTAATGATTTTCCTAAGACATGTGATAGTAAAATCATCATGTATGCTGATGATACTGTCCTCATTAGCAGCAGCCCTCACACTGAACCACTGCAGCACGACCTACAGACCTCCTTCCATAAGCTCGAGGACTGGTTTAGTGCACATAAGCTACTGCTTAATTATAAAAAAAAACAAAGACCATGCTACTATCCAGCCCACAGCTTAAGAGGAGAGTCCCTGTCCTATCTATCCACAACAATGTTAAGGCATCACTTGAACAGGTACACTCATTTAAGTACCTGGGGGTCACCATCGATGACACCCTCTCCTTCATGCAACATATTGATATGGAGGTCAAGGCTGTCAACTCGAAGCTTGCAGTCTTAAATAGACACCAAAAAAAACTCATACCAGATGCCCTCCGTCTCTCTATCACTAGCTCGATTTTATCCATCATAGATTACGGGCTAGTGGTGTATGGATCAGCTATGGATACAGCACTAAAGCAGGTGGTGTCTGCCCTTAACAAGGCATGTAGGCTAGCTATTGATGCTGACCATTTCACACAAACCTGCTCTCTTTATACACAGCCAGACTGGCTGTCCCTTGAAAACAGAATATAATTCCAAACCTGTCTCCATGACAAGAAGGTGCTTCTGTGCAAGGCCCCCCTGCACCTCTGAAATTTCCTCCCAAGCTGGTTCAAAGTACGGAACCAGAGGTAGAATGCTGGGTGCAGTCTCTGTCCAATTCTGCAGAACTGCACTCGGTGAATGAGCCTTTACATATAGAGCCCCCCTCTGGCTCAATGAGTGCCTGGAGGTCACACATAATACTACAGGTCCGCCAGCCTTCAAGACTGAACTTAAACAATATCTCCTCTCCAGGAGCATCTATGATTGCCCAATGGGCATATGAAGTTAGCCCTAAGCAGCTCCTTGTTCCTCTGACCCTCCTCTTAGTTGTACTTCTCTTGCCTGTTATCTCCCCTCTTACTGTATGTCATCTCTCCCTGGACCCACTGTCTCCCACCCCATTCCCAACCCTGACTGCGCCGTTCTATTCCCTACCCTACTGAGACTCCTCTTTTCGCCCCTTCCTACCTTGCTCCTTACAGCCTCCTTTCATCTTGGCCCTCTTCCCTTTATCCCTCTTTTCTGTCCCCATCCCCTCCCCTTCCCAGCCCCTATCACAACCACCTACTGCTTCCCAGCTATGCACACTCACCCCAATATATGTTGACAAGGTCATCTACGAGACTGCTCACATTTTCTTCTCCTCCCCACCAGGGGTTTTCCCCTGTATTTAGGACATCACAATGTTGCCTTTTGTTAAATGTTATTGCTGAAACAATGTATGTTATTTATTCGAATATGTTATATGTTTGTATCAATAGTGACTATTCTGACTTGGAACCTTTGTAAAAGAGCTCTTGCTCAAAGGTTGTTTCTGAATAATTAAACAAAAATAAAATAAAAAAATATTTTTTATTCTCTGACATGCTGCATACCACTGACATGCAAGCAATAATACCCATTTTTTTTAACATAACAATGGCAGTGGACTTGTGGTTGTGTGTGGGTGTCTGTGTGTGGTGGGGCTGACTTTCTCTTTCCTCTTATAAAGTGAGTAAAAAAAATGGCGGCTACTGAGTTTTTAAATTCAGACTGGCACAGGGATACCAGTTTAACACAGTGAGGCATAGCATGTTGAATCTTTTTATTTCCTGATCATCTATTGAAAGTTAATATACCCCCTGGCAGGGAAACCAGCTAGTCAGAGATGAGGAAATAAAAAGTCCATTTTCTAATGCTACATAAGTCATCCTTTATGATGCCAAAGTCTCCCTGATCTCTGACTTATAAATGTGATACTGGGAATCCTTTGTGGTGCTGCCCAACAACCTATTCCCCCTACTCATGCATCATAGAGAACTCTTCTTGGTGCCACTGAATACAGTATAACCTTGATTATCCGATCTCCCATTATCTGAACCTCTGGATTATCTGAACTCGTACCGTGTCCCCTGAGCTAACAGGAACAAGGTGAAAGGGACCCTCAATTTTATAAACCCCTCGATTATCCAAAACTAATCGTATGTGCCCCAGTGAGTTTGGATGATCAAGGTAGTACTACACCTGAAAATACCCTTTCTCTCATTGTATTGTGTGAGGTCCTGTGGACCTGTGCAATATGTGACATAACTGTCTTATTATTATGTTTGTGTATGCCTTTAATTGTAGTACAGAATGCACGTGTTGGTTTTTTGGTCATGTCCTTCACTGGTTTTCATGTTTTCTGGATTTAAACATTTTGTTTATGTAGAACATAATTCATTATTTAATACTTTTTTTGCAATTCCCCAAGAAAGTCATGAAACCAAGAATAGCCAACCTATTTTTATATTTCAATTGTGTTCTCAGCTTTTTCTTTCTTTTTTTTTTGTTGAGTCTAAAGAACAAGCACATGTGCAGTTATTTATCCACTGAGGTCATTAAAGTCCACCTTGATGGCTTTTTCCAGTTTTCTTTTTTAATTAAAATACTAACCTTAATTGTTTTTGAAAGGCAGCTCAGACCTCTTATTACGGTAGACTGTTTTCTGACAAAACACACGAGTAAACATTTGGAAACAAGTATTTGTTGCATTTTTAGCTTTTAAACTTTTTGTTTGTGTCCAACTTTAAGTAAAAAAAAAGGTTATATTTTTTCATTATGTTTTATGTGGTCTCAAGTGGTCCATGCATGCATAAACTTTAAAATGTTTGTAACGTAGGAAAGAATAGAATTTTGTTTTAAACCACCAAAGACACTTCATTGCCTTAAACTAAAATGAACCTGTAAGTTTTATAATTTAACTCTGCTTAGTTTTTTTTTTCACTACCTGTTAGCAAAAGTGTGTGTGGGGGGTGCATTAATTCACTAATTAATAATTTTTGAATTGCCAAATCAATTTTCACTGAACTGTCAAAGTATTAGCCCCTAGGAATAGACTTTGCATGCAAAATTTCATAGTCCTAGGGTGTAATACCACCAAAATATTAACTGTCAAAACCTCATTTTTGAGACAAACACTAATTTAATCCTAACATGCATCTTAGCTTATGACACTATTAACAGCAAGATTTCAAGACATCTTGTTTTTAGTGATTTCATAATAAATATTGTGAAAGATTCAGTAGTACTACAACAATGGAAGACTGAACCAGTCAAAAAGCAGCAGTTAAATCTCAACATATATGGCAGATTTAAAAGCTTTAACTATTAAACGGATGCTGTATAAGTCAAATGTGCAATGACCCAACTCAAAAAATGACGTTCAACATCGCTTTTGAGGAGACTAGACTTTTATAACTCACTCATGATGAAGTTATGTAAGTCATTACAATTAGAGCTTAATATTCAAAAAACAAAAGCAACGATCATAGGTACAAAAAAGAAGTTCTGAAGTCTTTATCTGGACTCACAACCATTAGAATATGTGAAGCAATTTACATATCTAGGTGTTACAATATCTAATACAATATCTTGGTCTAGCCAGATTAATAACATGGCTTCTAAGATGAGAGTCACGGCTTCTGCTCTTTTACATTTTAACAGGCTATATGATGGCATGACTATAGAACCAATGATAAAGGTTATAAATTCCAAGGTGATAAGTCAAGGGCTCTATGCCATCAAAAACTGGGGAGATAATAACTTTCAAACTTTAGAATCAGTAGGTAATACAACCTTTAAAAAAACTTTAGGTTTGCCAAGATCCACTTCAAATGCTTTGGTATGGGCCCATTTAGGACTAATTACATTATCAGCAAGAGCACACATAAGGACAATTAACTTTTGGCTTAAAATCATGGCTGCCCCAAGGGGTAAATTATAGCAGCTTGCCTTAAAGGAAAATCGAACTATTATAATCAAAAACATGACGGGTGGCACTCCAATGTTTATTTACCATTGAATAATTATAGTTTATTATGGTTAAAATATTGAGTGGAATGATCTATAAAAAAATCATGTAAATTGTATAAATATTGTTACAAATACTATTTATATTAAAGCGAAAGAACTTGATATGTTGGAAATCAAACAGCTTAAGGTATCAAAGTGGTTAATAAACAATATACAGGAACATTCATTAAAGGAATATTTACTGATAATAGAGGACCCAAAATTAAGACAAATAATATTATATAGATTTGAATTATTCCCAAGTAATGTCTTAATGGCCAGATATCATAGACCTCAACTTAGCTCAGATTTTTGCCGATGTTATCTAAAAGAACCTGAAAATCTCCACCATGTTGTCATGAGATGTCCTTAGTATCAATCCTTAAGGATAATATTTTTGACTAAACATGCAGCATCTTACATTATTACAGCTCAATATATTTTTGGATCTTTTATTTAATTCAGAGAATAAGTCAATATTGATGGATTTGGCAAAGTTTTTGGCAGTAGCCAAAAAAATCAGGAGCAAATTAACTTTATAGGTGATAAGTGAGCTATAATCCTTAATTGGTTCACTTTTATGAATCTTTTTTCTCAAATGTCATGAGATTTGCAATTACAGAATTTGAGGGAATGTAGGTAGCCACACCCAAACCCCAAATTAACTGTTTACACTCTGTTGTCTCATTTTGGAACACAGAATGTGTTAGGGTAAAATGCTCTTAATGTATTTCGCCCATGTTCACTGTATTTATACATTAATCACATCTTGTTCTGGGATAGACTCTTGTAAGTCTTTTTGAGTATTTTTATTTTGTGCCTTTGTGTAAAGAATTCTTAATCTACTGTATGCATCCTTAGTATATGGTATAACCTTTTAAATTACTGTTTTTAAAATATATATATTTTTTGTATTGAAGACATATTTATGCTGTGAAATTTATTGCATTGTCATTTGTCAAATGCTTTTATTGTGTAATGACATATTTTGTCAAACAATAAACTTGATTGATGAGGAACTCACTCATGTCTGCCACTCGTGTTATTGTGCTCCTTAATTACTATTGAAAATAAATTTATTTGGAGTCAGGCCACGGGACAGGAAAAGGGAGGGGGCACTCAACTAAATAAAATAAATAAAAAAAAAATACTGCCCAAAAATAAGGAAGAATATTCAAATATTAGCATTCAAAAACTTATAATTACTGAGAGACCCTGATATCAACCCCAACTCAGGACTCTCTATTCTTCATAATACAAGGTTGTGACATAGCAAACATGTATTACAGAGGCCCTGCGTGAGTCACTCAGCTGTGTTGAAAGCATGCACTGCCAAAGCTGCTGCCCTGTTAAAATGCTATCAAACACAGCCGAGCAAGCCACAGTTCCATTGCACATGCTCAGCTTAGTAAATTAATTAAAACATCAGTTCAAATCAGTTTCGGTGTTTGTGATAATTTTTAATAGACATATTTGCAAGTTATAGTCATTGGTTTGTCAATATGTTATCTGGTTTTACAGTAAGTAAAAACTTTTCTTGTTTGAAACCACACCTTGGTTGTTGACTATTTTCAGGTGTGATATCAGGCTCCCTCAGTAAGTTATATACAATGGACAGAGGTCAGTGAGCTACTCAAGCCTTTTGCACACCCTCAGTGTGTGCTACTGTTATAAACCACTCAAGCTTCACTCTTGTGTTTTAAGTAGTAGCATATGCCAGTAGGTTGTAAACAAATCTCATATCACACTGACTCCATCTATGGTCCTGTATGTGATATCCATTCACAACATTGCTAATGATTGGAACATGAAGCAGCAAGATAATACCCTCAGCTAATGTCTGATCAAACACTAGCTCATATACATAGCACAAGGAGTCCATCCCTGGTGCTTCTGAATACCCTATCAAACCCAACATCCATCTCTATATGCAGCACTGGGAGCCCACCCCCAGTACCACTGGAATCTTTCTGACCTCCAACTCAACAATATGGCACCAGAGCCAATCTCCAGTGCTAAATAAATCATCCCTTATGATGCCAAAGTCCCCCTGACCTCTGATTTACAGATGTGGTACTGGGAGTCCATTCCTGGTGCTGCTAAGCAACCCTCCAGCCTATCCATCCCCTATTCATACATGTAGCACTGGAAACCCTATTCATTACCACTGAATAACTGAAAATACCCTTCCCCTCCACCTCAGATGGTGACCAGCACAGCACCATCACTTACTGAATGTCCTCTGACAGCTGCTTTCTGGTCTTCATTATTGCATATAGTACAGGGTTGCTAGGATACAGTACCTTGGGATTCTGGTGACATTATACCACCACTCATGCTTCTGTGCCATGGATCTGTAATGCCACCAAATCACCTCTGTATCCAAACAGCCATGTGCATGACAGTAAGAGGTTATTTACTGTGCACTTTAGAAGTGCAAAAGAAATACTATAAGTGTCAGAGCTGGGATATGAACCCAGGTCTGTTCAGAATATTGTCCCACTGTTCTAACTGGTTGAGATTCTTACTTCTAAAATTGTATTTCAAAATATGCACAATTCACCCTTCAAAATAAGAGGTTATATATTCCAAATGCTACTTTTACTTGTTATATCACCAAATGAAAATAAACATGTTGATAGCACATTAAATAGGCCACAATGGAACACTTAACCAATGGTATTTGAGCCTACACAATGCCTGATAATGTTACAATGGCCTCTACTACACTCAAACACAGCTGGACACACAATAGCTTGAATGATTTCTAAGCAATAAAACATGAGCAGGGCTTGGGTTAAGTGAGGAAAAGACATGAAAGAATGGGGATCATGTTATCGTAATGTGCTGACTAGTACAATAGGTTTATGCCAGAGGCAAAACTGAGGGTTGGTGCTGTGTGAAATTTAAATGTTACCAGCAGGACTTGGGCAAAATCACTGAAACTTTACAAGATGTTTATGAAATGTTTATGCATTTTGCAGATATTTAATTTTCAGCATGTTATACCTATTTTTTCCAGTTTATTGATTATTAGGACAAAATTTTGACAAGTGCAGAACTACAAGAGAGTGAGATTATCACAACAGAAACAGCCAGCTAGTACTATATAAACAATATACAGGATTCCATCACAATGCAGAGAGATACAGAAATAAAGATCTACTGTACAGAGAGAACAATACAGTGTAGTAAGCAAGGTACATATAACTCACCCACCAGAGAGAACCCACAGCCCCACCTACTGACTATCATGCCCCACTAAAGACTGGAATATGTAACCTAGGTTGAGTAAGGGGTTGGGAGGAGAGTGACTCCTTGACAGAAGGAAATGCTCCTGGGGGATCAGGGAAGATAAAGTAAATTCTTACCCTCACATGGAGTGAAGCGCAAATCTAATGGCACACATGGAGAGGACATGTAGGTTTCCTAACATTTGTAAGACATGGGGGGGGGGTTACACCTCACAACATGAGTAATTTTTGTTTTTATTTTTTTTATTATAACATATATGACATTATAACATAAAAGAGAATGCTGGAATGGTACATCATTTTAGGGATATACACATTATTAAACAAGATAGGTTGAATATCATTCCTGGTGTTACTGCTTATGAGGGTAACAACATGAAATGGATTAATAAAATATCAATGATTACATCATTGTGACTTGGATGAGTAAGACCCTGTCCAATTTGTTATGCAGGAAGAGTAAACAGCAAGGATCTGTTCTATCCTCTACATGTCTGTTTCTTGTCTGATTGCTGTGGGAGGGTGGGTTGGATGAAGACTCAGAAGGTGAGACCAATTCTTTTAAAATGTCCTATAGGGCAGTGCACTTTATTACAGAAGGATTTCACACACTTGGTAATACCATAAACAGTTCAACAATGCAGATCTGGAACTTCTGTGTTGCTCATACTGATTGACTAGTCAGGATGATCTTCAGCAACTGTAATTAAACATGGCTTATAGGGCTTTTGGTTCCAACTCAGCCAGTAGGCTCATAGGGACAAATCCAGTGCCTGAGGATGGTCCTACTTGTACCTGCAGTTCTGCAGCCAATACTTTAGGAAGACCAATCACTCCTCTAGCTTCTCAGCCTTGAGTAGCACCACCACTGGTCAGTCTTTCTGAGACTGCTTCCAGCAAAAACTACTCCCCTCTTGCATCAGCCAGTTTCACTCCTACAGAGGGCAGCTCTCTCCACAGCTCAGATCTTATCTGCCAGACTTTGCTCAGCCAGCTCCTTTTATAGGGCTGAAGATCATGTGACCTGTCAATCATAGCTTTATATGTTAATTAAATGTTTGCAACTATTTTAAATATGTCTATTTCATACAGAAAAGCAAGCAAACATGAAAAATAATAGTTTAACGCAGATCAGCATTTAAACAACCAAAAAATAAAGCAATGAGTAAAGAAAGGAACTTCCTGGCAAGAAAATCCCTCCTTTCTTGTTCCTAGACTCCCTCATGCTAGAGCTCTATAAAGCCCACAGAGTTCAGCCGGCCTGAGCCCCTAGTAATCTACAAAATGGATGCCAGCAAACTAAAGCACATGGAGTCAGACATTTTCCAAACAGGTAAATTTTCCTCAACATATAACATGTGTACGGTTTTGGCTTAAAGAAACATTTCATCTAATATCAGGAAAACATAAATGAAACCAATATAAAGCAAAAGACATTGCTAATTCATTGTTTGGTAGCAGTTTGTAAAACACGTGTTCGGTACATTTCAAACAGCAAGAACTTTGAGATTCCCAATACCTTCCATACAAAACTAAAGGTGGTTTATTGTAGTTCTTCAGTACTTAATATTGTATAGGGCCAAAAACCACTTTCTTCCCCAGGTTCACTATTTTGCACATTGAAATTTAACAGGGGAATGCAGCACCAAAGTACACAACATTTCTTTCACCCTAACCGTGCTAAGACAGCTCTTGTATACTTAATGCTAGCGGTGTATGTATATGTGTGTGTGGTGGGGGGCAGAAAGAGAAAAAGAAAGAGTATTAAAGTTTCAGTGCTGGGTGATCAGTCCAGCAAAAACAAGATAGAAAAGTAGCATAGAAGAAAGGCTGTAGCCAAAAGGATAGGAAAGAAACATTTATTTTGATATGCTGTAAGTCTATTCCTGCACTGAATATTTCAGGTCTCAGCAGGATCTCATTTTTATTTGATACCTTAAATCAGACTTATTGTGGCTGTAAGACTTTCCTGCAGCCCCTTGTTTCTCTATTTTCTTTAGTCAAAGATACAGTAAGAGGATTTCACCCTGCTACAACTGCACAATCACATTTTCTTTTGACTGATCACTCTGATGGTCTCACAATCCCCCACCCCCTCTATCTCCCTATCTTCACTTGATAAGTGTATCTTGAATTCTTTCTTCTTGCTTATCTGTGGTTATAAAAATATATGTAGCTCTTTATGTGAAACTGGCTTCTCTGGTTTGCAAATATATATATAGTTATATTGTTGAAATGGTTGCAAAAAGCTATTTGCAACTCTGGGGATTAACTTTAAGATGCAGTTTGACCTCCACAAACTCTTTTGCAGAGTTGTCAACTGGAGATTAGTTTTGCAACACAGTGTACTATTTTGTTGTACCTGCAAGGAAAGAAACTGACAAAGTTTTGATATATTTTGTGAGGAACAGGATGGCTCTTACTGAGTTCAGGATACAGAAATTAACTGCCAAAGAGTCTTATAAAAATAGAACAATCTTTTGTTGGAGAAGGAGACAGAGACTGAAATTTAGAATTAGAGATACCCTCAGATGAAGACTTTGTTTTCTTTGTTTGTACTGCCTGTGTAAATAGCCATCCAGAACAATTTTATATATTTTATGTTACTGTCACTGATGATAATAAAATGTTACTTGTGAATCTTATAGCTGCTCCTGCTTTTCCTAAGTTCCCTGAACTTTACCTTAATGACAGATGGTGTCACACTAAATGGAATGTGCACAGTACAAACACTAAACCAGGAGTTGTATGCATGGGTACTAGACCTGGTACCAGGGAAGCATAAAAGAAACATATGAATCCTGCAACATTAAGCCCAGAAATGATTAACAGAAGAATGGCAGCCAAACTAGAAATATAAACAAAAGTCCAAACTGAGACTGTAAATCCAGAACCAGTGATGGAAGAAGAAGAAGAACAGGCAGGGACAGAACCTGAAAGCCTGTTTGCATTCTTCAAGTGGTAGGCTATACAACAAAGAGAGACTGAGAAGCAGAGAAAAGAAGAGATGCAGCAACAGGAGCAGGAGACAAGAGAAGGGGTGCAGTGAAAGAAGCAGCAGAGAAGAGAAGAGAAGATCTGCAATGACAGGAGCAGCGATGGCTGTATACCTTGCAAGCTATCAATGCTGGAAGATCTGGCATAGGTCCAGCACAGCAAAAAAACACAAACAACTTAAAAGGCATTAAACTTATAAAGCTGTGTCACTTGAATGATATTGAAGCATACCTGACAGCTTTTGAAATGGTTGCCAAAGCCTGCCAGTGGCCAAAGTGGCAATGGACAATCAGACTGGTACCTTACCTGACAAGTAATATAGTACTGATGGGCAGAAGGCAATAGCAAAGTCCTAGCAGCATGCTAGGCATACTGGGCAGACTGGGTGAGCCTGGCTTTCCTTTTCTGCTGTCACATTCAGTGTTTTCATGTAGGTAAAGCCCAGCTTACCTATGGCAATATGGACACTGCACAGTAAGAAAACTATGACCTTGTGAAAAGAGAAATCCTGAAATGATATGACATGTCAGGAAAGACCTACAGGCAAAACTTCTGGCCCCTGAAATACCACATAGTCAACAATCCTCGAGAAACCTTCACCTGACTCACAGAACCCCTTATTAAATGGCCCACACAGAGGTCAAAATAGTCACACAGATCATTGACATATTTGCAATGGAGCAATTCATCAACATCCTTTCCACAGATGTGCAGCTTTGGGTAAAAGGACACCAACCAGAAAGTGGACCATTTCTTTGGCTGAGGACTATCAGATGGACAGACAGACAGACAAGACTGCAGCAGTGGAGTAAGAGCCAAAGACTATTAAGACCCTCTTTTTCCCAATTTAACTCCAAGTCAGATAAGAATTCTGGTGGGGTAACAAATCTGCACCCAAAGACTTTATTCGCTATAACTGTAATAAGCTAGGCCATGTTGTAAGAAACTGCCATAAAAATAAGGAGGGTAACACTGGAGCAGATTTGTCCTTTGCAAATTGGGGCAAGCACTTAACAGATGTCAAAGTGGAAGACAAGACAGTGAAGGGACTTATTGATTTGGGAATCCAACAGACCCTAGTGCATATTGAAGTGCTGGGAAGACACTGTGCAAAAGGATCAGGTACTGCTGTCATTTGCATCCATGGGAACACTCAATACCATCCCAACACCCAAGTGACTCTGAACATTATTGGACTGTAACACTAACTGAACAAGGGGGTAGTACCTAGGTTAACTGTGCCTGTGAGTACTGTAAATGACTTTCGAGGATTTACTGAGTTCATAACAGAGGGAGTAACTCCTGCTGTTTCAGCAGTTGAGTTATCCAGAGCACAGGCAAAGAAAATATCACACACTGAGGACTCCTTTCCTTTTAGTGATTTTGATTCAGACTTGTTTGAGACCAGCTCCAATATCTGGAAATCAAGGAAAGAAAGAAGATTCCTGAAAAAACAGTGGCAACAAAAGACTGATGGACATAATGGGTTAATATATCAAAGTGCTGAAACTAAACTGATTGACTGATTGTGTTTTTGTTTCAGAGCAAACTAATGATGCTTCTTTCCAAGGTTATTTTAAGCAGCTGGGGGTGAAACAAAAACAGGGTGAACCAATGTTTAAAAAATGTAATGGGTTATCGTACAGAGTTTTGGTTAAACCTCAGACACAGGAACAGATAGAAAAATTGGTTATACCACAAAAGTATAGAACTGAGTTGTTACAGATAGCACATGATAGTCCTATGACCGGTAACTTAGGGAGGGACCACACGCATGCCACATTGCTGGGCAGATTTTACTGACCTGAGCTGGCCCATCGGTGCAGCGGTTGGATTTCCACTTGAGACACCAGCGACCCAGGTTCAGGAACAGACCCGGGTCGCTGGAGGGCTGACTGGAGGGGGTGAAGGATGGAGCGTCCCATGGACTGCTCTCCTTCTCTTGGGGGGGAGGGTGGGGAAGTGTCCGGTGCATAGATGACCCCTAGCGGAGGCCGGGAGTCACTCAGCACACAGCGCTCACATGCACTGGAGGCAGGGCAGATGCTGACATCATTGCATATCCCTGCCTCCCAAGAAAACTGGAAAAAGAGGGTGGGTGGGTCCTCCAACTCCATGAAGCCCTCCCTGGGCTTCAATTAGCCACCATCACCAAGCACTCCCAACCAGTTATTGGTCCCGTGGCTCTGGAGAGGGGACCAGTGCCACAACCCAGCTCTTCATGGGGTAAGCCAGGGGTGACCAGGAGATGCTGGCAATAGACGGTAGGTGGAAGTCTGGGAGCTATGACCAGGGCTGAGATAGATGGAGGACCTGCCAGAAAAAATAAAAGATATTACTGGCCTGAAATTCATGGGGATGTTGCTATCTATTGCAGCTTTTGTGCGGAATGTCAGAAAGTAGCTCAGTGACTAAAAAAGACAAGGTGTCCTTGGTGTTCTACCCTTGATAGATGTACTTTTCAAGAGAATTACTTAGATACATAGGTACAGTACATGGATGCTGTCGGCAGATAAGGGCCTTTGGCCCACCTGTCTGCCCATGAATGCTAGTGCTGCACTTCTTCAAGCTTCGCAGAAACTAGGTTGTCACTATCACCCCGACTACCAGGATCCCCTTATGTCTATCCCATGCATTCTGAAATCCTGTAATCAATTTTTCCCCCACCACCTCTTCTGGTAGGCTGTTCCATTTGTCCACCATCCACTCTGTGAAGAAGTTCTTCCTCACATTTCCTCTGAACCTCCCTCCCTCCGTCCAGTTTCATCCTATGTCCCCTTGTCCAGGAACATATTTTTCCTTGAAGAATTGTATTTTCTTGCACCTTATTTTCCCATGAGGTACTTAAATGTTTCAATCATGCTTCCCCTCTCCCTCCTCTCCTCCAGGGAGTACATATTTAATTCCTTCAACCTATCCTTGTAGGGTTTGTGATGTAATCCCCGCATCATCTTGGTTGCCCTCCTCTGAATTGCATCCACCCAATCTAAGTCCTTACACAGGTAAGGCTCCAGAACTGCACACTGTACTTGAGGTGTAGTTTCACTAATGTCCTGTATAGTGGAATTATTACCTCCTTTTTCCTGCTGGTGATACCCCTGCCTATGCATCCCAGCACCCTGTTTGCTTTTCCTGTTGCCTCATCACACTGACTACCTTCTTTGAAGTAATCAGAGTAGACTGTCTCCATGACCTTTGGCACTAGGCAGAGAATCTCTAGGTTCCACCCTTTACCTTCTTTCCATACCCTTGATAGGACAATCCTAGAGGACACATCCTAATTCAGATGCCTTGGAGTCTGGTTGGACCAACAGCTCAACTTCTCTGGCCACATTGACGTCATCCTGAAAAAACTGCGCCCCAAGCTTGGTACCTTATTCAGGAACTGTAGTTGCATCCCTCCTATGGCGCGGCATGAACTAGTCCAGATGATGATCCTCCCCATTTTTGACTACTGTGATGTAGTCTATGGTGCCACTCCCAAATCCTCCCTAACCAGATGGGACACTTTCTTTAACTCCTTCTGTCATTTTGCCCTTGATGCTCCATCATGCACACATTACTGTGACCTTTGCCATGCCCTGTCACTTCTCCCACTCGGCAACAGGCACCCCACTCATTGTGCCAAACTCGCTTCTAAATTTTGGTTAGGAGAACTTCCCTCCTACTTCTCATGTTCACTCTCTTCCCCCTCCCCCCTCCCACTCCCTCAGATCCTCTGACACTCACACTTTGTCGGTCCCCTGTCAAACTACTCTCATCGATCAGTCAGGCTTCACCCATCATTTCCCACAAATCTGGAACTGCCCCCCCAAATATAGCACTCCTGCTCCCCCTACTCCCTTGCCTCTGCCTTACAAAACCTTCACTCATCTAACTGCTCCTGCTTTAACCCTCTTTAACCATCCTCCTATACCTCTGCTCCTCTCCATGACTCACATCCCCTAATAAACCTTCCTCCCCTGAGCCTGCTTCTCAGCACGGTCTCCTCTCCCTCCACTGCTTACCCCCTCACTCTTACCCCTATCCTTCTTACCAACTTGCCCCTGCTTAGTTTTGACCTCTGTCAGGGTTCACAGCATCCTGGGGGGCCTAGTACTGGGCAATTACTCTTCCTTCACTCCCCCTCTCCCTCTCTCCTTTCTACCCACTAATCCTCACCTGATTCTGCACTCTGGCAGGGTTCTCAGCATCCTGGAGTAACCTAGTCTTAGGCAAGCTTCTCCTTTCCCTCCTCTTCCTTCCTTTCCCTTCATCCTTTCTTTTCTGTCTTCCCAATGTGTCCTCACCTAGTTCTGCCCCCTGGCAGGGTTCTCAGTATCCTGGAGGGATTCCAGCACTGGGAAATGACTCTTCCTTCCCTCCCCTTTCCCCTCCATCCTTGTTACCTAACTCGTCTTCACCTGACTCTGCTCTCTGGCAGGGTTCTCAGCATCCTGAAGAGGCCTAGTCTTAGGCAAGTTTCTCCCATCCCTCCTCCTCCTTCTCCTTCCCTTTACCATCCCATCTACTATCTCTACCCAACTTGTCCTTGCCTACTCCTGCTCCTTATTCTAAGTCCTCACCTCATTCCATCACTGGCAACAATCTCTGCATTCTGAAGGGGGCCAGTTCCAGGTATGACTCGTCCTTCCCTACCTTATCCCTTACCCCCCCCCCCGGTTACTGTTCTAAGGATGGTACTTCCTATACTGTATGATTGCCTGGAATTTTTTCTGCCTAAATACATAACCGTGCATTTGTCTGGGTTTGGGGGAGTTTGTATAAGCTGCATCACTCATCTGTTTTATTCAGAGCCTCCTGCAGTGCACCATGGTCTCCATGATCCTTTATTTCTACCCCTAGTCTGAAGTCATCTGCAAACTTGGTCATCCATACATTATTATGCTCATATTTGAGTGATGCCACATAGATGTTATAGAAGCATGGCCCCAACACTGAGTCCTGTGGAACTCCACTTGTTACATTAGACCAATTTGAAAAGGCTCCCCTAATGCTAACTCACTGTTTTCTATCCTTGAGCCATGAATGAATCCATGAGACTATATTTTTGTGTATACTCATAGTTTTTAGTGCCTAAATTAGTTCATAATGGGGTAGCATTTCGAAAGCTTTTGTGAAGTCAAAAAAGACATTGACTGGTGTGCCCCCATCTAAGCTCTTGCTGGCCCTGTTGTAGAACTCCAGCATTTTTGTCTGGCAAGATCTTCCCTTTGTGAATCCATGCAGTGAGTCATCACCTAACTGTTCTTTCTGTATGAAGTTGATTATATATTCCTTGATTATCTCTTCCAATATTTTGCACAGGCTGCTTGTTAAGCTGACTGGCCTATAGTTAGCGTGACTCTTTTTATTGCCTTTTTTTGTGCAGTGGAATCACAATTGTCTCTCTCCAGGAGTCAACAACCTCCCCTTCATCCAAGGAACATTCAAATAAGTGACTTATTGGTGGTGCTAGTTCCTCTGTTAGTTCTTTTAGCAGTCTAGAATTAAATCCATCCAGTCCTGGAGATGTATAAGGGTACAGGGTGTTAAGTCTCTTACTTATATTTACCACCTCAATTCAAATCAGACTCTGTGAAATATTAAATTTGCTTTGTCTCATGCTTCCCTGGTGATTTGTTTTGCTAAATACCGTTTCAAAATACTCATTTTGAATGTCTGTCATTTCCCTGTTGGTATTTGCTACTGAGTCATCATCAGGGCTCAGGAGAGGACCTATAGTATTTCCTGCTTTTTTTATTGCTTAGATAAGTGTAAAAGGATTTATAGTTGTCTTTGATCCTGGCCACCAAATTTAATTTCATATTGTGACTTTGCTTTCTTAATTTCTTTTTTATCACTGTCCTTTGGAGGTTTCTAATCCCTATCCATTCTTCACCCTTTTTGATACCCCTTAATGATTTAAATTGTTTTTTGCTTTTTCTTAATCATCTTTTTGATTCTGCTGTTTAGTCACCAGGGTGATTTTGGCCTTTTTCCGTATTTCTTTTTAATGAGAATAAATTTTTGTATACATTTGTTTAGTTTTGCCTCCGAAATATGCCACATCCCTTTACTGTTTTTATCTTGAAACTCTTGAAACACATGTCTCTAGTTCCATGATGTTAAGGTATGTTTTATAGCAGTGAAATTAGCTTTCTGGAAGTTCAGTGTAGTGGTGTCCCAAGATTGGTTTGAGTTTAATTCCTTGATGGTAAAGGAGACCATAAAGTGATCACTGTCACCTAGGGGTGTTGTAACTTTGCAGTTTTGTATAGCTGTCTTTTATATTCATAAGGATTATGTCCAAAGTGTTTCCCTCCTCATTTTCTGGCTTCCTATTTGTTCCAGTCCTACCTGATTAAAGACATCCAAATAAGTCCTCTCTGTTTTACATGAGCCTTTAAGGGTGTTCTAGTAAATCCCAGGCAAGTTGAGATCTCCATGCAATATAATTCTGTCAGCCAAATTGAGATCTTGAATGTATTTTTGTAAAGTAATGTCATCTTCTTTTGTGATGGATGGGGGCCTATATACTACCCTTGTATGATTTTAGGAGACTTGCTGGGGGTTATTTTTATCCAGAGCTGCTCAACCTTATTTGTATCTATGGATACTTTCACTGCCTGTATGCCCTCAGCGATGTATACTGCTACTCCTCCTCCTTTCTTGCTGTCTCTTGATTGAGAGAAGAGGTTAAATCGCTTTATTTCATTGTTCCCAGGTATGGTTAGCATCCCACCATGTCTCTATAATAGAGCAGATTTTAATATGCTATGATTCCAGGATGTATTTCAACTCTTCAAACTTGTTAACTACACTTCTGGCATTAAGAAGTAAGCTTTTCCACCCTGTATCATTTACCGCCTCATTAGTTGATGGCTGTATGTTAGTTAGGAGCTCTGCTATCTCCTCCCTGACCCCATTTATAGGTTTAAATGGGTGCTGATATGATCATTGAATGTTCTGGCCAGCCTTCTAGATCTCATTTTATTTAGGTGTAATCCATCAGGGTTCATTAGCATCTCATCTCCAAATATGCTCCAATTATCAGTGTAGCCAAACCCCCTTTCCAGACACTATTCCCAAAGCCAGCTATTAAGCATTCTAATTTCTTTTTTTTTTTTTGTAGTGCTTCCCTCTGACTGGCAGCACCCTTGACATTATAATAATTTTTGAGGCCACTGTCTCGTAGTCATCATAGATGTCTTTGAGATTTCTTCTGCCTACATCATTGACTCCTACGTGAATGAGTACAAGTGGTTCTTTAAGATTTGCCATCATGACATTTAGCATAGTTTTAACATCTGATATCATAGCCCATGGTAAGGTGCTGATTGTCATAAATTCATTTCTGCCCTTACACACTGTTGAGTCAATACCCCTTGTTATTGAATCCCCTATCAGGAGTATGTCCCTGTGTTTGTTCCCATGGGTGTTTACTTCCATTCCAATTTATTTATTGTCTCTCTCTTTCTTTTGCCCTCTATTCATACTCTCTTTGTGTACATTATAAATTTCCAGAGCCAGGGAAACCTTATCTTTCTGGTTTAGTTTCTGTCCACATTTCCTCATGTTAATCTGCTGTTCCATAGGTGTGACTTTTGTTTCCTCAGAATCCTTGGCCTCGTGATGCTCCAATAAGTCATATTTGTTATGTAGTTCTACTACAGCACTATTGAAAATCTGTCCTCCCCTCCTATTTACTGATCTTTTTTGAACAGTGCAACAGTCCTCCACTTCCTGTTCTATCTGGCAATCTGAGGTCCCTATGAATATTATGCTTTCCTGCTTTTTTATTGTTGCTGGTTCAGGGTATCGTGGGAATTCTGATAATGGGGGCTGACTCATATTTGCTGAGGCATTCTCTAAAATCCTCGAGTAGGCTGATCTCTGATTGCATGGTTGGTTGTTCTGTTATATAGACTTTCAATTTCTTTACACAAGGAGGCAATTAAGAGACATTTATTGCACTGGAAATCTTGTAAAGGAGTGTTCTTCTTGGTACACATTAGACATGTATTTCATTGTCTCATTGTAGGGACTGGTTTACATAGAAACATAGAATGTGACAGCAGATAAGGACTGCTTGACCCACCTAGTCTGCCCACTTCCCTACCTGATGGATAAACTACAGGTTCTTGTTAATCAACAGTTTACTTCCTCCTACCCCCCACTAGAATTGCTTTGTGTCTGTCCCATGCATTCTTGAGTTCTCCCACTGTTCCTGACTCCACAACCTCCTCAGAAAGGCTGTTCCATGCATCTACAAACCTCTCTATGAAAAAATACTTTCTAACATTACCTCTGAGCCATCGTCCCTCTATCTTCAAATTGTGCCTCCTTGTTCTTGCACACCTCTTTTTCTGAAAGATGCTACTCTCTTGTATTTTGTTAATTCCCTTGAGATACTTGAAGTTTCTATCATGTCCCCCCTCTCACTCCTTTCCTTAAGGGTATTCATATTAAGCTGCTTCAGTCTCTCCTCGTATGTCTTCTGGTGCAGACCCTGCACCATTTTGTTTGCCCTCCTCTGAACAGCCTCCACTCTGTTTATGTCTTTGCAGAGATGAGGTCTCCAGAATTGCACACAGTACTGCAGCTGGGGTCTCAACAACTGTCTGTACAGAGGGATAACAACTTTCTGTTTTCTACTGTTGATGCCTCTCCCTATACATCCCAGTATCCCTCCAACCCTCCTTACTGCCTACTCACATTGCTTGCCCACCTTTAGGTCATCTGATATAATTACTCCTAGGTCTCTTTTGATTTTTGTTATTGTTATTATCTCACCCCCCATTGTGTACTCTTCTCCTGGGTTTTTGTTTCCCAGATGCATTATCTTGTACTTCTTTGCATTGAATCTGAGCTGCCATATGTTTGACCATTTCTCCAACCTTGCCAAGTCCCTTTTCATCCTTTTCACCCCTCCTTGTGAATCAACCCTGTTGCAGATCTTTGTGTCATCTGCAAAGAGACATACTTTCCCTTCCAGTCCCTCTGCAATGTCACTTATAAAGACACTAAAAAGGACTAGCCACAGTACTGAACCCTGCGGTACCCCACTAGTAACCCTCCTTTCTTCCATTTACTATTATCCGCTGTGTCCTGTTGTCCAACCAGTGTTTTACCCAGGCTAGAACTCACTCCCAGACTGGCTAATTTGTTTATTAATCTTTTGTGCAGGACTGTGTCAAATGCCTTGCTAAAGTCTAGGTAGGCCATGTCCACAGTCCCTCCTTGGTCTACTACTTTGGTCACCCAGTCAAAGAAATCTATTAGGTTCATCTGATATGACCTTCCTGCTGTGAAACCATGCTGCCTTGGGTCCTATGCCCCATTGGCCTCTAGGTAACCAACAATTCTTTCCTTCAGAAGTGATTTCATCATTTTCCCTACCACTGAGGTCAAACTAACTGGTCTGTAGTTTCCACCCTCTGCTCTGCTCCCACTTTTGTGAAGTGGAATCACATCTGCCCTCCCCCAGTCCTCGGGTACCACCCCATCCTCCCATGATTTCTTAAAGAGCATAGTCAGTGGTGTTACTGGTTCTATCCTTAGTTCTTTTAGACTTCTGGGGTGAATCCCATGAGGCCCCATTGCTTTGTCCGCCCTTAGTTTCAAGAGTTCTTTCAAAACCCTTTCTTCTGTGAATGAACCAGTATCAACCCGTCTATTCAGAGTGTCTCTCTTGATTGGTTTAGGTACCTGCCCCTCCTCCTCCGTTGTGAATACTGAGCAAAAATATTCATTCAGTATCCCTGATTTTTCACGGACACCGTCTGCCCACATTCACTCTCCTTTATTAAGTCTCTGTATCCCTCCCTTGGTCTTTCTTCACTCACTAATGTACCTATAAAAGGTGTTATCCCCCTTCTTAACAGAGTTGGCTATCTTTTCCTTAGTTTGTGCCTTTGCCATTCTGACTGCCGTCCCTGCCTCCTTCTGCTTTAACTGATAAAGTTCTCTGTCCTGCTCCTTCAGTTTCCTTATATTTCCTGAATGCTGTCCTTTTCTCCTTAACCTTTCCTTCCACCTCTTTTGAGAACCATTGTGATTTTTTCCTTCATTTTGTTTTGTTGATTTGCTTCACACAAAGGCTTGTTGCCTCTGTGATGGTTGTTTTGATTATTCTGATTGTTCCTCTAGCCCTCCTTCTTTCCCATTTGCTAGTGCTTTTCTGAGGCACTCTCTCATTTTCCCAAAGTCAGCCCTCCTATACTCTTGTTTTTGTATGGCTTGAATCTATAGCTGTGTTTATTGTGAACCACACTGTTTGGTGGTCACTTGTTCCCAGATGGCTACCCACTTCTAAATCTGAGATCCTTTCTCCTTCCCCATTTGAGAGTACCAGGTCTAAGATTGCTCCCTCCCAAGTGGGTTCCAACATTAGCTGTCTGAGGCATGCCCCCTGTAGGGCATCAAGAATGACCCTGCTCTTTGATGAGCCTGCAGCAAAGGTACTCCAGTTAACATCTAGCATATTCAGGTTCCCCCATCAACAATATCTCCCCTTTTTATGCCATTTTAAGGATGCCTTCTATCATTTCCTTGTCCATTTCCATCTCCCGAGATGGGGGTTTGTACACAACCCCCATGGGGATTGTGGTGCATTTCTTGTCTCCAGGGTGACCCATAGTGACTCATCAACTTCCTGTTTACTCTTTAGTTCTGTTGCTTTAATCACTTCCCTTATATAGAGAACTACTCCTCCTCCTCTTTTACCCACCATGTCCCTCCTGTAGATTGTGTATCCTGGTTTGTTGACATCCCAGTCTGTGCACCATGTTTCAGTGACTGCCACAATATCCAGGCATCCCTCTTCCATCATGGCCACAAGTTCAGGGAGCTTGTTACACAGACAGTGGGTATTGGTACTCATCACCTTCCATTTTTTGATGGCCTTACCCTTTTTAGCCCCATCCCTGTCCTTACTGCCTTTTACTGCATTTACCCATGTCCTACTCCCTACTGACTTCTCTACCATGGTGTTTACCTCTCTAACTACTGTGTTTTGTTGGGAGAGGCTGGGATTTCCCTGCTCCTTTTCAGTGCCTCCCCCTTGGCTAGTTTAAATGCTTGCCAATGAAGCGCTTAAAGCTATCACCTAGGATCTTGGTCACCCCCTGGACAGAAGCAGACCATCGTGCCAGTATAGGCCTGCATCCCTCCAGGTGGCTCCCCAGTCTCCAATGAAGCCAAAACTCTGAGCTCCACACCATTTTTTCAACCATTCATTGAATCCCATGATGTGGAATACCCTAGCATCATCCTTGCCATAGACAGGTAGCACCTCTGAGAAGGTTACCATACATGCTACTTGTGTAAGGCCCCTCCCCAACTCTACAAACTCCTCTTGCACTGCTCTGATCCCATTCACAGCCAGGTCATTTGTTCCTAGGTGAACAATGACATCCAGCTCCCTCCCTTGTGCAGCTGCTCCCACAATCCTGAGGATTTGCTTCCTGTCCCTCTGAGCCATGGTGCCTGGCATGCACCTTACCTCCCTATCCCCATCCTCCCCCACTTCTACCCCCCAATGACCGAGTACCCCATCAGGAGTTGTTTCCTTCCCCTGTGGGGTCTTGTGCCACCCTTCTGTGGGTCTCCTTTATGGAGGTTCTCAGCATCCTCCTTGGTCTCCACTGCAGGTGCCTCCATAGAGGAACCACTCTTCACCAGAACAGTTTGTTTACTATATTGTAGCCAATAAGCTGTGTGGATGCAGTTACTATATCTGATGACTTATTGATAGCATACTCCCCTGTTTCATTACTATATATGGTCATTTTAATCTGTGATCTGGTAGCAAGTGCAATGACACTAGGCATGTGTGAAAAAAGATTTCTGCTGGCAGAATTTTGGTGAAAGTGTGAATTTCGCTGCCACAAAAGATTGGAAATCATTTTCAGAACTTTTATGGAAATTCCACCTTAAAACTGTGGAATAACTATACAAACTGTGGGTTAATTTATTAAATTGCTGAAAAAAAATGCCGAAAGGCTCACTGCCAGTGTCAATTCTGAGGCTTTTTTGACCACAGTTTCATTCATTAATCTACCTCTCACTGATCAGGGGTCCCAGTAAATACCTCCAATCCCTTCCCTGGACACTTCTGGTTTCTAGTGGCCCCCCCCAACCACCGATCATGGCCCCCAAAACATTTTATTTCCTTGATGTCTAGTGGACCCCCGCCCCATCCTGGATTTCTTAATCCACAAAGAAACAGCCAGCAGTCAACTGACTCATCCCCCTCTATTCCCAGTATTCCCTGGTGTCTAGTAGACTTTCCTATTCCCAATCCCTTATAAAAAAAAAAATAATCCCAATTCCCTGGTGTCTAGTGGACCCCCCAGCCCCCATCCTGACAGTTCATCTGCCACCATCCTACTCCCTCCCCACCCTGCCCTTAGTGGACCACCAGCACAGCCTTCCCTGCCCTCCACTACCAGAGGCCCACTGAATTGTCAGTGAATGACCTCATGGTTGAACAAGCAGGCACTCATTCACTGACAGGTCATTAAACGTTGGCTAGAATAAATTCTGCAGTTAATATGCATTTTTCTGCAGTTCACAGAAAAAGTCCGCAGAACTCAGTGAAAATCCACAGAAAATCCCAGTTTCACCAATGGTGAAAGTTCTGCAATTTTCTGCAAAATTTCCAAAATTTCACAGAAGTTCTGTGAAAGCAGAATTTGCAACTTTTGCCCACCCCTAAATGACACCAAGTTAGGTTGCTACTAATAGTTATATCTTACCCCAATATAGCTAATAGGCAAAATTAGGGATAAGGCTTACCTTAGCTGATCCATCAAGTGCCCTGTGTCCTGTCCACGTCTTTCATGCCAGATGCACGCCGAGACATGCATGGCGCAGAGCCACATGCATCCTACCCCGACTCACCCTGCTCACAACAGGGCTTAAATATAAGAAGCTGGTGTCCTGAAAGACACTTGGGGTCACAGCTCCAATCAAAATCTCCCACAATTAAAAAACTTCATAATATGGGTGAAGGACACTCATGTGTGACCTTGGCACACTGTAATGCAATGTGTGCCCTCCCAAAATGAGTTTCTTTTAGCTCCAACAAGCTGATAGTTCTTTCCCACTCAGCAACAAACTACCCAGCTTCTCTTCCTACCTCTGGCTTGGCAAGTAGGGCTCCAACAGCACTCGCAACTTTGGTGCTTTAAAATTTGCAAAAAATGTGCCCAATTACACTACTCCCCTACACTGGAAGATGTAGCAGCATTTTCCCCACCTTCAGCCTCTACAGATACTTGCCTGCTCATGGCAGAGCATGAATATAACGAGCTGGGGACCTGGAAGACACTCAGGGGTCACAGCTCCATCCAAAATCGCCCACAATTAAAAAAAACCCATAAAAATATGAGTGAAGACCACTCATGCATGACCCTGGCACACTGTAACACAGTGTGTGCCCTCCCAAGATGAGTTTCTTTTAGCCTCAGCAAGCTAATAATTTGTTCCTGCTCTGCAACGAACAACCCAACTTCTCTTCCTACTTCCAGTTTGGCAAGCAGGGCACCAGCAGAGCTCGCAACTTTGGTGCTTTAATATTTGTAAAAGCACATCCAAGTACACTGCTCCATTGCACTGGGAGATGTAGCAGCATTTTTCCTACCTTCTGTCTCTACAGATCATTAGGGAAAAGTTGAAATTGAGTTTTATTCTGTGGACATTAAGCAAATTATTGACCAACCTACTAGAAGAGGTTTCTTTTTGAGTAAATGTAACTGTCTACGTTTTTTTCTGACTTCAAATTTGCAAGTAGTGAAATTCCCCAAATCTTGTGGACCATAATCTGGTTAATCATAAAATATTGTGGGACAAGAGTAAAACAGCAGGAACAAGAATTTTGAAAACACAGATGCTTTAGAAAGTTTAATCCTAGTGCATTTATTAGGAGCAAACATAACGAAAGGTGAGACAGGTTAGAGCTAATACCTGATCTGGAGACAGCAGTATTAGATTTTACAGACATATTTTATGAGCAACTGTCATATTTTTACCCCACTAAAATAAAAAAGTAAGAAAAAAAAATCACATGTCATGCACCCCTGAAAAACTGAAAAAACTTATCTAAGACAGCACATAGACAAAAGGCCAAATTAACTTTAAATGCAGATGACTGAGTTTAAAACTTTAAGGAATCAATGCAAAAAGCCTGCACATAGAGGCAAATCATACTAGTACTAGAACAAAATGAAACATACTACAGATCCCTCATCCCACTGTAATGTGATTAAAAGTTTTGATCACCTAAAATGTTAAACTTAAAGTAAAATGTGTTTTGGATAATGGATTTGATTAATCTCCCTAAATTACAGGTTACAGCCAATATTTTAAGTGAATATTTTTGTTCTCTCACACATATTAATATACCAAAGGCACATTCAGATATGGGAATTTCTCAGACTGATGAAATTTGGAAACCCTCCCTTTCAGTTTAAGTTGATTAAGAATAAGAATTTGCTGAAATAAATTAAATATTTGGATTCAATTAAGTCACCAGGATGTGACCAAACTGAAGCAAAATTCTTGAAAATATTAGCCCATATTTATTCTCCAGTGCTAACAACGCTCTTTAACTGAAGTTTTTTGGAAGGTACTTTCACAGAGCAATGGAAAGGTACTAAAATATCATCAATATTCTTGGGGAGGAGACCCTTCCAATTACAGGCCAGTGGCCTTCCTATTGATTCTCTCCAGATTGTTGGAAAGGGTGGTGAGCAGCCAACTGACTCTGTATTTGGAAAATCGTTTCCTTCTGGCTGATTAGCAGTTTGGGTTTAGGTCTGGCAGGTTGACAGACACCACACTCATGGAATTTGTCAGTTTAGTAACAGGAGCATTGGACAGAGTGGAATCTGTGGGTGTGGTGCACTTTTAATTCTCAAAAACCTTTGACCTGGTGGGCTTCTATTTTGTTACATAGAATGGAGTAAAATGGGATGGCACCAGATATATTATGCTGGTTCCAGGATTATTTGGCAAGGAGATCCCAATTTGTGGTAGTAGAAAATTGTGCATCTGGAAAGGTAAGTTTTTTAGGGTGGTGCCTCAAGGGTCTAATTTGGGGCCATTATTTTTGCTAAATATTTTTTTTTTTTAATTCTCTTTTTATTTAATTTCAATAACAATAACAATAAGGTCAAGCTGGTAAGTTCAGGTATGATACAACACTGTAACAATTTCCAGCAACAAAACATAGAATAATAAACATGGGACAAACTAAAACCCCTCTTCTCCCCCCTCCCCCCCCAAGAAGGTGTCACCACTGAGGAGGAAAGAGATACAGAGAAGATTCATAAGTGAGGGAAAGGGAAATTGTCGAATCTAGAAAAGAAAGTGAGATAACAACCTGTCCTTTAAACCCAGAGGAAAATGCAGCTCCACTGACAATTGATTCATGGATAGAAAGAGGGTGCATCAGGGAGTCCATAAAGGGGAATACCGTCAGGGTTCAAATAGATCAAAATGGACCTGGACCTATAAATCAGTGTAGGTATAGGGCATAAAGTTTACCCACTTTTTCTGGAAGACCAAGGGAGAAAATCTGGAGCTGGCAATCAGCTTCTCAACTTTAAAACACAAAGACATTTCTTCTACCCAGTCCATGTACGAGAGTTCTAAATTATCTGACCAGTGACGCAGCACTAATCTTTTAACCGCCATTGAGATAAGAGCCATATGGTATCTTCTCTCTCTGACGTTGATACCTGAATAGATGCCCAGAATACAAATCTCTAATGTAAAGAGATCTTGCAGGCCTAGAATGGGGTCTAAGTTGCCCTGAATAGCCCTCCATAATGGGGCTACCTTGGAACAGTACCAGAAAATATATGGGGCACTACCCAGATCCTCACCACATCTGAGACAATTAGGGGAGCTGGAATGGTCAAATTTCGATTTTTTAATGGGCGTAATATACATATTATTAACAATAAAATATTGAATAAGCCTATTCTTATCAAGAGTATTATATGTGTGCAAATCTCTCCAAACCTGGCTCCATGTGAAAGAAGGGTCTAAGAGGAGTGGAGGCCAAGATTTGGAACCAGCTAAGGGATCCGGGAAAATTAACCTTCATAAGATGTAAATATATTTTAGATACCCCATGAGGCTTGGCTGCGTATTCTTTAATCATCCTAAGAAGGGGCTTGATAACTGACACCGGTACAGTGTTTCCAAATTCCTTATTGACAAGGTGTTTTAATTGATATACCTTGAAAATCATTTGGGGGGGGATACTTAGGACTAATAAAAGGTCGTCTATTAACCCAGGGCCCCCTTGCACAAATAAATCTTCCACTGAGAGTCCCTGAATTTGGGGCAGCCACTTCGGAGATAACAATTTGGTCCCCATTTTAATATTAGAGTTGGAAATCAGTGGTTGCCCAGGGTCCTTAACGTGTCAGATTTTGGCAGTGGCATAAAATTGGTTCAGCACCCTCACCGAAATGCCCACTGCCGAGTCTTGAATACAGCGGGGCAAAGTTGAAAAATGACAATAAAACAGACTAGAGGGATCTATGTTGCATTGCTTGATAAGATCAAGATCTAAACTTAACCATAAAGGTGAGGATGTTTCATCCTTTCCCCCAAGCCACTTGCCGGCTTTAACTAGATGGCTAGCCCAGTAGTAATATTCAAAATTAGGGAGACGGAGGCCCCCCATATCTTTGGGTAGACAGAGTTTATAAAAGGCTCGTCTGGGAGATTTGTGATTCCAGATAAAACAAGTCAGGATTGAATGTACTCTCTTGAAAAAGGTTTTGGGTAACCAAATATCCAAAAGATTCAGGGGATAAAAAAGACGAGGCAGAATATTCATTTTAATAATGCTGATTCGGGCCCCTACTGATAGTGAAAGCTTGTCCCATCTTTGCAGGTCAGAGTAAATTTTGTCCACTAGGTCGTCCAGGTTTAATTTCCTAACCAAATTTGGGTCATGAACCAAATAAATACCGAGATATTTAAGATGGGATGAGGCCCATTTCATACCAAAATGAGACATACTGGATTGGGATGTGTGCAAATTGAGAGGGGAAAATCTCAGACTTGGCCAGATTCAGTTTGTAATTGGATACAGCACCAAATTGCTCTATTATATTTAGGACTACCCGTAAGGAGTCTGCCGGATTGGTTAACTGTAGTAGGATATCATCTGCAAAGACGGATATTGTGGAGATTTGTTGAAAGATGGCACAGCCTTGGATCCCGGAAGCTGCCTTAAGATTAAGCAACAGGGGCTCCAAATAAAGGTTGAAAAGGTATGGCGAGAGGGGGCAGCCCTGATGGGTGCCTGAAAATAACCGAATGCGGGATGAGAAAACCCCATTACAGTAGATTTTTGCCGAGGGATCTTTATATAGAACCTTTATCCATTGGATGAATTTCTCTGGGAAACCAAACTTAGCCAAAGCACTCCACAAGAAATCCCAATTGACACGATCAAATGCCTTCTCGGCATCTAAAGCCACCAGTGCCATGGGAGCTTGAGAGGCCTGGGCTGCTTGGAAGACATATGCAAGGACTCTCATATGATCGGCAGCCGACTTGCCTTGCACGAATCCTACTTGTTCCCTGCTCAAAAGTGATTGCCATACTTGCTTAATACGTGAAGACAGGATTTTGATATCACAATTGAGCAGTGAGATGGGTCTGTAGTTAGTTGGATCCAGAGAGGGTTTATCTGTTTTGGGGATCAGGATTATAATGGCTTCTGATAAGGTTGGGTCCAGTGAGTCAGAGGAGAGAAGACAGTTATAAAATTCCAAAAGAGTTGGAGCTAATTCCTTGCAAAAGGCCTTATAAAAATTGGAGGGTAAACCATAGGGACCGGGGGCTTTGTCTGACGGAAGGTTATGAATGGCTTCCTCAATCTCTTTCAGGGATAGGGGAGTAGAGAGAGCTGCTTGGTCCTTGGAGAGGCAAGGTGGGGAAATTGGTTTAAAGAAGGCCCAATTGCGGGCAAGGAAGGAGGGACTGGTCTAGCACCGAAAGATTTTGGTAAAATAATCTGAAAACCTCCAAATGTCCCTGGCCCTGTCTTGATAGAGCCATCTTGTGCCTCTAAAGCTGGGACCAACCTTGAGTTTTCTACTTCCTTAAGTTTTAGGGCCAAAAGCCTACTCGGCTTCTCCCCTTGGTCTAAGTATTTAGCTTTGGATCTCAACAACGCAAATTCAGTTTTTTCTCTGACCAGCCCCTCATATTCATTTTAAGTTTATATAGCTGCTCCAAACTCTTTAGGGACCTAGAAGAGGCAAGGAGTCTTCTGCCACCTTAATCTGACCAGATAAGAGAAGAAATTTTGAGTCCTGAGTTTTTCCTCTAGCAGAGATTTTAATGAATTCTCCCCTTAAAAAGCATTTTAGAGAGCACCATAGGATGTCATACCTGGCCACTGAACCCTGGTTAATGTCCAGGTATTCTTTAATTAGGGATTTAATCTGAGCGTGAGAGTGCTCATCCTTTAAAACCTGAGTATTGAGCTTCCATATTGTGTCGCGCTGTGCCAAAGAGGAGAGGTTGAATCGAAGCCATACTAAAGCATGGTCAGAGATTACAATAGGCTCAATACCTAACAGGGTTATGTTAGCCATAAGGGAGGTGCTTACTAAAAAATAATCCAACCTGGACCAAGAGTTATGGAGCGGGGAAAAGAAGGTGTAGCTCTTATTGAAAGGATGCAGAGTCCTCCAAGGATCCACCAATCCTAGCATGTTGCCTAAGTCACGCAACGCCAATTGGCTTGGGGATGGAGGCTTCAGAGGCCAATAGGTTTTGTCTAATTCTTGCGATGGGGCTATATTCCAATCCTCCCAGAATAAGGGAGTTGGCAAATACGCACTCAGTTTATCTATTAATTGCATTAAAACCGCATCTCCCCAACTGGGCCATAGACAGAACCTAGGATTATAGCGGAGTTATAAAGGGAGCCCTGCACAAAATATATCTGCCCCGGATCTTGAGTAACTTTCTCCGGAATAAAAGGTATGCTTTTTTTAATCATGATTGCTACTCCTTTGCTTGGAGGAAACATCAGCAATAAAACTTGAGAGAAACCTTTAACCTTTAACATATTGATTTCTGCTACTGTTATATGGGTCTCTTGTAGAAGCAAAATGTCAACCCCCAACAGGGAACAGTTAAACAGTATACGGGTCCTTTTCTTAGTCTCCCTAATGCCCCTAATGTTCCAACTGGCTAATTTAATATGGTCCAGAGCCATCCTCAAGGGACGATAGTATAGTTAAGATAGGCTGCATAGGGATCCCCCAACTTAGTCCAATCAGTGGTGACACCCTCTCATGCCCCCCCCACCACCCCTGCCCTGCCACCTCTGTAATAACAAAAATGGACAGCTTTCCGCTGGAGAGCAGAGAAATTCAACTTCATTATAAACAGGATGAAAACAGGTATAAAACCCCACAATTTCAAAGAAAAACGACAATAGGCGGCTACCCCACCCCATACCAGTACCCAACTACAGCAATGCAAAACAAATCCCCTCTTTACAATCCAGGCTCTAAACAACCAGAGTATTAAGAGTGGCAAACACAACCATACTCTCCTCCCCCCACCCCTCGGGTACCATAAAGATCTCCCCAAAGCTCCAAAATTAAGCACAACAGCAAATGTACTCCGAAACCAATTATTCAACAGCCAAGCCCCGAAGAGAAAAATAGGCCCTTTCAAAAGCAGCAAAACAGGTACCCACAAAAACCCATTAAGGTCATAAGACAGGGCTCTGAGGCGACTATACTACTCGAGCCCCCCGCCCCCCCTTCCAGCGAGTGATAGAGATGGTCCAAGTAACATCCAAACTCAATTAGTCAGGCAAGGAAAGGTAAACAAAAGGGTACCTGGGAAAGACCCCTTGGAGATAGCAGGCTCGCTTCCCATGGTACAGCTGCTTGCAATCAAACCGGAAGACAGAGGGTAAGAAGCATAGGGGAGGGTTTGCCGATGGACCAAACAGTCCGACCGCAAACGCGTCCTCCGGAAACACACCCCATGCACACCAGTACCCAGGAGACCAACGAGGAGGCCAGATGCATCGGGGACAAAGTACAGGCCGAGTAGGCCTCACAGCCCTCAGCCATCCAAGGCCTACTACCACATGGGACCCCCAAAGGAAGACTCCTCGGTGAGATAACAGGTACCTAGCACCATTAAGTTACACTAGGCATTAGTGATAGAAGAGCATGAAGGAAGAGAAAAGAAAAAGGAACCAATTACAGGGGCAGTTAAACAAAAACTGAATGCTAATACAAGAATTAAGCATTAGAGAGTCCAGCTGCATAAGTATAGTTATGAGAGTCATTTAAACAAGTCCGGGAGCCATTTGGTCAGCTCAGACAGTGCCTCCTCCGGTTTTTCATAGGCGTGCCATATACCATCCACCTGCACAAGTAATTTAGCGGGTTAGTTCATTCTGAAAGCTTTCCCTGCTGCTATAAGCTTCTTGACTATTGGGTGAAAGTCAGATCTTCTCTGATGGACTTCGTAAGGGAGATCCTGGGTGATCCTAAGCTTGGTGTTATTCCAGAGGATAGCTTCAAGTTCTTTAACTTTTGTGAGAATATGTTGACACTCCAGATAGCTTAGGAATTTGACAATTATAGGCCTGGGGGGGGCATTCGGAGGTAGTCTGGGCCTGAGAGATCTGTGGGCCCTCTCAATGTGATACTGCTGGTGGATGGGTGAGGGCCCACAACCTTATTAAGAAAGTGCTGGATAAGCATGAGGTGTCACTTCCTCCTCTGACTCCGGGAGTCCAAGGATCAGACACGTTGTTCCGTCGGCTCCGTCCCTCCAGGTCTTCAGTTTTCAGCTGGAGTTTCTGGATATGTTGTCAAGCCTGGTGATTTCAGGATCGGTTTTTTGTTGCCACTGCTCAATAGAGGAGATTCTGGTCTGGAGTCGCTACTCTCCCTCGAGAGGTCAGCGAAGTCTTGTCTCAGTGACCTGATCTCTTTGGAGATTTCCTGCAGCATCTCTTTGAAGGGAGATAATTCCTCAAGGAAGCGCTCCTCCATCAGTATGGTGCCAGTTGGAACACTTGATCCCCCACTAGAGGACTGTTTAGCTGCTGAGGCAGCATTAGTATTTGTATTCCTGGCTTTTTTAGAAGCTTTTTCTGGCGAGGTAGGAGAGGTATGCCTAACTCCCGTGGCCTTCATCTTGGTGTCTGCCATCGCGATCGAGTAGAGAAGCAGTCAGATCACCGATCTCGGTCCACAAGGGGTCTTACAGAGCTAGAAAGGCTTTATCACTCGCTTAAAGCTTGAAGTGTATATTTAAAATGATGAAAAAAGCTAGTTTAGGAGGAGGAAGGCGGGAGCTCCACAGCAAGCAGCTTCTCAGCACCACTGCATCACGTGACATCTATTTTTGCTAAATATAAGTAATTTGCCTGATGTAATGATTCGCTTAGCAATCAGATTATAACTGGGTAATACTGTCATCATAGCCTCTGCAAAAAATAAATTAGAGATAAAACTAAAACTGCAAAGAGATGTTCACATATTAGAGAGGTGGTTTAAGGAATTTAGACTGGTTTTAAATTTGAAAAAAAAAAGACACAAACAATGTAAACTCCACTGACATTATCCATGAGGTAGAGTCCCTAAAAGACCATGTTGACAATTTGGTGAAAAAATATGCAAAACTGACAAAATTATGCTCCAAAGTTGAAACCCCCACTGAAATACATTGAGTTCCCATACAAAAAAGGATCTTTTTTTGTGACTTGTAATATGAAAAAAATATTTTTTCATATGACATGATATAAAAAATTATTTGAATCTAAAAAAATACATTTTAATGACATTTCTCAAACACTGAACTGCAGAACCATGATAAGGGGGTCCTGATAAATGAGCTCCATGTGTTGGTTGCTCCCCAGAGTGTAATTTTAGTGGTTTTTAAAATTAAACATGATGGCCGAAAATGAAAAAGGATCATTCCCATACAAACAACAATTCCCTTTTTGGTTTTATTATTATTTAGGTTTTGGTAACTGGGTGAGCCCACTGAGACCAGAGATCCCTTTTTCAGGGGCAACCCAGAGTTAGTTACAACAACTACATACATAGATGATAATAACAGTAGGATTTGGGTGAAATACATATTAAGTTACAGTAAGTGCATACATAATCATTGTGGTACAGTAGACAATAGGAGGTACAGGTCAGGGAGTGGGCAATATACAAAGGGAACAGGAAACAGTAGGAATCACAGGATTGAAACAGTTGCTTAAGTCAGGTCAACAGTGTTTTTAGCATTATCCATAGGTGATGCAAGGGGTGGAGGGCACTGGTCAGATGACATAGGAAGGAGGTAAGTTTAGTAGTTCATACAGCTATCTTGAAGTCCTTACTGAACATGCTCAGTAGCCACATGTTCAGAATTGGAAATGTAAATAACTTTGGAATGAATTATTATTTGTTCACCAAACTAACAAAGGTCACATCTGTGGGCAAGTCCCTTTGTGCCCTGAACATTTTAGAGCACAGTTTCAAACCGTCTGGGCTGTAGGCAAGTTCAAAGAAAACCCTAGTGAAGTCAATGAGGGAAAAGTCCACTTTCCAACTCTCCAGAACTCAAAAACTGCACATCCAACTGGAACATAACTTGCCACATCCAGAGATCTGCCCTAGGCAATGGTGCATGCAACTTTTCATGCAAATCCATTGAACGGTTGAGAAGTTATTAAAGTGCAACATTTGGGATTTAACATTGAAGTGCGTACTCAACCCTAACTATAGGGGTGTGACCGTGTGTGTGTATGTGTATATATAGATGATAGATAGCTAGCTAGCTAGATAGATAGATAGATAGATAGATAGATATATAGATAGATAGATAGATGTGTATATAATATAGATATATATATATATATATAAAATGCTGAATATGACAGAAGTTGAAGAGGATTATGGGGAGGAGGAGGAAGACATAAAGAGTTAAAGTGATAGTAAACTGACTAGTGAGAAACAGTGAAGGTGGTAGTCACTCATAATGTTCATGGTGGGGTTTTACTAATGATGACTCTGTGTGACACAAATCATGAGAAGCTAGTTGGTGATAATATCATAGTTATAGTATCATCATGGGGTCATGTGGTGATGTGTGTGAGAGGAGTCCTTGTCCTACTGCTGCTTCTGTGAGTAGCTGGCAAAGCTTTGCCAGTGGTACATGTGCCAGTGGGAGTCTAGGAAAATTTGCCATCAAATGTGTTGAAAAGTGAATAAGAGATGTCCCTTTCTGAACACAAGAGTGAGCAATTCATAGTTAAAGTTTAGCCATAGTAAGCTAAGTTTGAAGAATACAATATTCTCTGGATCTAGCCTTGACCAACGTGGTGAGGGCGCATCCTCAGCTGTAATAAAGCATCTTTCTGAAGTGACAGATGCTAAAGGGCAACCAATAAAATACAAAGCCAGTTTAGTCAATGGAGGTTCAATGTTTTGCCTATATTGCTAGAACTGGACTGAATCAATATTTCTTCTAGTCACTGGCACTGCTTGTTAAGTCTCCATCAGGAACTCAGCCAGCATGTCAGTCATTCTCCAAAATGTCTGAGCAGTGCCAGCGTGCATTATTCAAAACCTTTGAAATGTCCATAGGCATCTCAGGATCATCACTATTAATCTCTTTGATGTCACAATTATGCCTGACACTGGCAACATGTTAATAGAGATGAAAAGGAATAGAGCAGTATAGCCTGGAGGTTGTGTACACACCTGTTTGTTAGTATATTCAGACTGTTTTGCAGGTCTAGCATACAATTACACAGCAACAGTTTCTGTTTAATATACACCAGTTGACTGGTAACCAGCAGTTATTTGATACTTGAAATGGCCAATGCCCAAGTTAAAACACTGGGAAAAAAGTTATAATAATTATGTCATATATAATGTAAACAGAATTGCTAAATTGCTAAGTCCTCTGGACTGCCTCCATCCTGTCTATGTCCTTGTGGTGATGGGGTCTCCAGAACTGGATGCAGTACTCCAGAGGGGGTCTCACCAACTGTCTGTACAGAGGGATAACAACTTCCTGTTTTCTGCTAGTGATGCCTCTCCTATACATCCCTGTATCCTCCCAGCCCTCTCTACTACCTTCTCACATTGCTTGCTAACATTAAGGTCATCTGATATGATTACCCCCGGGTCCTTTTGCATTTTTGTTGTTGTTACTACCGCCCCATTGTGTACTCTTCCCCTGGGTTTTTGTTTCCCAGGTGTAATATTTTGCACTTCTTGACACTGAATCCAAGCTACCATACTTCTGACCATTCCTCCAACCTTGCCAAGTCCCTTCTCTTCCTTTCCACACCTTCTTGTGTATCAACTGTGTTGCAGATCTTTGTGTCATCTGCAAAAATGCATACTTTTCCTTCCAGGCCCTCTGCAGTGTCACTTATAAAGTCATTAAAAAGGGCCAGACCTAGTACTGAACCATGGAACACAGCTTTCTGTTTCATTAGTCTCTCCACTAAATAAACAATAGATTTCCACTGTGTAGAAACTTTTTTATGAAATGACGTAGGGGATGATTTTGCTTCTGTTGGTAACGACAGAGGAGTTCAATGTATTTGGGGGAATGCTGGAAGTATTTAGTTATGTCCCATACAGTATTTATTTATTTACTTATTTATTTATTTATTTATTTAGTTCTCAGATTACAATGTCTATGAGTCAGAAACTCTTTTACATAGGTTCCATGTCAATTATGAACAAAAACATGTATATACAGTGAGGTAAAATAGATTCATATAACATTGCTAGAAGCATACGTGTGACATTTGGTGCATTAGACAGTAAGCTAAACTAGGATGAACAAATACAAATAATTAAGAGCTAAAACAGTGTCAATATGGCAGTATAAGGAAGATTAACTGGTCTACAAACTTGAGAAACAGGCAGCCTGAGGGTGGCTTTGTTGTTAGGAGGAATAGCCAGAGAATGCCTGTGTTGAGCAGGGGGCAGTCCTTGGTTTCGTGAGGGGAACCGTCATAGATAGGGCAGAAGGTGAGCTATGCAGGGCAGTCACAGTGGCTGCATGCAACCAGGTGATGTCTCAGGAGGGATTTGAAAGGACCAAGCTTGGGTACATCTAGCATATCTAGTAGGAGACTGTTAAGTCAGCTGGGAGCCCAGAAGCTAAAGAATCATTGGGTTTGTGTGGTGCAACAGAAGGGGATGTGGAAGGCATATCTAGGTGCACTCCTAGTGCTATGAGAGTAGGGGGCGTGTGTGAGGAAGTGCTGGGAGTTTGGAGGGGTTAGGCCCATGGTGATTTTCTTTGCATATAAGCACATGTGACACTTGATCCTGTCTCTGAAGTTCAACCATTTTGTCATGAAGTATAAGTCACAGGTATACTTCCGGTTACGGGCACCTGTGACCAGTCGGCAGGATTTGTTGATGGCAGTGCTAACTCTCTTAAGGGTCGAGTCTGCAGCAGCTCCATAAATGATTAGACCATATTCCACAGTTGAGGGTATGGAGCTTGTAACTGCAGTTAGGAGTGCTTCTTGGGTCATGCATTTTCTGTGCCTATATAGTAACCTTAATCTGTAGTTGACCACCTTGGAGACAACATTGACGTGTTCAGTGAATGAATGAGTGAGTGTATTAAGGGTTTATTTCAGCTGTGCTTGTTTGTCAAGCAAATGATTCACCACCAGATTTAGTGCATGTACAAAACAGGACCATAACTTATAAACAGTTACTTTGTATCTTTTACCTGTTGCCAGAGATTAGGGGTCTTGGGGGAGCCGGCCACTGGTGTAACAGACAAGGGGGGGGGGTTGGGTACCAGCACATAAAAGCCCACACCATGAACAGGAGTGGTGCAAGCACCACTCCAACAAGGAAACAAAGTTTGGGGACTGTACTGTTTTGTTTCCAAGTGAGTGAGTTTATTTTTGAATATTTATACAACCAGGACTAGATACTGTTTCTCCTTTTTTTTAACTTTTTATAGGCTTATAGTTAAACAATTGAACAATTTAAACTTGTATTTTTATTGGATTTAATAAGATTTTAATCAGTCAGCTTGAAATATAAACAACTACAAACAAAGTTTCCTCTACAAGCAGTTTAAAACAGTGTAATAGTTGTGATATATTTTATAGAGACAAAATGTATTGGCATCAAATGTTAATATTATTGTTCTTGAGTTGCTCTGTGAGCACTTTTACCTCAAGGACAGAGAAAGGAAAAAAAACAGAGCCTATTGTTCAATACAAGAAACCATTAGTAAGAATATATCATCAGGTTTAGACAAAATTAGAAGAAATGTATTTTCTAGGTCTTGGAGGAGGTACTGCTCGCACAGCAAAACATTTGTTTTGAATCCATATTAAGTGGCATAACCCCTTACAAGGATAATGTAGCATAAGCTTTGCATGCCTGTTGACAATGGGAGGTAACATAGAACTAAATTCTGACTCAGTTAAACTTGCGGACCTGAAACTACTGCATGATAATGCACATAGTATGGTTCCCAAAATAGACCTGTTAACATCAATGGTAACTGAATAAGATCCAGCCATATCTGGACCTGTTTGTCAGTGCGAATTGCAGACAAGGAAATAATACTTTCAGGTTATATATATATATATATATATAGAGAGAGAGAGAGAGGGAGAGCAACTCTTGGGTTTTGTAGAGACAGTGTTAAAAGGAAGTAGCCACAATATAGAATACTTAGTGGTCAAGGTAGACAAGCTTAAATTGGCAGTCAGAGTAGTGTACTCACCCCCTAAAGCAAACTTAATACAAACGGAAGCAATAATTAATAAAATACATGATTGTATAGGTGACAGGTTATTAGTGTTAATGGGGTATATGAATATGGACTGCTATAAACTGAGGGGGAGGCAATTAAAATAAATATTATCTATGTTGGGACTTGAACAGTATATAAAAAAACTGACTAGATATACAAACACTTTTACCCAGGAAGCAATTTTGGACCTATTATTTATATCACCTCAAACAGATGTCTCAGAAGTAGGCAGTCTCCCTCCGTACCTGGAGGACTACAATCCAATTTGGATCAAGATGTCACAAGTGCAGATTATACAGAGCCATACTGAAAATCACTGGGCCAGGGACATGAGCAATTTTTCAAATAAAATGTCTCAAGTTAGTGCAGAGAGAGAAAAATGGGACCATTGCAGGTTGATTCCTGAATTGGATTGTGCTGTTTATTACTTTCTAGAAAGTTTTAAAAACTTATGTGACTTGCATGCTCCCAAACGTAAAGTCACAATAAATAATACCAGGCTTCCTTAGATAAATGATTAGATACTGAAAAAAACATTAGAATACAAAATAGACTATGGCACAGGGCCAAATAAACAAAACAAAAAAAATCAGGATGGTGACTTTTAAACAAAAGCGAAATGAGTGCAGAAATGATGTAAGGAAAGCCAAAGCACAGTACTATAGAAATAAAGTGGAAACTAATAAGGATCATAAAAAAATCTGGCTAACAATAAACCACTTAACAAGTCCAGGCAATGCAGAACCTCATAAAATGAAACAACTACAGATGGAAGGTAACGTGATTGGCAACAACAGAATAGTTTCAGAAGTCTTAAATACTTATTTTGCAGACTTGCCAGGACTTAACTTGAGTGGCCAAAATGGAGACCAAGTTAAACACAATAATGAAAAGGAGATAACATAGAGAATAAAGTATGGGGTGGTGTGTTTAACGAGAAACTCACGCACACCCCACGGGTTAGACGCTACATAAACCCCAAGAGCGAAGCTCAAGGGGTTTGTGCAAAGCATCTAACCCCGAGGGTGTGTAAATTTTAAGTTTACACACACCACCCCATAGTTTATTTTATATAATTGCTGGGTCTCCCCTTTTTGGCCACAGCAATTATATAAAATATCAGCAGTTTTGGTGTGGCTATGCGCCACTTTATTTTGTGTCGAATCGGAGTATTTTAATTTTCTGCAGTTTCACATATTTTAAAAAAATATTTTCATAGTCCCCCAACTATAACAGTAGTTCTTATTTTGTTTTTATATAACTTTACTCAGTCATCGCCGTGTTTCTCTGGTGGCTCAGTTGTGGGCAAGAAGGAAGCCGCGAGCCAGGAAGGGAGACGCTGCTTCAGACGCATGGGCAGAGGGATGAGAACTGTGTACGTGTTTGCCATTATAAATACCCCTTTATAATGACAAATTATGCCACGGTCTCTCTATGGCAAAAGGGGAAACCCATTAATTATATTACAAGTCCCACCATTTCATTTTAAGAAGTTAACTGTTTCACAAGTTTGTAAAGGATTAAAGAACATCAACATTCATAAACCTACTGGACCAGATAGGGTGGAAGGTACATTTCTAAAAATAGCAGCAAACCAAATAGCACCAATAGTGACTTGCATTTTTTTTTTAAATTGGAGTTTAAGGTCAGGGTCTTTTCCCAGATCTGGAAGGAAAGCAGGATGATTCCAATCCATAAGGGTGGAGATACTTGAGACCAAGGTAATTACCAACCTGTAGAACTTCTGTCTATACTTTCCAAGTGTCTAGAGAAACATGTTCATCTTCAGCTAATTGAGTACCTAGGCAAGCACAATCTTTTGACGCCTTTTCAGTCTGACTTCAGGAAGCGGCACGCAACAACGTCTGCATTATTGGAATTTAATGATCTTGAGTGCTCCTCCCTGGATTCCAGAATGGAAACTGCAGTCATTTTATGAACTTGTCCAGGGACTTCAGTCTGGTGGACCACTCCCTATTGCTTGATAGATTGAGATATCTGGGTATAAGAGAGGGACTCTGGGACTGGATGAAGTTATACTTAATGGGGTATACCTAAAGCCGCTCAAAAACATGAAACTTAATTCATGGGGTACCCCATAGATCTATCCTGGGACCCCTTTTGTACTTATTATTTACTAATGACTTACCACAAGTAGTGCAGCATACAGTCCCAAGAATGTATGCTGATGATACCACAATGATTGCTTCTAGGATTAATTTATCAGAATGGCAATATAAACTTCAGGACAATTTTGATAAAGTGAGGGAGTGCTTCATCAGGTCAAGGCTGAAGATGAATGTAAAAAAAACTAAAACTGTTACATTTTACAACAAAAATGACTACATCCCAAATGTATATACTAACAGACAAAAAAGAAAATATTGCACAGGTTGGTAAATATAGTTACTTAGAAGTAACTTTTGATGAACATTGAAGTTTTTATGATCATATGATAGCACTAGTAGAGTAGACAAATAAGAAACTAGGAGCTCTCAGATGAGCTACAAAATGTGTGAACATGTTAGCCATAAAGAAAATAGTGGATCAGCTGCTAATGCCCATACTGGGATATGGAAATATATCGCACAGCTAAGAAAAACTTGCTGACTAAATTGGATAGGGTACACCAGTGGATTGCTAGATTTGTATTGAGGTGTAATTTCAATACATATCATTGCACAATGTGTGCCCTTCAGAATTAGCAAACATTGATAGTAAGAAACCTTAAAACATGGGTGAAACTTCTTCACAAGTATCTAACCTTCAATCCTGTTCATTATGTCACATGTACAACATTTGGCAGAGATAGTAACCCAGTTCATGAGCTCAAGAGATCAGTTCATGTAAACAAAATCTACCATCTGCCCCCCTCAAATACCTGATACTCCTTAACCACCCCACCCCCTCTCGGCCATACCTTGGTCCCCCCTTACCCTCTGATCTCTCTTTCTCATTTTTAATAAGTGGGAACTGTTTTGTTTGACAATGTCTAAGTACATGGCTGTTCTTTATCCATTCCAAGTCTGAATCTGAACTCTTGGTATATTATTGTAACAACATTTTTACTCACTACTAGTAATGTATTCTCTGTTGGCTATGTATTTACAAGTCTACCTCTTTGTGATTTGTAACAATGGAATTGTCTTGTACTACTGACATGGAACCCTTGCAAAAAAGCACCTTGCTCAAAGGTTGCTAAGAAAGAAAGAAAGAAAGAAAGAAAGAAAGAAAGAAAGAAAGAAAGAAAGACAAAATATGGAGATGAAACTTTGAGATCTCAAACAGCATTACTATGGAATGACCTGCCATTTACAGTACACACTTTGCCCGTACATCATGATTTCACAAATGCTTTGAATGAATGTTTTCCTCTTATATGTAAATGTGATTAGATGGAATAATTGTTATTTGTACTGTTTTAATCTTGTTATATGTGAAACTAATTGTGCATTAAGATTGTCTTCACATATTTTAGAGCAACTGATGGGATTCAAAACACAGAGCAGTCTTATAAACAGGGTACAACAACCCTTATGGCATGTATTTCCAGTATGAAAATTAAATGTTATCTATCTCTAACTTATAGCTCCATCATATGTTGCCTTCATCAGGTTACTGCCTCTCTCCATCACAAAACTGACCACGTTCACATTCTGAAAGCATACCCAGCTGTCTAGTACTGATTGGATGAACCATCAAATGTTTTTTCCACTGTGCTCCTCCTCCATTACTGTCATTTTTAGTAGGACACTTCTGTGTAACTGCCCTTGCATGCGCTATAAGAGCCTCCAACTGTGATGTTGGGCCTCATTACACTCCTCTGGATGGGCAGGTAGGTATAGCCCAATACTACCCATCCTGTTGGGTATTATTGCTTACTCAGAACACATCCTTCCCCATGCATTATTCTTGATGTAATTACCATTGATTACACACACAAAACCATGGTGTAATATGCCATTTCACACAGTTATGTGTAACTGTGAGTACAAGACAGCTGATAGCTGTCAATTATTTCTAAGAGTGACAGTGTTGTGTTTGCCCACAGTGCCAATAGACACTGTCTCTCAGAATACAAAAACATTTGTTGAAACAAATGAAGTCATCTGCTGTATTCCCAGGGTCACATTCCGGTTGCCTACATTAACCTATGTTTTAATTTAGTTAAAGTGAAGGTACCTGTAGATTGCTCAGCAGCAAGTAGAGCTGTGTGAAAGAAATAACTCTGCCAACAGAATTCAAGCAGAATTAGTATTCTGGTTCCACAACATTTCTGAAATTTGCTTGAAAATTCTGCTGAATTTTGTCAAAATTAGAATTTCAGTTATTTTGATCTGATTTTAAAAGTACAGACCTCAGTCTTGTCCTGCCCAGTCAGAATAGAACTACCAGTATGGCACACATAAAGAGAGTGCTAGTCTGAATAGCGCTGCCACAAACAGTGACAAGGGGTTGACAGCACTTGCAGTGAGCGCTCCCCAGGTTGCTGTCCATGTTGCTGCCACAGAACAAGGGCAGCAGAACTGGGGAGGCTGGCTGAGCTGCTCCTGTGGCATAGAGGGCTGAAGCATAAAGCAGTTCAATGGGGTGGCAGTGGAAACCAGGGTTCTAACCCTGGTCTTCCTAGATTCACCTTCTATTGGGACTTATTTTTTTTTACAAGGGGCTGTGGAAACAGTATTCCATAGCCCCACAATGTTTCTCTTGCCCCGTGATCTGCTCCCCCCAGAGTTAGGATCAATTAATCTGGTGGGTGTGGTAGCACAGCCCCCCCTGCAAAAAACATAAAGCAATGGCATTTTGACCAGTGCAGTTCTTGACCATGCTGTTTTCAGTGGTGCTTTTCTGACCTAGTGCCCAGTGTTATCATACTTAGCAAGCATAAAGGTCCAAACCATGTACAGTACATAAGTATAACGCGTTTCAGATTTCTAGCTTTAAAGGGACCTGAACTGTAGGTGGCCAAGCATTTCATCAACATTTAATTTTCATTTATTTCCATCTAATTTTAAATTTTCTTATACAGATTTTTCCCACAGTTTCAATGTTCAATGAACAATACATCATGGGTATATGTACCGAGCTTTATGTCTCAGACTTTAAAGGTACTGTGTTATAAGCAGCCAAACATTTTGTCAAAATTAAAATTTCAGTTATTTCAGTATAATTTTAATTGGCCTCATCTAAATGTTATATTTTGATTGGTTGTCATTGTGGTGATTACAATGTTCCAAGTAGCCCTAATGTTGCTTAAACAGACACAATGTCCTCCAAGTTCTTGGAAACCACAGACAAGAGGGCAATTGGTCAATAGTTTGTCATCTGGCCAGAGTTGCCCCCATTTAAAATCAGGACAACACTGGATAGTTTCCATCCCACTGGTACTTCCCCACTGGCCATGAACCAGTTTAATGAAAAGGTCAAAGGTTTTGCAGTTTGAGGGGCAGCATATTTCAATCAAACTTTGTTGTAAAGGCACTGCTGGAGTGGAAGAACAATCAAAAATGAAGTCAGAAGTGAAATAGGAGTGGAAAACTGACCTAAAATTTAAGCAGAACTGTGCAAAACCAAGATGCATCTGATCCCTTTGGTGGAAATGGTGGAAAGAAAAGATCTAGCAGTAGGAGAGAATCATGCATGAGAAGTGGAAGCATGCAAGCGGTTGCAGTTTGAATTCAATTGGATGGTTTCCAGGTGCCAGTTTCTCAAGTTTGGATGATACAGTGCATGTTGTGTGTGGCTATAGATGAATCCTCATTGTTAGAAATACAGTATTACTCTTAATCACATTCTGCAGGGCATCGTGAGTAATATATGCAAATCTCCATGAAGGAATTTAGGCAGGCTAGGCTTTGGGCAGGACCATAAGGCCCTTATTGCCAATGCAACCAATCAGGATTTTGTAAGCACCACAACACTATTGGCTCTATGTCAACAGTCTTGGATGATGTCAACATTGAGAGAAATTCTGGATGATTACTGGGGATATTTTGTTGACCTCTTCAAGGCCTTTGATAACATTGATCATTAGAGCCTCCTGTAAAGCTTCAGGATACTGAAGTAGACAGAAGAACTCTAGAGTGCTTCACTTAATATTGTGTAAGTGAAGACAAATGACTGTAGTAAATGGCAGAGTATCTGAGAAGCTTAATATTGAAATGCTGAGTATAGACTCAGAGGTTGACAGTCAAGGTGTCTGAGAAAGAGAAAGACCTAGAGATTTCAATAATGAGCAATCTGAAACCCTCCAGCAATGTGTCAAGGCAGTAGCAAGGGCAAATAGAATGCTGGGTTGCAGAGGTAGAGGTTTCACCAGTAGGAAGGAAATGGTCATACTGCCATGGTACAGGTCAAAGGTGCAGCTGCACTTGGAATGCTGTATGCAGTATTAGAGCCCCTACTGCAAAAAATATATTAACTTGCTAGAGGCAGTCCAAAAAAAAGCTGCGAAGATGATTAAGGGGCAGCAAGGAACCTCATATGAACAAAGACTGAAGAATCTAAACAATGTACTTACTTAAGGAGAGAAAAGAAGAGGAAGGAGGGGACATCAGTGAGGCCATCGGGTACCTCAAGAGTATTAACAGAGTTAATCCATTGAAGAAAGACTGGGGTAACTGTTTTCATATTAATAAAGTCATAGCTTGAACAGGCATTCTTTCTCAATTCTTTATTTACCCTGATGTTTCATTCCTTATCATGGTGCTTTTTCAGAGGGTTTTTTTTTCCTATAAATTAATATATACAAAAGGTATGTATCATTTCAACATTTCTTATAAACCATTTCTTAAAAAAATGTTTTAATTTTATTTTATCGGTACAATTTACCAACATATTCTGCCTTGATTTCCTAGTTCTAAATGTTAACATTTCTTTAGCAATGATTATCATAACTTCACAAGTTGTAAAAAACATTTTAAACTTAAGGATTTAATCAATTTAACTGTTGTTGCAAACAAATATAATGTGCCACTGCCACCTTTCAGTGTTCTTTACACTATTATTCTGCTAAAATGAGCCTGCATCCTCATGACTGAGAACAAAAGGCATACCTCTGCATCATGCTGTGCACTTTAAAATACTGGAATTTGTATTTTAGTGCATCCAGTTTGCTTTTATTAGCTATTTACAAAGAAACACAAAGCTTGTTTTGAGTCATCAATTCTCATTTTAATTATTTTAAATAATTATTATTTGAATACTCTGTGCTTAACTCTGTTATTAGAAGCATAACATTATACCTTTTCTAGTGGTTTTCTTTATACTGTACAAGTGGTGTTCTACTGCTTGTTTAAAATGGAGTGTCCCACAACCAAAGTCAATTCCCTCAATGTTCCCCTTCCTCTTCAGCCTGCTTTTCCAACTCATGGACAGAAAAATAGTGTAAAGAACGCTGAAAGGTGGTGGTGGCATGTTATACTTGTTTTCCACAATATATTGACAAATTGTACTGATAAAATAAAATAAAAAAATGTTTTAAGAAATGTTTATAAGCAATGTTGAAATAATACTGTATGTACTGTGTAATATTCATTTACAGAAAAAAAAAACTTTGAAAAAGCTCCACGACAAGGAGTGAAATGTCTGGGTAAATAAAGAATTTAAAAAAGAATACCTGTTCAAGTTATGACTTTATTAATATGAAAAAAGTGACCCCAGTCTTTCTTCAGTTGATCTTACACAGCACCTCGGTGATGTTTACTGCTAGATGTTAAACATTTCCCATGGACAATTCTGCTTTTGTGCTATACTTATTAACAAAGTTGACCTTTGGGATCCTTTTAGGTTCAGCAAGAACAGGAACAGAAGGGGTAAACTGTTGTATACTGTCATGAGGAAGCTTTAGGGATGTGGTCAGGTGGTACTGCTTCAGAGAGAGGGTTATTGCAGGGTTCAACAGACTGCCAGAGGAGGTTGTAATCCAGAAACTGGTTGTGGATTTTAAGAGGGGCTGTAATAAAGTCAAAGGGAGGATAAAGGTATCAGGAGACACACATTGCAGAAGCTCTGCATCAAGCAGATTCAATAAACAATAAGACCTTCTAATGGCAGTTTCATGTGCTCATAAGATATGCTATTTATCTTCACAAGAGAGGGACAGGACAATAACTCATGAGTGTCAAAGAAACAAGTGAGTCATGAAAGTAAAATTTAACTCATGTTAAGACTAAGGTTTTGCAATGTGCAGTTATGAAAGTCTTGCTCCCCTCATATGTCTCAGATTGTATTAGGTACCTAAGTTCTAAGGAGCTATTCCCTAATTGCCCTCCAAGTTCCAAGGTTCAACACTCGTTTCGGCAAAGCTGCTGTAAGCTTCTCTTTACCCACATCGTGGAATGGTTTACAAAGGGACTTGAAGCTGAGCTGCCCTGTTAGCCTGAATATCTTCAAGGTGCTCTACGATCACTACATGAAAGCACCTTGCAAATGTTTTCCTCACCGCTAGCCCACTAATTCCGCAACTCCCCCTTTCCATCCTGATGCTTGCCATGTTTCTACCCCTGGCTCTGACTCTTTCCCTATTAACTTTTCCTGCTGCACCCACCCTTCCCTGTCCACTCCAACCTGGCTAAAGTCTCACCCCATTCATAGTAGTGTCCCAATTATCTACCCCCCCTCCATCATTATCATAATAACAAGTACATAACGGCCATCATAATTTCTGTGGTTTTAGCCCAATTTTTCCACCAGTCACCTGTAATATATCCCTCCTCTTCTTTACCTCTCTAACCTGCCACCCCATACATGGTCTCTTTCCCCTATATGTGTAGTTGCTGGCTGCCTCACTCAAAAGATCTCTGCTTATAACCCCTGTATGCCTATGGTTGAGTGTACATCTGCTGATTTCTTCAATTGTAAAATAATGCTGTTTATTTATTTATTTCAAACTTGTACTGTACTGTATACACTGTATATACTTTTTCTTTCTTGTATATTATTGCTTTTTTTATACCTGCTTCTGTACTGTACTTTGATATATTCATGACCAGGTCCACCTTGCAAATGAGCCTTGCTCAATGGTGCCTACCTGGATAAAGATGTTGATTGATTGATTGATTGAAGATGAAATTGTACATCTTGAGTCAGGCCAAAATATGTTTAATTTATAGAATTTGTAGAAATTCAAGTTAGACTTCTTAAAGACACCCCATCTGTGTATTTTTCCTTCATTAGTTTGAAGAGGTCTTTAAATAGCTATTTAGATTTCATGTTTTTAACTCTACATCTGGTGACAGGGGCATGGTGATCAAGTATTTTCATGAACTCTGTAACAAAAAGGTCCAGGTTGAAGTTTACATTGGGTATTGCACCCATTAAGGACCAGTCAATGCACAAGGGATCATGCAAGAAATCTTGGGAATCAAAGCCTTTACAATTTGTTGTGACATCTTTTGGGACTGGATTGTGAACTGTCCCATCGTGGCAGAGACAGTAAATAGAAGAGCTGTCACTGACTTGAGTCATATAATTGTCCATGAAACTTGATTCTGTCAATATTGCTAGCAAGTTGCCAGTCTATGAGGGTGTGATTTCCTGATTTGATGTTTAATCTAAAAAATGCAATGAGGATTAGCTTAAGGTTATAGTAGTCCAAGACATCACTATATACTACTACAGTGTTACTTAGCCAGTTTAGTTTAAAATCTCCCACTGTTATTACTTTGGTACAACATTTGGGTAGTTACCAGTTGCACCATTTCCTTGAGACCCTCAATTCTAACCTTAGGTGGCTTGTACACACAGCAGATATTTAGTTTTTTGATGTCCAGGTTCAGTTTGTGTTAACAGCCATTCACAGTCAGTAGTGGTTGCATAGTTGGAGGTGCAGATCTCAGCATCCAGATCTGATTTGACAACCATAATACACCCCCACCTTTCTTATTAAATCTGTCACTGTGATGGACTGCAAAATTTGGTAGTTCAATTTTGCTGACATATGGTTTTAACCAGTTTTCGGTAACTGCCAAGGTATGTGGTTTGTGCACTGATCCCATGACTTCTTCACCAGGCAATTTAAAGACCAGGCTATGGATACTGAGATGTATTATTCTAAATGTTTGGGGCCAGCCTAGAGTTTGTTACTTGCTACGAGTGGATCAGTTCGCTTAATCGGGCTCAGAATTGCTCCCTATATCACTTGAGTTTAGAAGCAGAAAATGAAGGACTTTGAATATGTGAAAACTATCATAGGAAGCAAGTCTGGGCAGTCTTTTGTGATCAAACATCCCTAGGTGCTTTTTTGATAAAAGGTCAGATACGGGATAGCTTATTTGACGTGGCACAGTTACAATCTCATTTCTAGGGGCATTGGTGCAGTATTTGTGGTCAGTGCTTAATGTAAGTGAGATAACAATTTGTCAAGCAGTAGAAATAAAAAGTAATAGATTAGACCAAGACACAAACCTTTGAACACCATGAGTGAGCAGACACTAGGTCACAGTTGTCTTCTGGGCTAACTATAAAATAAATGATATGGCTGATGCAGTGTGTTCTCAGTTTAGGGCAGCTGACAATTCTAGAAAATGTGGAGCACCCAGAGTAGGAAGAGGTAGGGATTGCTTAGTACTGGATAACCAAATGAGGCATCATTAGATAGAGGTTGGCTACAAATAGTACCATACGTGGGCTTCATAACTGCAGTTAACAGCAGAGTACAAGAATGCACAAACTACAGGCAACCTAGACATGATTGCACTACAAGAAGCTACCCATGAGGAAAGATGCAGTAGTATATGTCATTGACAGACTACCTAGCTTTGGCTGATGCATGGAAGTATTGTAGAGGGTTACCCTTGCAGGGAAAATGAACAGCTAATAAGGCTAGAGGTTGAGAAGTAAAAATGCAGTCTTACTAGTTCTGACTGGCACAATATACAAAGTAAATGTATTTCATTTACTTATTTATTTCAGTTTGGGATTAATACCTTTGAATCAAGGACTTGCTTTCAGAGGTGCCATGTCATTGTTGAACAAACATTAGAGAAATGCAAGTTTAACAATAAAGAACATTGAAGCATACACATAAGCAATAACAGTAAAAAATTTGAAGTTATACACATCTATTTAGTACGTTTTAACACAGGCTTGATTAGAATAAGAGAGGGGTGGGGGGTCAGTCAATGGCGGCATCGTCAGTGGTAGGAGTGGGGGGGAGTTAAAGTGTTCAGCCATGTGAAGCCATCATTAAATACAAGGCGATAGGGGAAGGGGATTAGGAGGAAGGGTGGTGATAACTGGAAAGATATTGATGGGATAGGTACTGGGGAAACTGTAAGGCTGAGGTATTATCACATCAGCACCAGCAGGTGCAGGTCATTTTAGAGCCAAGGAAGGATCTGAGCCCAGTTTTGAATGTACCAATCTTGGGTGTCTCAGAGAGGTCAGTGGGTAGTTCATTGTACTATTTCGGTCCTTGATGCAGAATGGAGTTTTGGGCAAGTTTTGTCCTTTTGAAGGGAATCACCATCCTGTCAGTGGCCGCACTTTGGGTCGATTTCATAGGGGTGGCCAGCCTAAAGTGGTGACCTAGGGTAGGAGATGTCAGTCCAAGCAGCACTTTTTTGAAAAGCAGGCAGGTTTGGTATTGCCCTCGATGGTTGAGTGGGAGCCACACAGTTTTGGTGTACAGTGAGCAGGTGTGGGTGTCAAATGCAGCTCCCAGAGTAGGACAGCAGGTCATGTTGAAGACTGTGCTGATCCTGTTTAGGGTGGTTTGTATGCCTGCCCCATAAATAAGTAACCCATAGTCAATGGTAGAAAGTATAGAACTACTGGTGGCTAGTCTGAGAGTGTTGGGAGTCATTGAATGTCTGTGATGGTAAAGTACACCAAGCTTTATATTTGCAGTCTTGATAACAGAGTCTAAGTGGCTTGAGAAGGTGAGAGTGTCATCAAAGGTGATGATGAGATATTGGAACTTAGTTACTTCATCTAGAAACTCACCCTTTTGGTTATGTATAAGCAGGGGCAGGTATTTATTTTTGCTTTGGGAGGTGATGAAGAGCATACTCTGTTTTTCTGACGTTTAATAGTAGTTTGTTTTTAGTGAACCATGATTTAGGTTTAGGGAAGTTGCTTTGGAGTTCTGTTGTGAAGGAGTGGAGGTCTTTACCAGCAACTGATATTACTGCATCATCAGCATAGAGAACTGTATTTGCTGAGCAAGCTGTAGGGGTGAAGTGGATGAACAGGCCAAAGAGCAGAGGACCAAGGATTGCCCCCTGTGGGACCCCAAGAAGCACCTCCTTATCTACAGATGGGGTATCACCAATTTTGACTCTTTCTGACCTGTTAGAGAGGTATCTGCCAAACCAATGTACCATATCAGAGGATAGACCTGTAGACAGAAGGCAACTTAGGAGGAGGTTGTGATTTACAGAGTAAAGCAAATGTTATGCAGACTTTCTGATTCTGGCTAGTACAATATATGAGCAAAGCAAAACATACAGTATGCAGGCTTCCTTGAAATGGCTAGTACACTAAGTAAAGCAAAGGCTCCACCCAGTTAGGGAACAGACACAACTAAATACACCTGGTCTGCACCAAGAACTTGTATAGTGACAACTCAAGAGGAAGCAACAGTAATTACACATAGGCAAGTTTTAAGTACATCAGTTTAGCAAACTGCTAGTGGCATTAGTCTGGAGTAATAGTGAGTCACTGAAAGTCAGAAATTGTTGAGTGCTCTGAATAATCATGCAGCATGGCCAGCCACTGGTTGCTTCTATGGATGAGCAATGATGAGTCCTGATCTTTGGGGAGGAATGAAGCCCCATCCACTGGAATGAGGACTGCATCTGATTTGCTGTTGGGTACTAGCAGCAGGCAGCTGGTGGAGGGGCTCGGTAGCTGGTCTTGAGCCTGAGAAGATGAACATGGGTGGGAGCAGTAGAGAGATGACACAGATACTATTATCTCGACTCCTTGGTGAGACACAGTCAGTGGGCTGGAGTCTGGGCCACATTGAAGCTGAGCATCTTGTAAGACACAAAACTTGAACTCTGTGTGCCAGTTGTTGGAATAAGGAGTGCACTTGATTGCCTGGTGGGTACTAGCAGGAGGCATCTAGTGGAGAGGCCTAGTAGCTGGTCTTGATCCTGAGGAGGCAAGCATTGGGATGAGGAGTAGAGAGATGCCACGAGAGCTACTCTCTTGACCTCCTGGTGAGACACAGTCTGTGTGCTGCAGTTGCAACCATGTTGTAGCTGAATATCTTGCAGGGTGCTGAATTTGAACACTGGGGGTTTGTCTAACCCCACCCACTGGAATGAGGATTGTACTGATTGGTTGGTGGGTACTAACAGCAGGTGGCTGGTGGAGGGGCCCAGTAGCTGGTCTTGATCTGTAGGAGGCAAGCATTTCTGGGGGGAGAGTAGAAAGATGCTGCTGGAACCATTCTCTTGACCACTTGGTGAGACACAGTCAGTGGGCTGGAGTCAGAGCCATGTTGTAGCTCAGCATCTTGCAAGGTGTCAGATTTGAACTCTGAGATGTTCTAGCCCTGCACACTGGAATGAGGGTAGCACTGCTTATCTGATGGATACTAGCAGGAGGTGGCTGGTGGAGGGGCCAAGTACCTGGTCTTGATCCCAAGAAAGCAAGTGTTAGGAGGAGAGTAGAGAAATGCTGCTAGAAATACTTTCTTCTCCCCTTGGTGCAGCACAGTCATGGGCTAGATCGAGGGCCACGTTGTAGCTGAGCATCTTGCAAGGTGTCAGATTTGAACTCTGTGTGCTTTTCTAGCCCTGAACACTGGAATGAGGAGAGTATCTGATTGGCTGGTGGGTACTAGCAAGAAGTGGCTGGTGGAGGGGCCAGGTACCTGGTCTTGATCCCAAGGAGGCAAGCATTGGGAGGAGAGTAGAGAGATGCCACAGTAACTACTCTCTCAATCCCTTGGTGAGGCAATCATTTACAATGACCCCCTACAATACTTGCAAAAAACATTATCTTGTAAATTGGGTACTTCATCACCCAAGGATAATTTGTTGTTAGACCTGTTGTATAACTATGATTATAAAATGGTATTTAGCAAATTCTTTTTCAAGAGTAGTCAAAAAGGTGTAAGGTTCACCTAGGTTGTACTCTGCCTCAAGGAAATACTACTGATATTCACTTGGGGTCAAAATGTCATTATGCAAATCAATCACAACCACATGATAAATCCCAATAAGTCAAACCCATTACAATGACAAAAATCTGCCTCACAAAATGACAAATAAATAAAACGAAAACCTAGCTAACAAAAACCTATAGATTTCTTTATCATCCCAAGCCATTATATTAAGCATAATAAACACACTCCAGAGTTCGAGGATTTTGCTTGATTAGCCCACCTTCTTATAGTTGAAGGGCCATTACAGCTCCTGAGACCCATCCCGCTAAAAGGTGTACTAACCTAGCATAACCCACACTCTGTTGAGTGTTATTCTTTACACATGTAGCATAAAGTATATGGTGGTACGTTCCTCCAAATAAATGTATTAATTCTGTGTGTGACATATATTAAGAAGAAATAAATGACTTTGATGTAGTCTAAGTGAAAAATAACATGTTTATTTCCACTTTAGATGTTTCATAGGCTGTTCTTCTCCATTTCAGTCATGCCATGGAGATTTGTTGGATAGTTGGATAACATGATTGGCAGCCCAGGAAACAGGCCAGCAGTCTGAAATATGTTACAAAGTGACCAATCAACAGCTTGTATTACAATTTACCAAGATGCTGATGGTATCATGTTTTTATTTTGGGTCTTCTGTTTCATAACTGTACTACCATTAGAGGGAGTGTTTACATCCTAGCAGAACCCTTAATTTCCCTGCACTGTATTTATTTTATTTTTTTGTTCACCAGCTAAGAGGACTAGGCATAAAAATGTCTATTGTTTGGCACAACCTGGTTGGACACATTTATTCTGTAGAGAGTGTCTCACATGCGGGTGCCCAGGAAATGGGTTGGTTTGGGGGAGTATTTTGTAATTGTTAATATGTTATTAATAGACCTTAATCAGTAATATATTAATAATACAGCTGAGACCACTGTTATGGATGTAAGAGTAGTCTCACTTTTATAGAGTATCAGAACAACTCACCTTTGGTTCACGGTTCTTATACCCTTATAATGCATGCTAGAGTGCTCTTACAATCATGAGTAGTCTCCAACACAGTATTAACATACATAATAAATAATGAGAAGTCAATCAGGAGCATGGCCCACTCAATACTAGAGACACTCGTATAAAGCTAAAAATGTATTTTTCACAGCATCAGAGCTAACAGTGACGCTCAATAAAAAAACAAACTTCCAATGTTTAACAGTGTTAAATGCTAAGGCAAGTAATTTTTTTAAAGGGGAACTGATTAGATACACTGGTGACTTATGACAGATTCATAATGTGGCAAAACTCATGGAGTCACTCTTTGCTGTATAAGAAGGGTTTCCATTGCCTGCGTTGGATGACAGAATAGCTCAGCTTTTTTTGCTGTCTCTCACTTGAACATATTTGAAATCACTATTTTACAGCAAACAGTGGCTCTATAGGACATGTTAACAAACAGTTACTTTAGCGGACAAAGTGTTGAACACCACCACTGTTAAATCTGAGTGAAGCACTCGCACAAAATAAGCAAGCTTGCTACAGAAGTTTTTGTGTCCTACCAGTTTGCTGAGGTACAGTTCAGATATCAATTGCATTTATTTGCTATTATGTAAGCATTCCATCTGGATTCACATCTGAATTCACATGCACAGCAATATTATGTGTCCCAGCAGCTCTTCTTTTACACCTATAACAGCTTGCTATGCTCAGCCATCATGAATACAGAGACACCACAGCCCACAATGGGCATTGACAGTGTACTAACATTTACTAACATTTCGGCATAAGCCATTATAATGTAGTATTTTTGATGGAGGCCCACTTATGACCACTTTCTGCCCACTCCAATGGGACAGTTTACTGAAGGTCTGATCTGGGGTGAAGCATTTTCCTCTGCTGCTCTGGCAAGAGGGAAAAAAGCCTGGAGGTTCACAAACTGACCAATCAACATGGCCAATATGGTCACCTCACTTTACTGCTTTATAAGTCTTAGTGAGCTACCCTTCATAATTCATAATTCATCTGGAAATGCAGCACTCGGATCATATATTCATCTTCTAATAATGATATTGGATAGTGCATAGTAACCCATACACAGCAATGCTATTCTTACACCAAGTGGTTACTATGATGCCAAGGCTCTCAAGCGTGAAGCTTGAGTGGTCCCTTTGATCCACAGTAACCATGATGTATCAGAGGAGTGTTGATGTGTATCGGGGCTACCATACACTATTCTATATAGTGTGTGGTGTCCAAAAGCACAGAATTGCATACTTTTCTTGTTTTCAGCACCCAATCTCTCCTCTCCTTTTTGCCGTCAGCACTTTACCAGTAACCACTAAGCTGCCAGCTCATGCTCGTGACTCTTCATCCGCCACTAACCAGTGAAAAGTGCTGGTGGAGTCACTTGCATTGTGACATATATACTAATGCAGAACAAAAAGTCATTTTGCATTAGTGTCTATGCCACTACTGCAGCAGAAGGACTTTTTATGGTGTATGGATCTCCATACACAATTGCGTTCCACTTTATAGTATAATCTAATCAATATATATTCAATTATTTTTGCTTGAATTTTAAGAATTTAACAATCAGCATGTAAAGTTTGAGGCATAGCTGACACCAAAATGATAGCTGAATGAAGGGTGATGAAATCTTTGAAGAACTACACGACAGGAAGAATATGTTTGCCTCCATTAAAATGGATTGTTAATAAACTGCAACACATCATCAGTAATATACTTATTACTCTAGTCTGTCTCTGTGGAGCTCCCTGCATGAGCCTAAGGATAGGGTAATATAAAACAACCATTTGAATGGCAGATCTACAGCATGCCATGGCCAAACATTTTTGTGAGCACAACAAGGTTCTGTTTTTAACCTTTGGTTTGTTAACATCTATCATGTGACTCTGCTAACCAGTGGTTGTGATATCACAAAAACGTGTGTTGCAGCATGAAGTCAGTTGGATCCAGTAACTACAAACAATACTACCAGAAGGTTTAAAGGGTGATTTGGGTCTGCACAATTTTCTGAACTAATGTATGCCATACAGAAACATCATGTAATTTGAGAAATGAAGTACTAATGTTCATAAATGTTTTGCTCTTATCCACTTTATAATATCTACCATTTCTTTTAAATCATGGGGATTTTTTACGCTAAGCATTGTATCTGCAATATTCAAGTTGTACTCCCACCCGCCATACCTACCTGACTGGATACCCTTTGATTCCCCCTCCCCCAGTTCAGACATTTTTTTATTCTCTCATTCTGTTTGCAGCTTTACATGTATATATATATATATATATATATATATATATATATATATATATATATATAGAGAGAGAGAGAGAGAGCGAGAGAGAGAGAGAGAAGAGTGGCAGTGCCACTACAGTTACAGTTGAGTAAGCACTTTAATATTAAACCACAATTTTTGCACTTTAATATCTTCACAATGGTTAATGGATTTGCATGAAATGTTGCATGCGCAGTCTTGAGGGGTTGATCTCTTGTCATGCCAAACTTTTTTCCATTTGGACGGGCATATTCCAAAGTGTGGATAGCAAAAACATGTAAAACAAATCACAGTTTTTTTTTTCTGTTTTTTGCCATCACTTAGCGCCCAAATGGTCTGGAATTTTGGTCTGACATGTTCAGGCTAGAATGGACTTACCTCAGAAGGCTTTTCTTTTCTGGCTTGGTGATAAAATACTAAACTGTCCCAAAGTTATTAAATTTAAAACATTTAGGTTCTGAACATGATCAGTAAGCACTTCAAAATCACTTTATGAAGGGGCATGGCTTGGAGGCCTAGAGTCACTTCATAGCTCATGAATAATCATGAGCTTATTTACATACCAATTTTTTTTTATTTAATTGAGGGGATTAGAAAAATCAGGTGAAAACTACATGCTATCCCTCGTTAGAAATCTTGGTCTGTTCAAAATTACTGTTTACAACAGTTTCTTTTTTATTTCACCTGGTCACGTTCCTTACATGCCTCATGTTTTCAAAAATGTCAGTGTGACCATAGCTCATGCATAATCATGATCTTATTTGCATACCAATTTTTTTTTAATTGAGAGAATTAGAAAAACTGGGGGAAAACTACAAGCAATCCCTTTTTGGGAAGCTTGGTCTGTTCAAAATCACTGTTTACAACAATTTATTTTTGCTTTACTTTTTGGATACTGACAGATTGAAGATGTGAATTGTTCTAAAACATGGGCTATGAATCAGAATATTAAACATTAGGGCTATAGAAAGAAAGTAGTATTTTTTTAACTTATGTTAAAATAGATATTAGAGTATAGATTTTGTGCTCACATGAAATGAAAAAGTTTCAGACAATTCACCGGCTTAGAAATATGTAAAGTTTAAAAAAAAAATACTTTTGGCAGTACAGAGAAACAGGAAAGTATTATTGGCTGTAGTTTGGAACTGGAAAGGGGAACATCCAACTCAGCCACCTCGGAGTAAAGATATGTAATAATTAAGGAGTAGCCACCATCCAATAAAGGCAACATTAACAGTAGATTAGCAGATTTGAACAAATGGGCCAACTCACCCAAACAGATAAACGATAATATGTTTTTATTCTTATGTCAGAGTAAAACTGTTGTGCATAAAATTCCTACATTTTGGAATACGCACTCCTTCTTCAGGGAATGCACAGTTTAGTTACTTGATATTATTTGATTATTCCTGAACAGTTTTTTCATAAGTAGAAACAAGTGTTCATACATTCACTTATATACATTCTTGTGTTTCATCCACAGAAAACAGTTTAGTTAGATTTGTATTTATGCCTATTTCTGTATTCTTCATTCATGTTTCTATTATTTGAATCCCTTTGTATTTTTTTTTTAGACAAAATCTTTTGTTTAGTTCCGTGGAGCACCACCTCAGAATGATTCTCTTCCTGAAGAATTTTGGCTTAAAATAAAACAAAGGGATTCAAATAATAGAAACAAAAATGAAGAATACAGAAATCGGCATGAAGACAAAACTTTCTAAACTGCTTTCTGTGGCTGAAACATGAGACTGTATATAAGTGAAAGTCGGAATACTTGTTTCTACTTATGAAGAACTGGTACAGGAATAATCAAATAATGTCAACAAACTAAATTGTGCATTCCCTGAAGATGGAGTGCTTTCTTCAAAACATAGGAATTTTATGCACTACAGTTTTACTCTGACATAAGAATTATAACATATTATCATTTATCTATTTGGGTGAGTTGGCTCATTTGTTCCAATCTGCCAACCTGCTGTAGTTTGGAACTGCATTGATTTAGGATAAGAGAATGCTGACATAGTAATATCAAAGGAGGCAATGTAGTGTAGTGGCTATGAACCTGGAGACATGGGTTTGAATCCCACAGCCTCCACTGACTATGGTCAAAAGTAGTTTTTTTAGTAGTTACTCATGCATTTATAAAAACTAATTATAGAAAAGCACTCATGCATTCATAAAAGCTAATTACAGAAAAAATACTACTGTATCTCAAAAAGTAAGGACATGTATTGCAAACAATTTCGTTAATGTACTAGTTAGGGTTAAAGTGACAAAAGTAGGGAAATGTGGCATTAGGGGCTCCAACCCTAACAACCTACCCCCATCCTGCAGGCAGCAACATGTGTGGGGTGTGCCTTGGGGTTGTCAACTTTAATGCTCACCCCCATTCCATATTTATTTCATATTACAGTGGTGCAATAGCACCACTATAGTTAGGTTTGAGTAGGCAGTTTATTGTTAAACCCCAGTTTTTGCACTTTAATATCTTCATAATTGTTCTACAGATTTGCACAAACTTTTGCATGTGCTCTCTCATGAGGTAAATCTCTTGATATTCCAAGTTTTGATTCATATGGAAGTGCAGATGCCAGGATGTTTATAGTGAAAAACAATTTAAAAAATTGGTGTTTTTTCCCGCTGGTGCAGAGGCAGGACATCTGTCTGCAATGCCGATAACCCAAGTTTGGGAATGGACTCAGGCTGTCAGAAGGTTGGCTGGGGTGAGAAGGATTGAGTATCCTGGGGACTGCTATCCTTCTCTGGGGGGAGAGGGATTGAGTGTCTGGCATATCATGGACCTCTGGTGCAGGCTGGGTGTTCTTTCCTGCCAGAACTGTCACCTGAGGAGGTGGGGCAGACATGGGATGTCATTGCACATACCTGCCCCAGGTACCACCATAACAGCATTGAAAAATCCTATGGACCCCCCACACATGATGCCGTCCTCTGTTGCCATCCCTGCTGCCACCAGTGTCTGCCGGGGGGGTCCCGCTTCTGTAGCCCCACCCTGGGAGGGTAAGCCAGGGCAAAACCCGAAGGACCATGGGGAGGAGTACCCACCTGGCAGCCCCACCCTGAGGGGTAAGCCTGGGCTTAGAGGGATGGCTTGGGGGTTGGGCTGAGCTCCCTTCTGGGAGGGGAGGTCTGGACCATAAAGAATAACATTTTAAAAAAATGCTGTTTTTTGGTGTTTTTTTGCCATTCCATTACACTCAAATGGTTTTGAATTTCTGTCTGAAATTTTCAGGGTAGAAAGAGTTTGCCTCATTAAGATTTAATTTTTTTGTTTGGTGAAAAAATGTTAATCCATTCCGAAGTTATTACATTTTAAAAATTCAGGTTCTGAGCATGCTTAATCATCATTCCAAAATAGCTGTTACAATGATTATTCATGAGCTATGGGGTGACTCTAAGCATCCAAGCCAGGATGCTTAGAGTCACCTCATAGCTCATGAATAATAATGAGCATATTTGCATACCTATTTTTTTTAAATTGAGGGAAATAGAAACATTGTGATAAAATAAGCTATCCCTTCTTAAGAAGCTTGGTCTGTTCAAAATCACTGTTTACAACCATTTCTTTTTCATTTTAAATGTTCACATTGCAAGAAGAACAGTTCCTTATGTGTCCCACATTTTAAAAAATGTCAGTGTAAGCTTAGCTCATGAATAATCATGAGTTTATTTGCATATCCAATTTTTTTAATTCAGGGAATTAGAAAAGCTGGCTAGATAGCACTTTACTCACTACAGAAATAGGAGACTACATCTCTCAATAAGGAAATATTATCAGCTATATACTGTATGCACAGTGCCTCACTTTGAAAATAAACATCTGCAATCTTATATTTTTGTAACTACTACAAAAATAGGAAACTGTGCCTCCCAGTAAGGAAAACAGAAGACAAGTTCATATTGTACCCACAATGCCTTGTTATGAATATCTACAAATTAGGTGCTATACAACAGTCACCACTACTAAAATAGAAGACTGCACCTCTGAGAAAGAAAAAAAATTAACAAAATTATATAATCTATCAAGAATTTCTCATTTCTGTTTGTAGATCAGATGATTAAATGCTTCACTGCTATAACCATTACCGAAATAAGAGTTAGCTCATTTAACAGAAATGGACTGCTGTATGTCCAAATGCAGTTATAATAATAAATTATAATGTTTTTGAAAGCAGTTTTATGATATTTTTAAGTGTTACAGCTTTAACATTTTTTTCCTACACATTATAAGTTATAATGGAATGCTTGTGTAATTTAGTGACTGCCTTACAAATGACAGGAAGGTTCAGTTCTAGCCAGGGTAAGTCTATAATTTACAATAGAAAGCATGTGCAATTTAGCAAGAGTCCTAGAGATGGCAGTAGTGAGTATTACATTTTTCACGTTAATAGTTTTGCAACCTATCAATTGATTTGTATAACATTTTGCACATATGGCCTCATTTATGTAGAACTCTTCATGTGCCATGTTTTGTTACAGTCAGATTTGTGGATTCTGAGAAGAAGGTAATTAAAAAATGTAAAAAACGTTGCTGTTTTTTGCCTTTTTTTATCACCTTGCACCCAGATGGTTTGTAATTTTGTTCTGAAATTTTCAGGGTAGAAAGGGCTTGGCCCACAGATGTAATGTTCTCAGGTTTGGTGAAAAATATTACTCCATTTCAAAGTTATTATTAAGCATGTGTAAATCTAACAGCAACACCCACCCTTTAATGCATTATTGCCAAACCAGAACTCATGTGTACAGTTGTAGGTAAATGGCTGCACTCACCCTCCACATACAGAGATGGACCACTTGCAAATTCAAAGAAAAACTCCTTCATTTAGCCAATAATCACCACGCACAATGTGAGCAAATGTGTAATTCAGTGATTGCCCAACAGATGGCAGGAGGGATCAGTTCTAGCCATGTAGACGAATAATTTATAATAGAACTCATGTGTAGTTTAATGACTGCCCTACAGATGGCAGGAGGGATCAGTTCAAGCCAGGGTAAGTGTAGAATTTGCAATGGAACTCATGTAATGCAGCAACTGCTGTACAGATGGTTGTAGTGAATGTAAAATTTTGCACTTTAATATCTTTGCAACTGTTCAACAGAGTTGCACACAATTTTGGATATGTGGTCTCATAGGGTAGATCTCCTGGTGTGCCAAGTTTTGTTCCAATTGGATGTGCGGATTCCAAGATGCTGACTGTGAAATAATGCAGCAAATTGCTGGTTTTTTGTCGTCATCTTGTGCCCAGACAGTTTGGAATTTTGGTCTGAAATTTTCAGGGTAGAAAGGGCCTAGCCCATAGATGTGCCTTTCACTGGTTTGGTGAAAAAAAATATTAGTCTGTTCCAAAGTTATTATTAGGTGTGTGTAAATCTCACAACAACACACCCCATCATGTATTATTGCTTAAGTGGAACTCGTGTGATTCAGTGACTGCCCTATAGATGTCAGGAGGGATGAGTTATAGCTGGTTAAGTGTATAATTTATAATGGAACTCATATGTAATTCAGCAACTGCCCTACAGATGGTTGTAGTGAATGTAAAATGTTGCACTGTAATATCTTTGCAACTGTTCAACAGAGTTGCACACAGTTTTGGATATGTAGTCTCACAGGGTAGATCTCCTGGTGTGCCAAGTTTTGTTCCAATTGGATGTGCGGATTCCAAGATGCTGACTGTGAAAAAATGCAACAAATTGCTGTTTTTTTGTCATCATCTTGTGCCCAGACAGTTTGGAATTTTGGTCTGAAATTTTCAGGGTAGAAAGGGCCTAGCCCACAGATGTGCCTTTCACTGGTTTGGTGAAAAGAAATATTAGTCCGTTCCAAAGTTATTATTAGGTGTGTGTAAATCTCACAACAACACACCCCATCATGTATTATTGCTTAAGTGGAACTCGTGTGATTCAGTGACTGCCCTATAGATGTCAGGAGGGATGAGTTATAGCTGGGTAAGTGTATAATTTATAATGGAACTCATACGTAATTCAGCGACTGCCCTCAGATGGTTATAGTGAATGTAAAATGTTGCACTTCAATATCTTTGCAACCATTCAATAGCTTTGCATGAACGTTTGTATGCACGGTCTTATGGAATATTTGTCATAATGTGCTAAGTTGAATTCCTGTTGGATGTGTGGATTCTGAGATGCGAATAGCTAAAAAACATGAAAAATTGCTGTTTATTGCCTTTTTTCGTCATCGCCTTATACATAGACAGTTTGGAATTTTGGTCTGAAATTTTCAGGCTAGAAAGGGCTTGGCCTACAGAGGTGCCTTTCACTGGTTTGGTAAACAAAATACTAGTCTGTTCCAAAGCTATTACATTTTAAAATGTTGTGTTCTCAGCATGCTCATTAAGCACTTCAAAACAGCTGTATGAAGGGACTTGGCTTGGACACCCAGGGCCAGATATTTAAACCATTGTACCTAGTGTAAAACTATAGCACTGGAATAGCGCTGGATTTGCATGAGGCTGCAATATTCAAAAGCCCTATTAGCTCCGGCGCTGTGTGATAGCACCAACACTAATAGATAATAGTATGCAGGAGCGGGGATAGGGGAACACCCATGAATGCCAGCACTGTGGCATATTCAAAGGTATAGCGCCGCACTACAGTCATTAGCACGACCTGTAGCGCGGCACTAGATACTGCAGAAAAAAAGCTGGTGGCAATGTGGCGATGCCCCCTCTAACCATGGACCCCAAAGCCACAGTATATCACAAATATCCCTGGTAGTCTAGTGCTCCCCTAACCCCCAAGCATGAATCCAGACCCCCCATCCATATAAAACACTTGTTTGTCCCTGGTAGTCTAGTGGTACCTCCACCACCCCGAATCTGAATCCCGACCCCAGGTACATGTAAAACAACTATTTTCCATGGTAGTCTAGTGGTACCTCCCCCAGCATGAATCCTGACCCCAGTACATGTAAATCATGTAAATTGCCCTGTAGTTTATTGGTCCCTCCACCCCCAGCATGAATCCCAATCTTGATACTTGAAAACACCTATTTTCCCTAGTTGTCTAATGGTCCCTCCCCCAGCATGAATCCTGACCCCAGGTACATGTAAATCACATCAGTTTCCCTGGTATTCTAGTGAACCCCCCACCCAGCAGTGACACGGTGCCCTCGCTCATCCCAGTGCAAGCCACAAAGAAAGCCGACAACTGGCTCTGCCCTCCTCTCACCACCATGGTCGGCCACCGAGTGGTATGCATGAGCACTACAGAAATTAATCAGCTGATTCATTTCCATAGCTCTCATGCATACTGCAGTCGGCATCCAGCCATGGTGGTGATAGGAGGGCAGAACCAGTCATTGGCTCTCTTTGTGGCATGCATTGGGATGAGTAAGGGCACCACGTCACTGCCAGGTGGGGAGTCCACTAGACTACCAGGGAAACTGACATGATTTACAAGTACCGGGGGTCAGGATTCATGCTGGGGGGAGGAAACCCTAGACTAGCAGGAAAAATAGGTGTTTTACAAGTACCAGGGGTCGGAATTCATACTGGGAGGGTAGGGGGGGACCACTAGACTACCAGGACAATTCATATGATTTACATGTACCGGGGCTCAGAATTTCAAACCCTAACACTCCACCCCCACCCTGCAGGCAGCAGTCATTTTTTAACTTACATTAAAATAGGCATTAGAGTTAGAGATGTTGCAAAATTAAATTTCATGAAATTCTGCCCTTCTGCAAATCTTTTTGCCAGGTGCAATTTCCCCCGAAAAGGCAAAGATTTGCCGTTCATGAGCAAAATGTCATTGTTTTAGGTGACACTTCACATTTCATAAGAAGTAGGGCTGTGTGACTACCTTATTTTGAATTGGCACAACCCTTAAAATAAAAAAAAAATCTACTCCCCAGCCACCCTAAAACAGTACTGTCTCCCCCCAACCTCTAGCAGCCACCTAGTCCCACCCTCCTACCCACCCAGCACCCACAATTTGTTTAATTTTCTTTAGAAAAAAACTTTTAATGGGGACTGGCCCAACCAACCCGCCTTCACAGACGGCCCCCATCTTACAATGTAAAGTGACAGAAGTGCACTGTGCAAAGAATAATAATAAAAATACCCCCCCGTCATCAACAACTTAAAGTAGGGACTTGAGCCGCAGTGAGTGACCACTAATCAGGAGCTGCCAGTGTTCCATGGGACTCTTGGCTTCGGGTGCTCCTATTGTGATTGAATGATGAAAGGGTCTGCCCAAATAGAACAGCTTCTTCTAAATGACCCAACCCAACTCCATCTCCGACGCCCCCTCCACCTGCACCCTACTCCATATCCAACTCCCTCCCCAATCCAATTCCCCTTATTAGAAGAAAGCACTCAAGGCATGTGATCAGTTTGGACTGGCAAAACCTTTCCTCCTCCACTGCTGAGTGTCTTTTTATGAATGAAAGTGTGCCGCTTGTTGCTACAGTAAAACCAGCAAATCACATGATCTCTTAATATGGCAAAACCCTCCTTCCTCCACTGCAGAATGTCTTCTTATAAATGAAAGTGCACCACTTGTTGCTATAGTAAAACCAGCAGATCACATGATCATGTTTTATATATATATATATATATATAAATGTGTAATGGCCACATCTGTTTAATACCTCTGCTTTCCTGGTGCACATAAGCAGACTGAGAATTTCTTCTAAATAATGTTTTTATGTTTCAGAGTTGATATGCACTAATTACAGGTTCACATTAACTACCAACATTTTCTTTTTATCCTGTTTCACAAGTAAACAACTACCACTTTTTATTTATTTTATTTTTTGGTCAAGGTCAGTTTATTAGCTGAATCTTCAAATTAGTATATTGGCTACTTGGAGATGCAACGATTAAGTGACTACCTGAAGGGGTATTTAAACCTAGATCACATACTGGTGTCATTAATTTTACGCAGACATGTGATCATCACTATAAACTATCAGCAGATGCATGCATAGGCATAGTTTAGCGCACATACGTCAATCACCCTTGAAATACAGTAGTGAACATAGAAGAAAGATAAGCATGTTTACAATACCCGTTGATATGGACTATTGAAGTGACTGCTCTGATTTGCATCATCTTTGTCTGGCTCACAATAAAGAAGGCTGTGTAAGGATCACTTTTTTGTGTTTGTTTTAATTTAAATGATGGCTACTGTACACTGAGACAACTCTTAATATTAAGAGTGGTTTCCATTGCAGTATTAATATGTAATTGATCGAGTGGATCAATTATATGTGACCAGTTAAAAAAACTGACCAATCAAGTTTGTGTGCTCTCCAAACACTGCCTTCAGCCTTCTCCTCTCTTCAGGTTCTGAACTGCCAACCTCCCAGCCCTATCTGCCACTCCCACCTCCATGAAGCTGGTGGCTATCCACACAATGCAGGGCCTAAGAGTACCAGCGGCCATCATACATGGCTGTAGGGAAACATGTTTTTCTTTTCCCAATCTTCTCCCTTCTCTGACACTAGGCACTGCTGGTGTGTCCTCATGCATGAGCCCTTGCATGCATGTAAAGAATCCCTATGCATTAGACAAGCTCCCTCAAACCATTGCAGGCGTTGCTATGGCTGTGGAACTGGAACACTTCCCTTCCCTAGCTGAGAGCATTGCAGCACATCAGTGCCATCCTAGGCCCAAGGAAGCCCAACCCAGCTCCCCAAGTCAATTCCTGAACTAGGGTCACCAGCACAGACCTGTAGCACTTTTGCTGGGCCATCAGTGGCCCTCAAAATGAGTCATTTTCTAGGGCATGTTCAAGAGAGACATTCTTTACATACTAAAAGAGTCCACTTGTCAGGGCAAAGGAATGTGCTGATTAGCTAGAAACTCTCCTTCAACCAATTATTCCTGTTACAATTACTCAGCACTACTTTGACTGCCATTCACTGCTTTCACCACTAGATGGCACATTGTTGTACAGTCTGCCATTGTCTCACATGCAAAAGTCTGCAAATAATAAAGTTACTTAACATAGTTTATTTTTGTACTGCACATTACTATAGTGAGGGTTTGACAGGTAAATAACATTAAATAAACAACATTTTCCCAACATATAATACTGCAGTCTGTAAGAGTAGGGAGTTGACATTTTCAAGATTTGTCTTTTCATCACAATAACTCATGTTTTGGTAAATACAAAAAATAAACTGGACAATTATTTTTTGAGATTTTGAGATCTAAAACTTTTTTTTTCTAATTTTGTAACAAAGAGAAAATCCGAGGGTTCATCAAAAACTGCAAGGCGTTACCGTTGATAATGTGTTAGTTCATTAGGATTTGTTCCAACTTACGAACCTTTTATGATAGTTTAAAAAAAGTTCCAAATTTGAGTTATTAGTGTCTGAAGTTGTGGCATGCTCAGTAGCACAAAATAGATAGTGTGATTAGAATACAAGTGCAGAAGAAGTTTTCTTAGTCATGTGACTTAGGTCAGATTTTAACAGCTAATTACTTAACAATAGAGGGGACTGAGTGTTCATATTAGTGTAGTTTAGAGTTTGACAGGTAAGGAAGGAACCATTGCATCTGGTTAGTTTAAATATTATTTTTTAATAAAATATTGCAAAGATAAATAGATTGTTGGAAATTCTGGCACCAGGAAATTGAGGAACTGACAGTAACTAAAAAGTTGTAATATCCAGTTACTAAGTCCTTAAAATCACAGACAAGAAAATCTGTTTTATCAACAATTTCCAGTGTGGTCCGAGTTACTAACAACTACACTGTTAGAGTATTTAACAAAAATAAAAAAAAAAGTAAAACTTTTTTTTTTTGCCTATGATTGTGATGATGTAGTCATTGGATTTTATAACTCATTAGTTAACAAGTTCCAGTTGCTAGTATTTGTGGCAATCTACAGTGCAGCCCACCAAGATGAAGTACTCTGAAAAAGGAGGCCCCAATTTCCAGAAGGTTAAATGTGATCAACTGTCATTGGACAATATTGCACTCCTGTAGGATCTTGCAAGATATTACTTACGAAAACAATTGTAAGACCACTTCTTCTTGGCTCACTCTACTGTACTTGTCATTTCAGTATTTTACAATTCTTTAAAAAAGCTCAAAACACGTGAACTAAACAGACTACCAAAGATCTCTTTATTCTCTGAAATTCAAAGCAACGATATGAACATTTAGTATTTACTGGTATGACTCGGCATCAGACAGCAGCTACAACAATTAATTTGACAACTCCAAATAAAAGAAATTCTATAAGAACTACATTGTCCCTTGATCCCCCCAGAAATGAACCACACCTCACCATTTTATGAAATCTTTGGATGCTCATTGGCAAACTTATTTATTAATTAATTTTGGCACAAGGTATCTATTTATGTCCCAACTGTCATGTCCATCATCAAAACACAATAACATAATTCAGTCTTCTCCTTTTGGCCTCATCTTCCTCCTGGTTGGCTCTTTATTCCATTCTTCCAGGTCTGGACACTGCATCCGTCCCCCTACTCTATCACCCGAACCAGGCCGGTTCCCTGTCGAACCTGGGCCTCCCTTTCCAGGCCCGGTCACTGCAGCTGACACCCAGACCTAATCCCTCTCCCCCCTTTACTCCATGCCTGGGCTCCTTGCCCCCAGCTCATGGTCCTCCCCCTTCCCCCAATTCTAGCCCCCCCTCCCCTTTTTCTTCTTCCTCCACCCCCTTCTTGCTTTACCCTATGGCTCTTCCTGCATGCTATGCTTGACTATTCCCATTGGGCACACCATGCCTCCCCTGGAAGGGCTCCATCTAGCCCCCAAGCCCCCAGCTGCCTCTTCTCATCAGCTCCTCTTGTTTGTCCCCATAACTAGGCCACATTGTGCACCAAACCTTGCTCTGCCTGCTCCATTTCTACGTGCCAACCCATTGCCCCCAAAACCCTTCAATACCAGGGTGAGTGGGTGGGGATTTCCAGCAAAAGAGGGCTAGCTGCATGTAAGCTGCCCTTAAATAGCCCCTGAGGACCCCAATTAGGACCCCTGTTGGCTCCTCCTCCTGGTCAATCACCTGCATCCCTGGGATAACTGTCATATGATGTTGTTGATATCCCCTTCCCTCTTTGGTGATGTCACTGTCTCCTCCCCCTTCATTCCCCCTTCTCCCTGCTCCCTCCCTCTTCCTTGACTTCTGGAGGGGCCTTGGACAACCTGGCTTGCCTTTTATTTGGCAAACCTAATTGTCCCTTGATCCCCCTAGAAATGAACTCCACCACATCACTTTATGAAATATTTGGATGCTCGTTGGCAAACTTATTTATTAATTAATTTTGGCACAAGATATCTATTGACATTCCCAACTGTCATGTCCATCATCAAAACACAATAACACAATTCAGTCTTTAACAGTCTTCTCCTTCTGGCCTCATCTTCCTCCTGGTTGGTTTTTTATTCCATTTTTCCAGGTCTGTACACTGAATCCAGCCCACTCCTCTGTCACCAGAACCAGGTCAGTTCCCTGTTGAACCCAGGCCATACAACCTTTAGACCGCTGCCTGGTCGTATGCTATGTCCCTGTGTTGATGCGTAGCCCCATCTCAATGAATGCTCTTGCCACCCTTCTGTTGAGGTGCTTCCTCACTTTTTCAATCAGCTTGACTTCCCTGGCCCCCCTCCATATCCTCATGGATGTGACCTCAGACCAGCCGATGGTCATGTCCGACCACCAGCCCCTTATCTTTTTTAAATCATCCATTATCATCTTCCCTAACTCTCCCCAGGTCATCCCTCCTAAGTTGTTACCACTAAGTGGATTGCTATGCATTCTGGTCTGCCCCACAGCCCCTTCAGTTATTCCAGGAGGGTCAGGAACTGGTCCCATTTTATGCCCCGATACCCCTTCATTGGACCATTGTGCTGGTGGCCTCTGAGAGCAGCTGCATCCCTCTGCCCATGGTGGCCGCAAACCGCTCTGCCCAGTAAACAAACGAGTGCCCCACGATCCATACTTTCCATCTGGTACCTGCCCTGGAGACAAAAGAAAAACAGTGTACATCTCTATTGCTAACACCTGACATACTGTTTATAGCAACTTGACCTCCAGTGGCCAATCCCCTTCAGCTCCTCCCCTGATACCCCTCTTTTTGCCACCTCTGAGGCTGTACCAATCCTAAAAGAATGGGAGGTAAACTCACCCAGCTCCTCCTCTATGAAAGCCAGTGCCTTCCTGAGCGCCACACCTACCTGGAATGCTGTAACCGGTGTCCCATCTCCATGCCTGAACATCACCCCCCCTGTCCTCCCCCTGTGACTCTTGTATTCTTTCCATGTGGCCACCACCCAACTCGGTGCTCTCGGTTTCTGGTGCAGGGTCACTGTAGTTCCCTGTCCCCTTTGGTCTGTTTTCAACCTGACCAGCCTGATAACTATCCCATCTCCCTCCACCCACATGCCCTTATGCTACAGTGTGGGTTCAGGCACCCCCCTGCATGGGCCCACCAGCTCCCCAATTCTGAAAGCCCCTGCTGCCATTACAGAGAAAACTACCAGAGCTGTACACCTTGCGTGTGGCACCCAGTACCTTGTTCAACAGCCAGGCCCCAATAGGGCGCCTGCCATCCTTCCTGTTCTCCTGGCCCCTCTGCCAGCCAGCCAGCATCCTCTTAACCATCCTGTCAACTGTGGTGTCTGGCCAACCTCTGTCCTGACATACACAGCTCACCCCGGTGAGCTGTACTACTGTCGTGGTGTGTGCCATCCCTTCCTCCCACTTCTCAATTACAAACCTCTTGACCTGTTCACCCTGGACCGTTTCATCTCTGTCCCAGCCCTATCTAGCTCTAAATTCTTGAAAGCTGGCCCACCCACTGTCATATGCCTTCAGGGTGCTGGTTGCCCAGGACCCTCAGTACAGCGCCCTGGCGGTGGCCCTCCAATCTACCATATCCAGTCTGGGAACCTGGTCCTGTGTGTTGCTGCTTGTGGCGCCAGTCTCCAAAACCTGTCGAGCTGGAAATGTGGGAGACTGTCAGCCAGTTTGTTCTTGATCCCTGGGATATACTGTGCTTTGAACAAAATGTTCAGCTTTAGCCCCAAGAGTACCAACCACATCATTATCCAGACCGCTGTCTCCATGTTACTGCCCTGCCTGTTGATGACCACCACCACCCCGTTTGTTATCACACCAAAACATGATGTGCTTCCCCCTCATCTGTTCACCCCACACCTTGAGCGCTGCCCAGATTGGGAATAATTCCAGGAAGATGATGTCCTTCAAAAGGCTCATGCCCTCCCACTGCCAGGCCTCTGTCATCCACTGCCCCCAAAAATATGCTCACATCCTGATTGCCCTGGAAGCATCGGTGTACAGCTCCAGGTCCGTGTTGTGTTCCCATTCCTCTTGCCAAAATGTCACCCCATTATACTGCCCTAGAAACTCTTCCAAGACCTTGAGATCCTCCCGTACCCCCTTTGAGATGTCCACCCAGTGGGGTGGTTTCTTTGCCTTCCCTGTCACCCTCCCAAGCCTCCTAGTAAATGCCTTACCCAGGCTGATTGTCTTGCATGCAAAATGAAAGTGCCCCAGCAGCTGCTGTACTTGTACCAATGGCACCCTCCTTCTCCCTGTTATCTTCACCAACAGGCCGCTTAACCTGGCTACTTTGTCTCCTGGTAGACAGAAACACCCTTGTTCCATGTCCACCTCGATCCCCAGAAACTCAAGCTTACGTGCTGGTCCCTCACTCTTCCCTTGTGCCAGCAGAATGCCAATCCACTTGCACATTGCCGTGAAGTCCCTCAACATTCCCTGCTCCTCTGCGCAGCTCTCCCTGATGAGCAGAAAATCATCTAAATAATGCACCATCCTCCTATGGCCATATCTCTCGCTGAATACCCAATGTACCCACAAGCTAAACACCACAAAGGTTGAGTAGCCCATTGAGGAGCCCATGGGCATGGCCTTGTTGACATATAAGCCCCCATCAAAGAGGAAGCCCAGTAGGTCCCAGTTGGTTGGGGTGCTCGGCAGTAGCCGAAATACCGATTCTATGTCAGTTTTGGCAAACCAGGCCCCCCGACCGCCCTGATAAAAGCTACAGCTTGCTCTAAAGAGGCATAAGACACGCCCTGAGGTGGTCAAGTATGCCATCATTCACTGACTGCCCTTCTGGGTATGAGAAGTGGTGAATCAACTGAAATTCTCCTTCCTGTTTCTTGGGAACCACTCCCAGTGGGACACCTGGAAATTGGGGCAGGGCAGCACCGCTAGTGTCCCCTTGACCTGCCCCACCCCCACTTTCTTCAGAATCTTCTCCCTGACAACTTCCTCTTTCCCCTTTACAGACCCAAGGTTCCTGGCCCTCATCCCCATTCATACTCCCAGAAACCCAGTGGGGAACCCTCTCTGAAGCCTTCCCAAAGGATTTCAGCCCCTTTATGTCCGGGTAATCCCAGATCCACGCCTCCACCACCTTTTGTACTATGGGGGTACGAGTCAGTGGATACCCCCATCTCCCCCTGATTTTCCCCTGCCTAGTGCCCCCTGTAGCTGGAACCATATCCCCCCTGCTGTGCCTCCCCTTTCTCTGCCAGGGCATCCCTCCACCCCTTCCCTGAAAGGGGTAGTCCTGCTGTTGGCCATTCCCTTGCCCCCCCTTCCCCCTTGTCTGCAGCTTGCCACCAGGTGTGTCCCCCCACACCTCAAGCAGACATGCTTGAACTTGCATTTTGCCCAGTTGTAGGATGCTTTGTTAAATCCCCAACATGTCTTGGTTCCTGTGGTCGGTGTGGTCTGCCTCCCAGACTCCCCCACCTGTGACCCCCTGCCCGGATAAGGACATCATCTTCACCCACAATTTGGAGTGTGTATTGTCCCACCTCAAATCCCCCCTTGCCACCATCCACCTCCAGAAAGTTTTGTCGTATCTGAGCCATCTGTAACCCAGCTTGGCCTCATACATGTCCCTGATGGTTGCCATGTATGTTAGTATTGGAATGGCCAGCTCCAGCCTCTTTTCCAGGACTATGGTGCTATACATCTTGTATCCCACTTGACAATTTTCAAACTTTTTTCCCTTCCATTTTGCCTCCTCTGCCTTGTGATCTACCACTGTGAGTTCTACCACCATCTCAGATTTCCCCAATGACTCCTTCTGCTCATATTTCTTGGTGATGTCCTCATCCACCAACCCAAAAACATCCACAAACTCCCCTTTCCATATCCGCTTCTTGAGTGAGGCTGGTACGTGGTCTTCCAATGTGAAGCCCGGGGGCCTGTCATACTTTTGGCCCCCTGGTTTCCCCCTTCCACCCCCACACCCCACCCTCCTTTCTCCTTCGTATGTCCTGCAATGCCTTCTCCATTTATTCTATCTCTGTCTCCCCCATATCACCCAGGAGACCTTCCAAATACTCCTCGAGGTTGCCCTCATTGAAGATATCCACTCCATCCATATCCACATCTGGGCCCTCCTTGTCCAGTTCTGGTTCAGGCTGCGGGACCGGTGCGGGCACTGGGGTGGCTCTTGCTCCCCAAGGCTTCTTCTTGGGCTGCCCCTTCCCCAGCCATTCTCCCACTCCTTCTGTTTTCACTGTGTCTCTTCCTCTTCCTCCTCTCTCTGCTTTGCCACCACCATTAGCTCTGACATCTGGCCCATTAGCTCTGCAGCCTCCTCCATCATTGTTTTGCTGGACATCTGACTTTTCCTCAGTGCCATGTCTTGTGCACCGACTATGGGTGGAAGAGACACATATTACACATACACCAACCCAGCTGTCTTCTTGGGGTTTATCGCCCACCCTCGTCACCCACTGCTACGGTGACTCCAGGACACCCCCTTGTCCCTTTATTTTAATCTTTAAGTGCCCCCTTCCCTTCATGCCATGCCTAGTGCCTTTCTTAAAATGACCATCATTAATCCTTAGAGTACTGCGCTTGACCATATGTTCAGCACTTGACAGTGATTAACTGTGGATATTACTGGTGCACTGAACCTCCATTTTAGTTATTAGCCTGACCCTTAGAGCCATAGACAGCAAATCTGCATACTGCATCGCAACTGTTTTACTGAATTACCACTATGAAAAACTCATTACCAGATGCTGCAAATGGTACCCTGTTACTTGGATAGTGATTTGAGCTGTCGAGAAAAACAGACCCATGTACAGTAACAGCCACCTCCTACTTTCTCGTGTCAGTCATTCAACTTATTATAGCACTCAGTTTCTCCATGGTCACCACAATATAATACACACAAAAGGGAGAGTACAGTCATTATTATGCTAGCTCTCTATAAAAAGAAAAACTAACACATTAGTACAGTTTATGAATTGCTAACAAACTCTGTCTCCTCGGATACCATGTGAAAATTGTATTTCTAACACCAGGGCACATCCGGTAACAAACTTTCTCTGAGCTAATGTAGAATTCACACTTTAATTTGGGATGCAATCCCTTTAAACAATGCTCTCTGGTCAACCAGTGCTGGGGGGGTTCCCCCAATTATGTAATTCTTTCAAATTAATATAGCCCTATTGGGCCTCTATAAAGGGCAACAAAGGTATCAAGCACATCTTACTCAGCAAGAGACACCAAATCATCTGGCATCATGAATGGGATAAGAGATGGGTACCGACATGCCTTTCACTAAAATACTGGGAAAACAGGAAATTCCATTAAAAATATTGAGTAAACAACTCCCCTGCTGAAGCATTGGGAGAATAAAACTTAAAAATGCCTAATCCGCCCGCCATCCATGCGGGTGCAGCGCCAACTGCTGACTGAACTCACACCCATGTAGAGGGGAGGGGGCCTTTTTACCTATGCAGGCCCTGCTCTTTGTTCAGTGCTGGCATCCAGCCCCATGGCCTAGCAATTGTGGCCCCCCCCCACCACTCTCATGGGTCCCCCCGGCCACACCAATTCTTAAAAAGAGCCACTGTTGCTCTTTATTGTGTAGCAGTGAGTCCCCTTGCCACTGCCCCTCATCTGCTGTGGGGTCCAGATGTCTGCCTTCTGGTTTACAGGCTCAGGCCATGCTCTGTATGGACCCCCCCCATATGCCCACTTGGTTGATCAGTGCCCCCTTTCCCGTGGCAGCCCACAAGCAGCATCCTGAACAAAAACTAAAACTGATGCCTCTCTCAAAGCAAGTGGTTGCTTGCACTGTCGAGAAAACCTCCACTCCTGGATGCAAACCAGCCAGCACGGGGGGCCTGGCTTCTGTAGGCCCACTGCCAAACCCCTGCCTCCTCCCTCATGGCTGGCTGCCATCCACCCAGTTCTCTCTTGTACTTCAGCACTCCTGCTATCTCCATCTCCTCCATTACCCCACAGAACCTGCCTCATCAGGCCACTTCCCCCAACTGGCCCAGCTGGTCCCCCATGCTCTACTATTGCCATGGAGGCCAGAATAGCAGCCCCCCAGAGCGGGAACTCTGCAAACAATGATAGGCCATCATCAGCAACGCCAGCATTTCCCAGCACTTTCTGTGTTACTTGCAGACCTAATTCAACCCTACAATTCTCGCTCTTAGCACCTTCCCTCATTGCAGCAGGCCCTATTCACATTGTTTTTCTCTTTTTCTTTTTTTTTCTTTAAACTACCCTGCCACCCAGATTGATTCACATCCCAGGTGGGACTTGAACCCCTATCGTCAGCTCTAGAGGCTGAATGCCTCATCCATTATTCCACAGGCCATGTGGCTGGCCCCCAGTTCCATCAATACCTCAAGGGCTTGCCAGGCCCAAACATACCACATGCCTCATGGCCTGCTGCGCACTGTGCAAAAAACAAAAATGTGCCTTACCTTCTAGTTTGCCAATGATGTGCTGAAAAATGTCCAGCAAAAGAGGGCTATCTGCATGTGAGCTGCCCTTAAATAGCCCCAGAGGACCCCATTCAGGACCCCTGTTGTCCCCTCCCCCTGGCCAATCGCCTGCGTCCCTGGGATACCTGTCATATGACGTTGTTGTTATCCCCTTCCCTCTCTGGTGATGTCACTGTCTCCTCCCCCCTCCATCCCACCTCCATCCCCCCTCCTCCCTGCCCTCTTCCTCTTCCTTGATTTCTGGAGGGGCCTTCGGCAACCTGGCTTGCCTTTTATTTGGCAAGCCTAATTCTGCAGTACATGAAAGTAAAATTTAGGTGCCATAAAGTACGCAAACTCAAAGCTAGGGTTCAGAAGCCTGGTACGCATTCACATCAATGCTTGTGAACCTCACTCTGTGCAATATCTTTGCATATAATACTTTAGTAGTACAGTCAATTCCTGATATATGCACATGCCTGGGACACTTATTTTTATGCATACATCTGAAATGGCATACTACCAAAACTGTATTGCAATCAATGGAGCCACTCAGTAAAAAACATTGCCTCACTTACTACTTACTTTTATGTTAATTGAGTGCATCATATTAATTGAAAACATACCAGTCCATCAAATGTTACATACTCAATGCTAGTTAAGCTTTCTCCATGGTTGCTTGCTTTAACAAACAGATAGGATGAAACTGACTAAAACATACACGTATGTAAGCACTGGCAGCACAGTTAGTTCCTGTTTAATAGATTTGATTGACAGTATTAAAGGGGAACAGTCAGCACCAAGGGCCCCACGCTCAAGTGTGGGGCTGCTCCCAAAGTACTCTTTGGCAAGGATATTCAAACTGCGCCACAAAGTAGCACAATAGCAGGAGCAGGCACAAGTGCAGTGCACCCATGCGCAACATGAGATATTCAAACACAGTGCAGGCCAAGGTGTGCTTGAGCAACACAACTGAATATCACACCAACTGCACCATGGCACAACCAGGGATGCGCAGTGGCACAGGGCTCATGTGCAGTAGCACAACCAGGGATGTGCAGTGGAACAGCGTAGTAGTGCAGTAGCACAACCAGAGATGTGCAGGGACAGGATGCAGGGGTGAACCACCCATGGAAGCCATGGGTGGAGGAGCACGCAGCAGACCAGACAGCACCTCCCCTGCACCCTATGAACTGCACAACCTGTTGTGAGCTGGATGAACCACCAGCCCATGAACACCTGCACTGAATTCACAGCTGGGGCATGGTGCCCCAGCACACCCCCTGGCAAGCAGTGACCACAACACAAGAAGGGCTGGCCACCCAGTGCCACCCCATCTGACCAATGCAGAGCACACCCTGCACAGCAATCCCCAGACATCCTGCCCAGGAGCAGCGCCCAACAGTGCATGGCACCAAATGCATACCACCACCCCTACTGTGACAATGCAACCCTGTGCACCATGGAGCCATGCATGGCAGCCCCACTGTGAGCACCCTGCAGTGGGAATCACCAGCCACTGATGCAAAAACTGCAGACACAGTGCCACCCTGCATGGATCCCCCATGGCACAGCAGAGAGGTCGACCTTGTGTCGGTAACCAAGGGACCCTGCATGCAACAAGGCCTGCCCTGGACCCCACCACCATTGGGACAGCACCCTGCACACCCACCCAAGCACACACCCTGTGCCAGCACTGGCCCCAACAGCCAGCACAGATGCCCACAGTGGTGCATGGAGGCATGCGCCACACAAGATGCAACACAGGGCATGGACAAACACCCACCCAGACCCAAGGGCACCCCAACACAGGGACACAATAGTGGGGCAACAAATTCCGCTGACATGTGACCACTGATGCTGTGTACCCACAGCCTGCACCCCATCATGGCACAGGTTTACCAGCCATCCTGCGCATACACCATGAAGCCATCCGCCACCAGCATGTGGCCAGAGCACAAGTGACAGACATCAGAGCACAGACCCCACAACAGACACTAGCAACAGCATGGAGGGGGGACAACAACAGCATAGGCCACAGTGCCACCTGAGGCAGACGTGCATCATACCGGTGACAGGAGGCAAGCCACCATTGCGCCATGGCCAGAGGGTGGCCAGCATGGACAGCCACCACTGACATGCCAGCAAACCATGCATACCCCAGACATGCAAGGGTGCCAGCTGCATGGGCCATGGACATGCTGACAGGGGTGCCAGGGACACAGTGCATGCACCAGAGACCACTACACACAGGCATCCAGTGCACAAAGAACAACACACATACCACAGTTAGGGACCAAGTCCCCCACCTACACCATAGGCAGGTCCCTGCCGGACACACACATGCCCAGGCCTGCACCACCCCCAACACCATGCACAACACTGTAGCCAAGCGCCATAAGCCCACTGCAAATCAGAGGCCACCACAGCTGTCATAGCAAAACATATGTATTAAAGATGTGTAAAAAATACAAAACAGATATACATCTATTTACAGTGGTGGGGGAAGGGCCACAAACCAGGTGGGTGGGCATGGGGCAAGGGTGAACAACTGGGAGTGGGATGAAGGGGTGTGAGGGTTAGTCCAGGAGAAATACAAATCAGGGGCATAGTGAGCCTAATGTCAGCCCCTCTCCCAACTTCAGTCTCTGTGCCTCCACTGGTGCCACCATCCTCCACCCTGATCCATTCCCTGTAGCAGCTCAAGGGTGGCCCTCGTGAGCTGCAGCAGCTTCTGCACACTCCACTCGAGTGCAGTCCACCTTGTCTACCTAGGACAAGGGAGCAGAGTCATTATGCGTGACCGGCCAGACCCCTGCAGCCCACCCATTGTGCACAGCATACAGCCTTGGTCCACGCCCCTGTGATGGCATGTTACCACCCACAATGACTGTGCCCACATAACCCACCTAACCAGGCACCCACAGCAATGCAGAACACTGCACACACCAACCGCCCATGTCCCGAACAGCACCACTGTGGCCGTACAGTGACATGGCCGTGCGGTGCAAAAGTAGTGGCATGCATGGACCACTTGTGATTCCCACCAACACATGCAGTGCCACAGGACAGTGCTGAGTGCACCATGTGGCATGCACAGCATTGGGGCTAAGTGCTGGTGGCCATGCCCCGCCACCACCCCTGCAACCCAGCATGCACAGATGTAAGGGGAAACATGGCACTCACCTGCATCCAGGCCAGCTGGGCGCTGCTGGCCCATGGCTCCTCCACCTTGTCCCTGCTGTATCTGCGGCACACCTACTCTGTCCTGCTTCACTTTAAATGGGCCTTCCTTGCCCCGCAGTGCTCCTCCGGGTCTAGGGTGCAAACATGATGAGGGGAACATCAGAACAAACCAGCAGCAAAGCCACCCCACCAGTGTGTGTGTGCCCACACAGCCCAGCTATGACACACCAACCCACCACCACCACCCCCACTAGATGGCACCCGCCCCCCTGCAGAGTGGACACATACACACCATGATACCCAGACAGGCAAATATTAACAGTGTATGGATGGAGCACCTATCTGAACATGGCACAGCACCTCGCCAGGCGCATGCCTGCAGATGCCCTAGTCTGACAGGGTCCCTCCACCATAGGTCACCATTCCTGTGGCAACACTGCTCAGCTGTCCTGGCCATCCTGGTTGCCTCTTCCAGGCCATCAGCCACCTCCTCCCACACAGCACTGCGTGGCCTGTCCAGGGGATCCTGGCCAAACAGAGCACCAGCATGAGGCTCAACTAAGGCCACCAAGTTGGCCAGCTCTATAACGGTCCACATCTGCACTCTCCTTCATGCCATCCTGCAGTGTGTATCACTATCAAAATAGCACTCTGTAGCGCATGTGCTCCATGTGCGGAGGCAGCATGGTACTGTGCTGCCAGTCCCCATCTCGCTGTCACCGAACTGTACAATAGGGGTGCACCCATGCAGACGCATGGTGCCTAGGAGACAAAGGTCGACTGCAGGGTCAAGGGTCAGTCTACACACAGAGCACCACAGCACTATTGATATGTTCTGCATGTAGCACAGTAGGGTGCTTGTGTGTGATGCCCTGCAGTGGCCTACTGTGCCGTGGCTCCATGGCACCTATGGTGCACCAGGGCATGAGCACCACATGGGTGAACAGCACACTAGTGCCACAGGTACAGTGGTGGCCATGCCCTGCACTGCCTCCTGTGCACAGCATGTCAGCAGCACTGCATGCATCGGCGTCAGCACCCCGGGCATGTGCCGTGCGGTGCCGATTTCGCACGTCACAGTGCTGCACCATAACCTGAGCATGCTCTACAACATTGTGCAAGGCACAACAGCATGATATTCAGCCAGCATATGCAAATCAGCTCATCAGCCATTCCATGGTGCAACCACTGCATTAGCATCCACTTACAGTTGCACCTCGCCTCATTTGCATACGTTGCACTGTATAAATGTGACATGGGGCTGCAGAGGACATAGTTAGGTATTGCAGTCTATTGTGGTGGGTTGCATGCTGTTGGGATGTGGGGACTGTGGTTTGTGAGGGCTGAATGGGACTGCATAGTCAAAGGTAACACCTGTCATTCCCATAGGCTCGATTATGACCGACCATGAAGAAGAGGAGGAACAGGGATGGGGAGAAGGAGGAGGCCCAACTTCACCTTGGCTGAATCAGATGCCCTGTTTGAGGCATATCTCAACAGGGAACCGGTGCTCAGCGGACAGCGGGGAATGCCACAGGCCCATGCTGTTGCATGGGGTGAGGTGGCATGTGCCATGAACCAGCATGGCAGCCACCAGCGGTCCATGCAGGAGTGTAAGAAGAAGGTCAGCATGGACAGGAGGAGGATCAAAGATAAGGTAGCTGCCATCAGGGCTGCATGTGCTGCCACTGGTGGGAGCCGGCTGGATGTGCCATGCCTGATGCCACAGGAGGAGTGGGTGGCCAGCAGCATGCAGCATTGTGCCATTGGGGGCATTCCTGGTGGTGGCTTCCAGACAGGTGGCAGTCCATCACTGCAAGATAGGTCCTGTGCTGTCACCGTGTGGGTGGTGGAGGGAATGCCACAGGGCAGGGTGGAGCCACTAATGCTGAGCACCTACATAGGTCAGCGGTGGTGGGTGTGTCCACTGAGGGGGATGCCCTGGACATGGATGATCACCCAGCCACCTCCACAGGTGTCCAAGGGACTGGACTAGTGCATACCTGCACATCTGTCCAGACTGACGAGGGTGGTGCGGGTGTGGACGAGGCCCTGCCTGTGTCCCAGCATGACAGCGCCAATGGTCTCCAGCAAGCTGGGGCATGGATTGGTGCTGGATCCAGCACTGATGATGATGGACCACACGTCCCAGACAGTGATACGTGTGGGACACAGGATGGTCCCACAGCAGGCAATGGCATGGGCGTTGCCGTGGGTAGTGCTGCCGTGGAGGCCTGCATAACAACGCAGTCCCAGCCTGTGCCTGTATGCCCCAGTGGGGCAGCACTGGTGTGCGTCCAGAGCGGTGGGGCTGTTGCGGCCGCTGCGGCGGCACCAGTGAGCCCTGGTGATCAGCAGTTGGAGGGGCAGTGCCAGCAGTTGGCCAATGGCAACGGGGAGACAGTGTCGGGGGGTGGTGGCAGTGCACCACTTGTGGACATGTCCTGGCATGGCTCTGGTGTGCAGCGCCCATCATCAAGAGGTGCTGGCCAGCAGGGCCAGGAACACCATGAGGGACAGCATGCCGGACCAACGGATGACCTCTTTGACGAGCACAGCCGTCTACTCCAGGCTTCAGTAGATCAGCAGATGCGACTTGTGATGGCAGTGGATGCACTCAGTGCAGTTCTGCACCAGACAGAGGAGTGGTGCAGCAGAGACCACGGTCTCCTCCTGGCAGAGATAGCCTGGCAGTGGGCAGATGTGACCACTGTCATTGACAGGCAGACCAATGCATTGAAAGCTGTCATAGCCACACTGGGCACCCAGTTCAGTGCCCAATCACCACAGATACTGCGCAATGCCTTGTCCACCCCCCATTCCCAGTGCTGTGCGACACCTGCTATGTCGACACTGGGTTTGACTGTGGGCATACTGAGCATGCCTGACGAGGGTATGTTCAGTGGGCTGCAGACCCCTGTGTGAACACGGTCGTGTTCACGCATCATCACCTTGGGGGGCCGTCGGCGGCACCCCATGAGGCCAATGGTCAGCCTGGCATGACTGGCAGGTCTCAGCGGGGCCGCCCATGCATCCATTGCGGCTGTGGCACTGTGCTGCATGACTGACCTGTCTCCCACCATGGCCACTGTCTGCCACTGCCCTATGTGCAGTGTGGTGTGCATCGTGCGATGCACCGGTGGGGTACCCGGCCCTGCACACACACGGTCCCTGTGCACACCCTCCCGGCTGCTGGCCACTGTGGCATGTGCATGATGATGCCTGCATCATGCTGTCCACCAGTGTGAAATGGTGCCCAGCATCTGAGGCACGCACAGTGATGGCCACTGGGTGTGGTCGTGTATGGACCTGAGTGGGGGTAGGGGTGGCAATTGGGCTTGGCATGCTGTCTATCCCTTGTGCATGTCTTATGGTGTGTGTGTGTGTGTGTGTGTGTCTGTGTGCATGTGTGGGTATGTGCACATGTCGTGTTCAGCCCTGCCCATCCCTGACGCCATGTGCAGTGCCACACTCAGACCCATTCACTTACAGTTGTTTGCCCCTGGTGTTCTGTCCTGCCTGTCTGTGGGCTGTGCCCTTGCCACTGGTGGTTGCGTACGGCCCAGTGACCTACCTGTGTTGACCAAAGTGCTCTTCTGTGATGGTGTCCTGGTGCAGCTGTGACATCCAGATCAGGCGGGGGTCTCTTCGCCCAGGGGTGGCAGCCCATCACCGGCTGGACTTGCATCCTCATTGTTTCCACAGCTGTCCTCCTCTTCAACCTCTATGGCTATCCCACAGTTGGTGGCCATGTTGTGCAGGACACAGCAGGCCAGGAATAGCCCACAGGCCTTCGAGGGGCTGTTCTGTAGGGCACCGCCAGATGTTTCCAGGCACCGGAACCGTGCCTTCAGCATCCTGAGCACCCTCTCAATGACATTCCATGTTGTGGCATGTGCCACATTGTACTGTAGCTGCGATGAGGTCATGGGGTGCTGGTATTGTGTGACCAGCCAGGATCATAGTGGGTAGCCACTGTCACCTGTGTGTAGAGGGTGAACATTAGTATGGTGGTCTGCGTCACTTTGCCATGGGCCAAGAAGGCCTGTACCTATGGCACCTCTGACTATGCACCCCCTCACGTCTGCTCATGTTGTCCTGCGTGATATGCATACTCACCCACTAGATGGCCAGTGAGGATGTCCCCATGCTCAAACCTGTGGAACAGTGTGGACTGGTGCCAGATGAAGGCATCATGTGCTCCACCAGGGTGCTTGGCACAGACATTGGTAATGCACCCCCTGGCATCGCACACCACCTGGCAGTTGATACCTGCATACCCCTTTCTATTGATGTATGACACTCTGTCCTGGCCAGATGGCATGCGGATGGCCACATGGGTGCAGTCAATGGCCGCAAGTATGCCAGGCAACTGTGCTGCCCTGTGGAACTCCTGTATGTGCTGTATGTGTGCTGTGTGCTCTGTCTGTGTGCTGGGAAAATGGATATACTATGCAGCATGTGGCAGCAGTGCGCTGAGGAATTGTGTGAGTAGGCATAAATGTGACCAACTGGATTATGCCTGTCATGTTCCCTGTTGGTCTCTGGAAGGTGCCCGTGGTAAGCAGGCACATGACGGCTGTCACCTTCGTCTCCACTGACAGAGCATGGCTTCATCGTGTGGGTGCCTGCATCTCATCACTGCACAGCTCACAGAGCTGCCTCAGGATCACCCAATTCAGGTGGTACTGGCCCACAATCTCTGTGTCAGAGTAGTGTTCGAAGCTGGTGCAGGCTCAGTACTGCCTGTTCTGGGTAAACCACCGATGGGCGCTTCCACAGTCGTGCCCCCCTGCTGCCTGCTTTCTCACACCCCTCATTACCACCTCCATCTGGTAGGTGGTGCTGGCCATGTCCCTGGCTGACGTTCCCCCCCGGTGGCTGTTATTCCGTTCCTCCCGCTGTCCATTCCTGATGCTCCCCCTGCAGCGGGTATACCTCCGGCCTTTGGCTGTGGCTGTTCTGCTTCTTGCCACTGCCCTCAGTCCACTGTGGCATTCCACAGACTTTCCTGCACAGTGGCACAGGCTCCCCACTCCTTCCCTGTTTCTGGCTCAGTTCAGGTGGGACCTGTTCTGCTCCTGCCTAGTCCTGCTTACTGCTACCTTCTCTACTACCCTTGTGTCTGTCACCATGCTCCCACTTGTGGCTTCCCTTTTGCGTTCTTGCACCCCTCTCGTGCTCCCTTTTATTTTGGATGATTTCTGCTGTTGCGCAACTTCCATCAGCTCCCCTATTGAGCACGGCGCTTGCTGTTGAATATTGCACTGTGCATGTTATTCATGGTTCTGCCTCCTACAGTTATGCATACATTCATTACTATTGTGCTCTGGTGCATTGCTTATTGTGCTGCACAGCTGCCTCCCACTGAATATCGCACAATGGTGCATTTCCGTTCTTGTGCTTTCGCATCCCTGTTGCGTATGGTGCAACCCTTTTGAGTATCCAGGCCTTTGTGTGCAAAAACATTTTGTTTACTTACAGATTCCTGTATTATAGTAGACTATGAAATTAAGGTTGCTTAGTTCTAGGCTGACATGTTCTGTTACTACAAATCCCAGAGTCCTCTTTAGTTGATAGCAGTGCAGCAGGCATTCTTACTGAAAACAATGTAAGGTCCATGACTGATCTTGCTTGATCTGTAAGAATAAAATTGAAAATGCACTTAGCGTCAACATTACTATACGTCCTTTGCATGGCTGTGCAATAATTTTATCAGATGCACAAACTGTCTTGTTTCTTGCATGAACAAATGCAAGTTTATTGCAAGTACACACAAGGTTCTTACAAGATCACAATGTAAGTTTTAACAGTAGTCAAGAATGCTGTAAGTTTAAAGGGGCACTGCCAGCTGTATACTGATGTTTTTTTATCCCATTGTAAAAAAAATGCCTACAATCCCTGCAGCCTTCATATTGGCACTAAAATGTATACACCTGATCAGGATGTCAAAAAAAATATTTTTTCTTTTTAATGTAGTTTGAAACCTTGACGGATGCTCTTATTTGTTGCTGCTGACATTGGTATATGCTCACACACTAAAAATGATGCGTAAATTCTGGCAGGGTAGACTTGTCCATAGACACGTTTCTTTAACCCCCATTAGGTAAATGCTGATACAGTACAGGTTATATAACTAGAGCTGTACTTACTCTTGTAATTCTTTTGCTTGAACAAGGGGTGGATTTTGTGGAAATCTGCATCTGAGTGGCATGCTGTGGTACCAGACATCCTATGCCTGGTGTCACCGCATGCTACTTTCAAATGTTAATTTCTATGTAATATACTCCTTATTTTGGCAAAAGAATTACAAAAATAAGTATAGCCCTGGTTACATAACCTATATCAGTGTTTATTTTATGGGGCTTAAAATTGTTAAAAGTTATGTGTGGATGAGCCTGCCAGTGCTTTGACATTATTGTCAGTATGTGAGCATGCATCAACATTGGGCAGATACAAATAACAGTAGTCCACCAGGGTTTCAAACTGCATTAAAAAGGAAATTAAACATTTCATTTTTGACATCCTGAGCAGGTGTATACATTTAAGGAGCATTGAGAAGGCTGCTGCAAGTGCAGGCACTTTCGTTATAATGGGACAAAAAACATCAGTGTAAACCAACAGTGTTTCTTTAAAGTGTAGTGTTTTACAAAATAACTATACTTGCATGTTTCTTGACTAGTGTAAGTACAGGATTTTCTTTTCTTGCACTATTCTTACAAATGTATACATGTTTGGAAGAAAATTGCAAGAAAAAAATCATCTGTTTATACTAGTCAAGAAACATGCAAGTATAAAATGTAGTGTTTAAGGATGAATTACACTTTGCAAGAACTGTGCAAGGAGGATTGCTCTACTCTGTATACTTACAGGTAAGAATACATGTCTTTGTAGTACTGTTAGAAATCTTTAGGTACAATCTGAGCTGCCAAAAGCTGCATGCACCTCAGTAAAAAAAAAATTTTAAATGTGCTATTTAGTTATGATTTGACTAATATCACATATATCTTTCTCAGATTTCCCCTTCCTGTCATTACTGTATAAAACAGGGTCTTAATCCTTTACAGTTTATCTACCATTGTTTCTTATTTCCCACTTGAATTCATATCCCTCCACAGCTATGTCATAATTAGTCATGGTAATGACTGCGGTGTCATAAGCAGAACACAGCATTATGACCTCAGGTTTACATTAATACTGATGGGTACACCGCTCTGAAAGTTGCAAGAAGGGTCTTGAACATTCATATTAAAAATATTGGGAGCATCTTCATTTCCTTTTAAAAATGCAAGGAATATGTAAGAATTTATCAAAATTATTGCTTGTGTATGTGTTTATATACTTTTTTGCACAACACTCGAACAGTATGGTGTCAGTGGCTCAGTAGGTTGCATACCCACCTCTAGAGCTAGTAGGCTTTAGGTTCTAGCCCCACATTAGGATGTAAAACCAGTACTGTAGTACAGTAACCCTCGCACAATGGTTTTTGCATCTCAGGATGTTGACAAGGATTTTTTTTGCATGAAGCAAGGAATTTTTCTTGCATTAATTTTTCATGCATAGAAAAGGTCACAGTCTTTCTACATTCCTTGCATATAATTCTTGCATAAACTTACATAAAAAACTTGCATGTAGCTTGCATATGCCAGCATATATTCTTGAATGTTGTAGTGTCAAAATTCTTACAGAGTTCTTGCCTTTTTTTGGTAAGGGCAGCCGTGGGAGATTCAATAGCCTGCAGTGCATGTTAGAGCTGTTATTATCTCTAGTCAGATGTTTTCTGGGTTTGTTTTCTCCAGGGGCTAGGTATTGTCCCATGTGACTGTACCTAGCCTAAGGAGGACTGCAGGAGCAGTAAACGAAAAAAATGTCAGAATTTATACCACTTCTAACATGCATTGCAGGCTATTGAATCTCCCACTGCTGCCTGCTGCTCTGATGTCATCTGCAGGGGATTATAGGATTTGTAGTAATAGAAGATGTCAGCCTAGAACTAAGCAAAATTAGTCAGCTACGTTAAACTACACTACAGTAATTACTGGTGGCCCCTTTAATGCATGGAGTCGATATATGTTTAAAACACCATAACAACCTGTAGAACTGGTTATTATGGCATTTAGTGTCACTCATTTGAAGTGCGCCAGCTCATTGGCCCTAAGTCTGTATGTGGGCAGTCCAAACTCCTGAACAAGTGTGGCAGCTCTGTTTTTCCATTATGAAGCACACACGCTGATCTTTCACCTCTAATTCCATGGCAGATAACTTTTTTAATGTTTTTCAACATTTACCTAGTTAATCCTGTCTTTTTAAATTTAAAAATCTATCTGATTGATCCTTCCATTCATACCCTTCGAGAGGACTTTGGGAGACAGTGTTGCATCATGAACTGACCATGGTGGACTACTACTGTTCTTGCTGTAATGACAAAAAAAAAAGGAAAAATGCCTGTACTAGTAAGGAAGATACAGGCAGTGTGTGTGTGTGTGTATACGCAAGTGTCTCTGTATGGATCTGTGTGTGAAGCTGCTCCAGTAGCTTTGAAATTGACTCCCTTGCACCAGTAGTTATCAAAAAAAATAATGCTTGTGCAAGGTTCGCATTATGAGAATTTTTCACACACCCATGGTCTGTGATAAGCTCATAAACCCCTCGAGCTTTGCTCTCCGGGTTTATGGATTATCACACATATTGGATGTGTGAAAAATCTTCATAACACACACCTTTACAGGCATTATTCTCTATGTAAACAGGAGGTAAACTAAAATGTTTTTGCACACAGCATGCACATTGGGACCAGCTCCACTCTTGAGTGTGGGGTCCTTGGTGCTGACTGTTCCTTTTTAGCATCTGTGGAGCCCCTCTATGGAGAAAATGATGTGCATGCAATGAAATTTGCTGTCCATACAAGCATGTTTTTTATCATTAAGTATATAGGATTGGGAGCAGGCATAGCAGCACTGAAGGTTAAGGTACTGGATGCCACATCTCATTCTATGTTCATGATCTGAGTTCAGGAGTGAGCTCCGGCTGCCAGGGTGTGTCTGGGAGGGGGAAGGGGAGGGGGAGGGTATGGAGCTGGATCAAGTTGTCACAATGCAGCTGTCCTCTCTGGGGAGGGACACATAGATTTCCCAGCTCTTGGCTACCTCCTGGTGGAGGCTAGGTGGCAGCACCAATCAACAGGAACCCAGGAACTAGGCATGGGGTGGGAGGAGGGGACCAATACTGAGGTTGCAGAGTGCATGTATGCCCCCATGTGCATGCGTGACTGCGATTTGGGGTCCCAGGATAGGAGGGAGCAAACAAGAAAAACTAATGCCTCCACTGTTGCCAATTAAGGTGGAGGTGGTAACAGGGGAGCAGAACGCTATATAGAAAAAAGTATATAGGATTGGGAATGGGACATGTAATTTCTGTGCATGTAACTGAAATGTGCGTACATCCATACATAAGCATAATCTAATGCATTCAGTTAAGCTCATGCCCAATGGTGAGAATGTGGGTAAACCATCTTTGAACTCTAACATAGATTTACCTACTTTTTACATTTTGCCTGCAAACAGATTACTTCAACATGGTTGTGACAGACAGATACTGTAGATAGGCAGACAGAAAGATAATTTATTTATATAGTGCTGTAAGAACAACAAATTCATTAATACATTCAACATAAAATAATCAGAAAATAAAAGGTACCAGACCAACTTTTGCTGTTATTTACAGTGTTTTGATCCACATAATGTTTGTACAGCATGTAAATGGCAAATAATTTATTTTTTTTATTAGCTTTTGTTGACCAGAGAGGTGCATTAGGCAAAATTCTGCCTATTTTCAAGCATGACCAGGGAGAGTACAATTTACAGTTGACAAGAACAAGACATTGGTGAAGTACAAGGCAGTAAATAATACCAACAAATAGATATCCTTGCAGGGATAGTCAGGGAAATAGAACATACTTTTAGCAGTAGTCATCCTTGCAGGGATGGAAAGGAGCAGGTATAGGAACAAGGCAAAACATTCAATAACTACAGTGACAACAGTAAGCTAGATTAGGAAAGCTGGAGAAGAGGAGGGGGTTAGGTACATTCACAGGAATCAAGTGCATGTAGGTAGGAGAAAAGTGCAGTCTTGAAGGAGGAATGAGATAGGGAGCACTTAAGAGTGGGAGGTAGAGAGTTCCAGAATGTGGGGGCAAAGTGAGAGAAAGCTTGTTCTCCCATTTTAGTAGAGCAGTGCAGGACAGAGAGTGGAGAGGAATTTGAGGATCTCAGTAGGTGGAATTGAGGCACTGGGGTGAGCATAGCCCCAGTACTGTCGGGGTGGGGAGGTCTTGTTATGGACTCAGTGAAGCAACCCATAGTGTAAGAGCACAGGTTTTGGGGGGACAGCCAGTGTTGGGTGGAGTACAGGAGACAGTGGTGAGTAAGGCGAGGGGCCAACAGAGAAAATCTACAAATATTGTTGTAGGTGGTATCCCATTCATGAAGAATACCAACGTTAGTGTGGGAAAAGATGGGGGAGGGCATACAGAAGCCTAGGGAGCAAGACACCTCTAGCCACAGAGATCCTAGCAGCAGGGTTAGGGAATGTCGCACCCAGTATGCGGCACCAATCTTTATGTTGACGGATCTGCATACCTCATTTAGATGAGAAGAGATATCAAGAGTGGGATCCAGTGTCACTCCAAGGTATTTAAAGGAATCCATGGACAGGACTGCAGACCCATCATGGCAGCGCACACAGAGCTTGAGGGTTCTGGCATGAACTTTTTTTTAGCTGTCCCGAAGAGCATAGCCTTGGTCTTTGATAGACTGAGAATCAGAGAGTTTGATTGGATCCAGGATTGAGTCATTTGGAATGCAGACAACAGGAGAACATTGAGGTCGGCTACAGAATGGGTGGCTGAGTAGAGCACCAGATCATCAGTGTACATGATGGAGCAGCAGTTGGTACAAGGAGGTGGGACATTTGTTAACAAAAATGGAAAAAAACAGGGGCCCCAGAATGGATCCTTGTGGGACGCCACAGGAGATGGGAGCAGGAGATGAAAGAACTTTATTAAAGAAAATGGATTGGGAACAGTTTGAGAGACAGCTCCTGATCTAGGATAAGGTGGAACCAGAGGCACCAAGAGAATGCAATTTGTGCATGAGCAGAGGGTGATTAACCAGATCAAAAGCTTTAGTGAGGTCAATGAACATGGCACCGGTAGGTAGGTCTTTGTCCATGTTGGACTTAACCTCACTAGTGAATAGGGTAAGAGCCATAGTGGTGCTGTGACCAGCCCAGAAGCCATACTAAACTGGTGACTGAAAATTGAAGTTTAATAAATGGGCAAAGATCTGACAATGAATAAGTTTTTCCAGGGTCTTGCAGTGGGTAGGTAGCAGCATATTAGGGCGATAATTGGACAGAATTTTAGGGTCACCTTTCTTGAAGACAAGTATAATCCTGGAAGATTTCCAAGCCAAAGGCACCATGGAGGTGTTGATGGACAGATTAAAAAGCACAATCAACTTACTGCACAATGCTCTGGGGAACTGTAATAAGGAGGAAAATCCAACTGGTTTCCTGCAGTCAGTCCTTCCTCAGAGGGGCCCACCCATACCTTTATGGAGACTGAAATACCATACATCCTAAAGTGTCATAGTGCCAAATAATGCAAAGAGGCCAGAGGTGATCTGGTGACATATTTTTCTGATTATTCTGCATGCTTTTTAGTGCTGTGGGCAGAGCCTACAGCACTATTGGGATCACTCTATATGCTTTGAAAATGGCTGATTCTGGAACCTTCAATTGGACTTTTGGAAGTATTCTTCTGAAAGCCCAAAGGAACTTGAACCCCTCCACCACGATCAGCCACTAAGGAATAGCAACTGCACTATTTCAGCTGTTACTTCCACATTTTGGCACATGAACTGTGCATGCGTGACTTGTGCGCATGCACAGTTCTGCCTGCACTGTCATGTGAATGGCAAAAGCCCATTCATTGCAACTGTGCATGCGCAAGTGCCATGCATGCACAGTTAAATTGCCAGTGCCAGTTCCATGACATACTGGGCCCACCCCCCCACCAGCTCAAATGGTACACTGGAATCCCATCCCAGTGTACTGAATTATTTTCCTGTGAGCCCCCAACTCATGTGGCATACTGGGAGCCCATACCAGTGTGCCCAAACATGTTTAATTTCATCCGCCAACATGGGGTGCCCAATCTCCATGTCAGCATTATATGCACCCCCAGTCATGCGGCACACTGGGAGTCCACCCCAGTGTGCCTAATTTTGTTTCTACCCTCCTGCAGACACCAGGGTGCCCAGTCCCCATGTCAGCATCCTGCACAACCCTCCCACACACTTATGTGGCACACTGGGAGCCCTCCCCAGTGTGCCCAAATGTATTCTTTTTGTGTTTTCTGCAAAAAAGAAAATGGTCCCCCATCGGCACTGCACTCGTTTTTTTTTTCTTCTTCCCTATAAAAAAGGAAACGGTACCTCGTCATCACTCCAGTCCCCCTCCCCCATCCCCAACCTCCCACTAGGCACCCACCTCCCCACACTCACTATTACCCAATACTTACCGCAGGAGGTCGGCACCATCTTCTTTTCTGGATTGGGATATGTCTGCACTCTTCAAAGCCAAACCACAAACTGAAAAATCTAAGGTAAGCCTGCTATAATGCCCTCCAATGGGGTTTTCAACTTACGCTGATATATGAGCCATTTTTTGGAATTTTTGCCCCAGATTTTGAATATTGGTTTCTTGGGACCTCAACTCATGAAAACTGACACTGTAATTTTGTTATTCAGTCATGAAAGGAGATTTCGTGGTCACTGCACAGAATCACCTTTCGGGACCGAGTCACAAAATGACAGTGCCACTGTTCATGAGGTGGGGTCCCATAAATTCCATGTTGCAGATCTGGTGAAAAGTTCCAAAAAATGACTACATTACAAGTGTGTGTTGCAAAATTTCTACGCATGCTCCTAACTTAGCCACTTTTTATTTTACTCCACATTTTCAAGCATTGCCATTTTTGCGCACCTCCTTCAAAACAGTACAGCTGTCATTTTCCACAACCTCCCCAAAATGTGTTTTTGCACATGTGGCGCAAAATAGCACATTCACTCTGCAAAATCAACTTTCAGGACAAGTGAACAAAATGACACTGGCACTCGTCATGAGGAGGGGTCCCAAAAAGGCCATGTTGAAAATCTGGTGCACCACCTCCAAAAAATGGCCAAGTTACACCTGGGCGTTGAATAATTCCTATGCACATGTGTAACTTTGATCACTTGGTAGCTCTTCCCAGCCCTATTGTCTCTGGCTACAATTTGTTTGACCTGGGAACAGCATTTATATAGACAGACCCTTTTCATTTTCACCTCAGTTTGTTCAGGCGATGCCCATATTCACTTCCATTTATTATGAATGGACTATTTGTGTGTTTGAGTCTAGATATGTCCTCAGAATCCTTTGATGTCATTTTATTGCAGGCAATATCACAAGCACTCTTTCTGAAACTATTTTTCCTGCAATAACATCATGTAAATGTGACTACTTACACAAATCCACTACACATGACCTTTGAGCAAGCATACAGTTAACCAACATGCAATAACAAATGGTAAAAGAAAAATAAAACTACAAACTAACATTGCCCCTTGAACCCCCCCCCAGAAATGAACCATAACCACACCATTTTGAAATATATAGTTCAATTGTCATGTCCAATCAGATACATTTATCATAACATAATTTAGTCTTCAACATTTTTCTCCTTCTGGCCTCATCTTCCTCCTGATAGCTCTCTTCCTTCCATTCTTCCAGGTCTAGACACTGAATCCAGCCCCCTCCTCTGTCACCAGAACCAGGCTAGTTCCCTATTGAACCCGGGCCTCCCCTTCCAGGCCCAGACACTCTGTATCTGGCACCCAAACCAATCCCCCCTCCCCCTTTTAATCCATACCTGGGTTCCTTGCCCCCAGTCCATGGTCCTACCCCCTCCACCTACCTCTAGCCCCCTCCTCCCTTTTATTTCTTCTACCCCTTGTGTCACTTCTCCTCTCCTACTACCCTTCACATGTGCTCCTTGTTATACCTTTCATCCATTAGGCACGGTCCCCCGGCGAGGCTCCACCTACCCCCGGCCCTCAGCTGCCTCTTCACAGCGCCATATGTATGGCCCCCATGTCCCAGGGTCTCTTGGGCACCAACCATTCTTGTCCACTCCAAACTATGTGCCAAAACCTGCCCCCCCATGCCCCCTCCTTACTGGGTGGGTGGGTGGTAAAATTCCAGCAAAAGAGAGCTAGCTGCCTGTGAGCTGCCCTTAAATAGCCCATTAGGACCCCAATCAGAACCCCTGATGGTCCCTGCCCCTGGCCAATCCCAGGCCCTTGGGCTCCTTGTCATATGATGCTAGCCCTTTTCCCCACCCCTGCCTTGTGATGTCACTGGCTCCTCCCCCTCCACCCCCACCCCCACCCCCGCAGCCCTTGGCTTCCTACCTTGATTTCTGTGAGGGTCCTGGGACAACCTGGCTTGCCCTTTTATTGGCAAGCTTAATTGTCCCTGACCCCCCAGAAATTAACTACAATCACATCATTTCAAAATCTTTGGATGCTCGTTGGCAAACATATTTATTAATTCTATTGGCACAATTCATCCATCTACAGTTCAATTGTCATGTCCAATCAGATACATTTATCATAACATAATTTAGTCTTCAACATTCTTTTCTTTCTGGCCTTATCTTCCTCCTGTTTGTTCTCTTCCTTTCCATTCTCCGGGTCCGGACACTGAATCCGGCCACCTCTTCCATCACCAGAACCAGGCCAGTTCCGTGTTGAACCTGGGTCTCCCCTTCCAGGCCCAGACATGCTTTATCCTGCACCCAGACATATTCTCCCTCCCCCTTTTAATCTACACCTGGGCTCCTTGCCCCCAGCCCATGGTGATAACCCCTTCCCCCACCTCTAGCCCCCCCTTTTATTTCTTCCACTGCCTCATCTCCCACTTGTGCTTGGATGGTGGGACTCCCCCCTTGTGGGTTAAACCTCAGGCCTTTTTGTGCTATCCTCCCCACTAGCTCACTAATCGGCCTTAGGAATAGACACATCTCAAACTCAGTCAGGTGCACCCCATCTGATCTGTAGATCACCACCTGCTCATACATTATGTCCCTGTGCTGGATGTGTACCCCCCCCCCATCTCCATGACCACTCTTATCTCCCTTTTGTTGAGCCACTTCCTGACCTTTTCTATAAGCTTGACATCCTTGGCTCCCCTCCAAACCCTCCTGGACATGATCTTGGACCAGCCGATGGTCACACCCAGCCATCACTCTCAAATGGTTTCAAAATCCCCCAATATTTGTTGCCTTAACTCCCCCCAGGATATCCCTCCCAGGTCATTGCCACCCAGATGTACCACTATGCACTCTGGCCTGCCCCCTTGCCCTTCAGTTCCTGCAGAAGAGGCAACAGCTGGACTCATTTCATACCCCGATGCCTTTCCATTGTACTCTGGTGCAATTTGACTCTGGGTGTAGTTGGGACCCTCTGCCCATGGTGTCTGCAAACCATTCTGCCCACTACACAAATGAATGCCCCATGATCCGCACCTTCCATCTGGTACCTGCCATGGGAACAAAAGAAAATAGCATGAGTCATCATTTGTTAGCTCCTGACATACCATTTGTAACTGTCTGAACTCCAGTGGCTGATTCTTTTCAGTTCCTCCACTGTGTCCCCCCTTTTTGCCACCTCTGAGGCTGCACCAGTCCTAAAAGAGTGTGAGGTGAATTCGGCCAGCTCTTTCCCTATAGAGGCCAGTACCTTCCTCATTACTGCCCCCACCGGGAATGCTGTGACTGGCATTCCGTCCCCATGCTGGAACACCACCCCTCCAGCGCTGCCTGTGGTTCTCATACTCCTCCCATGCAGCCACCATGCAACTCAGCACCCCAGGCTTCCTGTGCAGGGTCACTGTGGCCCCCTGTCCCTCCATGTCCTTTTTTGATCTTGCAAAACTGATGGAGATGGTGTCCCCCTCAACCCGTACCCTTTCATGTTGTAATGAGAGTTCGGGCACCCCTTTTCGGGGGCCACCACCTCCCCCACCTTGAATGCCCCAGCTGCCATTACCACGAAGACTGCCCTGAAGAGGTGGGCCTCCTGGACTGAACTGCACATGCTTCATGTGGCCCCCAACACCTTGTCCAGCAGTTGGCCCCCAATTGGGTGCCTGCCATCCTTCCTGCTCCCCTATCCCCTCCACCATCTGGCGAGCATCCTCTTGACCATTCTGCCCTCCATGGTGTCCTGCCACCCTCCGTCCAGACATGCCTAGCTCACTCCTGCTAACTGAACCGCTATCATGGAGTGTGCCATCCCTGACTCCCATTTTTCTACCACAAACCTCTTGACCTGCTCATTGTGGACTGGTTTTATCCTGTCCCACCCCTGTCTAGCTCTAAGCTCCAGGAAGCTGGCCCAACCCTGTTCGTATGTCCCCAGGTCATGGTTGCCAGGAGCCCCAGCACAGTGCCCTTGCAGTGGACCTCCAATCCCTCACCTCTGGTCCTGTGTGTTGCTGCCTGTGGCACCAGACTCCGGAACCTGTTGAACTGTAAGCAGGAAAGACTGTCAGCCAATTCATTCTTGATCCCTGGGATATGTTGTGCTTTGAACAACACATTCAGCTTCAGTCCCAACAGTACCACCCTCCTCATTACTCGGCCCACTGTCTCCATGTTCCTGCCCTGCCTGTTGATGACCTCCATCACCCCTTTATTGTCGCACCACAGCATGATGCATTTTCCCCTCATCTGCTCTCCCCTCACCTCCATGGCCACCCAAATCGGGAATATTTCCAAAAACGTGATGCTTCTCAAAGGGCCTTCCACCCCCATTGGCTTGGCCAGGCCTCCACCAACCATTCTCTCTTAAAACATGCTTCCATCCCAAGGGCCCCTGAGGCACTGGTATATAGCTCTAGGTCCATGTTGCACTCCCATTCCATCTGCTAGAACGTTGGCCATTATACTGGTCTAGGAATTCCTCCCAAACCTTGAGGTCCTCTCATACTCCCTTCAAGATGTCCACCCAGTGGTGTTGCTTCTTCACCTTCCTGGTCACCCTCCCTAGCCTTCTTATAAATGCCCTCCCCGGGCTGATCACCTTGCATGCAAAATTAAGGTTCCCCAGCAGCTGCTGTACTTGTACCAGCGGCACCCTCCGCAGTCCCTATTACTTGTGCCAGTAGCCCTTGTAGCCTGGCCACTTTGTCCCCCGGTAGCTGGAAACAACCTTTCTCGGTGTCCACCTCGATCCCTAGGAACTACAGCTTACGCGTCATACCCTCAGTCTTCCCTTGTGCCATCGGGATACCAATCTACTCGCACATCTCCGTGAAGTCTCCCACATGCTCTGCGTCTCTGCATGGCTTCCCCCAGTGATCAGAAAATTATTCAGGTAGTGCACTACCCTCTTATGACCATATTTCTCCCCGAACACCCATTGAGCTGAAAGCCTCAAACGTCTTAACAGGCCACCGAGCAGTCCATGGGCATGGCCTTGTCAACATATATGTCCCCTTTGAATTGAAACCCCAGCTGGTCCCAGTCAGCTGGGCTGACCAGCAGCAGCCGAAAAGCAGGTTCTATGTCTGTTTTTGCCAACCAGGCCCCCTTTATTGCCCTGACCAGCTCTACCACTTAATCTAACGAGGCATAGGATAAAGTTTGCAGGTGGTCTGGAATGATCTTCTGGGTATGACAAATGGCGAATCAGCCTGTATTCGCCTGCCTACTTCTTGGGGACCACCCCCAAGAGGGATATCCAGAATTTGGGGCACGGTGGCACCACCAGCAGCCCCTCCACCCACCCCACCCATATCTGTTTCCTTATCTTTTCTCTGACCACCTCTTTCTTTCCTGTCACTGGCCCCAGTTTCTTGGACCTCATCCCGCTTCATGGCCCATGAAACCCAGTGGGAAACCTTCCCTAAAACCTGCTTGGAGGCTCTCAAATGCTTCCCTGTCCGGGTACTCCCGGGTCCATGCCTCCACCACCTCCCGTACAATGGGGGTGCAGGCCAGTGAGTATCCCCACATCCCCCTTTCCTGCTCCTGTCTAATAATCATAGGTGGCCCTGAGGCATCCCCTGTTGTTCCCCCTACCTCTGTTGGAGCTTCCCCCCCACTCCCTCAAAAGGGGAGGTCCTGCTGATGGCTACTCCCCTGTCCTCCCCTCTCCCCCCTTGCCTGCAGGTTGTCAACAGGTGCACTCCCCCGTATCTGGAGCAAACGGGCTTGAATTTACAGTGCGCCCAGTTACAGGATGCTTTGTTGAACCCCCAACAGGTTTTTGTGCCTGTGGCCAGCATGGTCCACCTCCCGGTGTCCCCCCAGTTGGAGTCCCCTAGCCCGACATGGACATGGTCTTCACTCACAACTCAGAATGGGTACTGTCCCACCTCAAGTCTCCCTTTGCTGCCATGCATCTCCGGAAGGTCTCATCATATTTGAGCCATCCGAAACCCAACTTGGCCTTGTATGCATCCCTGATGGTCGCCATGTAGGTCAGTAGTGGGATGGCCAGTTCCAACCTCTTTTCCAGGACTATGGTGCTATATACTGTGAACCCCACTTGCCAATTATCAAAGGTTTTCCTTTTCCATTTTGCCTCCTCTACCTTGTGGCCCACCACCGTAAGTGCCACAGCCATCTCAGACTTTCCCATCGACTCCTTCTGCTCATACTTCTTGGCGGTATCCTCATCCACCAATCCAAATACGTCCATGAACTCCCCTTTCCATATTCACTCCTTCAGTGAGGCTGACACATGGTCACCCGACATGAGTTATGGGGGTCTGTCATATTTCTGGCCCCAGGCTTGTGTTCCCCACCCCACCTTCTTTCTTCATATGTCCTGGAGCTCTTTTTCCATTTTGTCTATCCCTGCCTCCCCCATGTCCCCCAGCAGCCCCTCCAAGTACTCCCTGATGTTACCATCACGTCCTTACCCCTATCCGGGCTTCTGTTATCTGGTTCTGGCTCTGGCCATGGAACTGCCACTGGTTCGGGGTTGGCTCTCTCTCCCAGGTCTTCTTGGCTAGTTGCCCGTTCCTCGCCCATTCATCACGCTCCTTCCATTTCTGCAGTGCGTCCTCATCCTCTTTCCGTTTTTCTACCACCATGAGCTCTGACATCTGTCCCATCAGTTTAGCGGCCTCCTCCACCGTCCTCTTGTTGCTCATCTGTTTTTTCTTGGGTGCCATCTCTGTAAAATTACTATGGGCGGAAATAAGAGAACACATCAAACCATGATCCTACCATTCCTCTCTCTGCCACGCCACCCCGGTGTTATGCCTCTGGCCACAGCCAGGCTCACCTTATGCTGGGGGTTGTCCACTACTTGCCCCGGTGTTATGCCTCCAGCCATAACTGGACTTGCCCCATGCTGGGGTTGTCTGGAACTGATGATCAGCTCCCCAAAGCGTGCCCCTTGGCACACAGAGCCTAGGCAACTGGCCTAGGGTCTTTCCATGTGACCGGTACCTAAAACCCACAGCCCAGGGGGACCAGAGCTTGCAAACTACCTGTGTGTGACACAGATTTGACCTGCAGCTCCCCTGGGCACTGGAACTTCTACCCTTGCACTGACCCAATTAAAACTGGTACTAAAGCTTCTCACAGGCATGAGAGAGGCCCATGGCCCCATCACCCCACCTGCCCATCTTCCAGTAGAACCACAGGTATATAGAGAAATAACAAGAGGGAGCTGCTACAAATTCCAAACTAAATCCTGCGGTTGCATTCAAAACAAAAAACCGGGTGAGACCTGCTTCACCGACTGTCCCCACACTAGCATCACCACACTAAAGTCCAGTCCTAATACGGTATCAACCTCTACAAACAATCCCACTGCTCAGCTTCAATGCAAAATGCCAAGCAAATGCCTAGCATGAGCTCCTTTTTAAAGCGTAAATGCTACCAAAACGCCATTCCATTTAAAACGCTAGCATCCAGCATACCAAGAACACCTTCCCAAACTCTGTAAAAAAGGAATGCTCCAGTTTTCAACCAGCAGTAATCATGTAATAAGTCACTACAAGCTTGAATATGATTTCCCATTCCCTAACTGCTCATCCTAAATACCCACAAATGTTATCTTTTTTTTTTTTGAATGCCTGTTATTGTGCATCTTTTAAAATGCTGAAATTAAACATTATTCTTGTTAAATCCAATTCTTAAAACCAGTCAAATGCCATACATACTTTACTGGGCCTGTCGTGTCATGTGGTCAGCAGACCCTAAAGCCTATATTCTCTTATTTATCTTTATTAATCCTTTAAATAATTTACTTTCTACAGTAGTCTCCATCAGGCAAGACAATACCTCGCAGCAAACCCGCTTGTAATGTGTCTGTCTCCAATGCCTGCTTAACCTATTAATCAGCAAAACATAAATTCTTAAATCACTTTTTTTTTTTTTTTTTTTAACAACAGTTAGCAAGCGGTGGTCAGTCTTCTAGCATATCTTTTCTTTTTTGCAAATCTTTGAAATTTGAAAGGACTCTGCTGGCTGCCTGAACCAGAGTACAAGGCCTTAAATTCCATGCAATCAGCCATGTGGCCAGAAGGCCAAGACAAAAACCTCTCACCCAACCAGTCTGTAATTTGTCTGTCTGCAGTGCCTGCTCTAACATATTAATCAGCAAACAATAAATTCTTAAATCGCTTCTTTTTTTTTTTTTTGCAACAGCTAGCCAGCAGTGGCTAATCTTCCAGTGCATTTCTTTTTAAAACAAATCTTAGAAATAAATACCTTAAACCACAAAAAAATCCATTCTGTATTAAATCTGGCCCCTATTGCCTGCAGCCAGGCCATGCTCTAGCCTCTGGCTGGCTTAAGTAACAAAACCACAACAGTTGCTACATTTTTTTCTCACACACACATACTGAAAAACAGTTCCTTAAAGCAACAAAACCACAGCAATTGCTAACATATATCTTAAAACCAATCTTGTATCTGCATGGCTGGCCCTTTTAAAACCACTCAATTTTCACTGGGCCTAGCCATGCTACCATCACATGGCCTATAGTGGCCTAGTTAAATAGATTGTGCCTTACCATGTTTGCCAATGAATGTGCTGACACTGTAAAAAATCCCAGCAAAAGAAGGCTAGCTGCCTTTAAGCTGCCCCTATATAGCCCATTAGGACCCCAACCAGGATCCCTGATGGCCCCTTCCCTGGCCAATCCCCAGGCCCCTGGGCTCCTTGTCATATGACACTTGCCCTTGTCCCTGCCCCTGCCTTGTGATGTCATTGGCTCCTCCCCCTCCCCCCGAAGCCTTTGGCTTCCTACCTTGATTTCTGGTAGGGGCCTGGGACAACCTGGGTTGCCCTTTAATTGGCAAGCATAATTGTGCAGAAATTCATCTTGAATTGAGTCTTATTTAGCTAACAGAAAGTTTGTTCTAGTACATAACACCAGGCTACACTGCAAAATTCGACTCCTTACTTGCTGCATCTGTGTTACTGTTCTAGGCTTGGGCCAGTGGGAAAGATAAGAGGAAGGGTGCATCTGGGATGATTGGCTTTATCAGTCCCAAATTTCTTATTCAGTTTTATTATGCCAGTTTGTCTATCAACTCAAGGGTGGGGATGCTTTCCCTCTGTTCCAGATAATTCATGAATGGTGGCCAATATTTTCTTTGTAGTACAGTATGTCTCAGGTTTGTTGTAACTCATTATATCTGTGAGACTAATTTACAATTCTGAAGACACATTTCAGAGGTTGGTGGGGCTGGTTGGCAGCTATTAAAATGTTAAATAGCTATTTTTGTTTTCCTCTGGCTATTATTCACAAAGGCCTTAGCTCCCAGATCAGATATTTAACATGAAGTGGTGGCTTTATTTCCATGATTTGACCTATTACACAGGCCACTTCATGCAAATACTGTTGCAGTATAGGACAGCTCCAGAAGGTATGCACATCATCATCATCATCATCAAATCTTTATTTATTCAGGCGAACATCATTGAGCAAGGCTCATTTACAAGATGAACCTGATAAGGTCAAGGTTCAATAGTTGATACACAACAGATACATCATACACTTATATAAGACAGTTATACATACAGGGGAAAATAACGTTTATAAACACAGTGATGTACAGTAAATTCACATGATAAAAAACAGTTACAGGAAAGTTAAGCTAATATTTACAGTATGTACAGTATATACATATCCCAGTGGGGGGGCATGGCAGACACTCAACATAATGTAATACTAGGATGGTGAAGGTATTACTGGGTGCCATAAGATGGGGTGTCTGTCTGGAAGGAATATGCCACATATGGTTTGGAAGGGAGATTTGTGACATGACAATGCTAGCTCTAGTGGTAGCAATTGCATTTCTCTTTGAAGAAGACTGTACAGTGCTGTTTAAAGGATGCAAATGGAATGATATTGGACAGTTTTAGGATTTTTGTAGGGTGTTCCATGCTATAGCTAGAGAATAGCTGATTGCTGCCTCCCTAGCCTGGTGTTGAATTTGGGCAATTTGAGCAGGATGATGATGTTGCTTCTTAGGGCATAGGAGCTAGGAGAGGTCTGGGTGAAGCAGTCAGGATATAGTTTGGAAGTTTTTTGACAACTCTGTAAATCCATAGTGCTGCATTTCTGTTCCTTCTGAGGTGAAGGAAACCCACCCAACTGCAGCATAAAGAGAGCAATGATGAGTATTAGATGGCAGGTCTGTAATGAACCTTATTGCTCTATGATATAAGGTATCCAATTTGTGATGGTAGGAGATGGGGCAGTGACTATAAAGGAAGTCTGCATAGTCAACAACTGATAGAAAAATGGCCTGGACTAACCTCATCTTTGAGTCTCTGTTTAGGAAGGGATTTAATCTATAGAGAAGGCCAAGCCTTTGGCGAAGCTTTTTTAACGGTTCTTCTAAATGATGAGTGAAGTCAAGTCTGTTGTCAATCCATACACCTAGGTATTTGAAGTTTTCTACATACTCAAGATTTTCTCCAAGTATAGTGCATAGCTGGGGGAGAATGATTGGAGAGGATGTGCTGGTGGAGCTTTGATTTGTGAACATCATTGCTTTAGTTTCTTTGCATTTAACAGAAGCTTTTCTCGAGTAACTGATATTGTAGCAAGGAGAATTCTGTTTGTAGGATTTCACGAGCAGCTGCAGGCAAAGGGTTGCTGACATACAGAACAGTGTCATCAGCAAAGAGGTGTACAGAGGAATTGGTAAGGGTTGGATCAATGTTATTTATATAAATGGCAAAAAGGATAGGACCCAGAATAGAACCTTCGGAGACTCCTCTGGACAGTGGTTTTAATGGGGATAGGTCACCTTCAGCTTTTACCTGCTGTGACCTACGGTGAGATAGCATCTGAACCACTTAAGGGAGGATGGATCTAGGCCAATGGAGTACAGAGATGAAAGTAGTAGCTCGTGGTCCACAGTATCGAATGCTTTGCTCAGGTCCAGGAATACTGCACAGACAATATTCTTTTTATCTAATTCAGATTGCCAGTCATTTGTGACCTTGGCTAGTACAGTGACAGTGCTATGCTTGGCCCTGAATCCAGATTGAGCTGGGTTTAGGAGGTTAGCATTGTCAAGATACTCCCTTAACTGATTACTCACTAATTTCTCCAGCATCTTGGATAGCACTGGTAGAATGGAAATGGGCCTGTAATTATTAAAATCCATAGGGTCCCCTGATTTTAGAAGGGGAACCACTTGGACTGTCTTCCACAGTGTGGGAATAGAGCCAGAGTTTAGGGATAGGTTAAAGAGGTGTGTTAGGGGGACTGCAAGTACATGGCATGCAATCTTTAGAAAGTAGGGGTCCAGAGAGTCTGCCCTGTGCTTTTTTGGTATCCAGTTGCCATAATAGATCCTCTACTTGTTTCAACAGTATAGATTTGAAGCTGAAGGAAGAGTCAATCTCTGATCACCAGTGTAATGGGAGCTTAATTGTTCCTTCAGCAGGTTAGCTGGAGAGGTGTCAAAGGCAAGACCAGCCGTTGTGAAGTGGTTATTGAAGGCGTCCAGAATTTCCATTTTGCCAGTGATAGGGCCATAACTGTTGTGTAATTGAGTTGGAAGGGGGGTGTTAGCATCCTGCCCCACCATACCCTTGATGGTGCCCCAAAACCTAGCAGGATTATGGTAGGAAGAGTCAAGTTTGGCCAAGTAGAAGGCAGCCTTTGCATCCCTAACTTTCTTGGTGCATCTATTCCTGGCTTTCCTAAAGATCATCCAGTCATTTGCATTCTTGGTTTTTCTTGCCATTTTCCAGAGTTTGTCTCTCTCCAGCAGTGCAGTTTTGAGGTCAGCTGTAAACCAATGACAGGATTTGTTTTTTATTTGGATACTAGAATGGTGTCACATGGTGTCCTCTTTGTTGACACTGCCACCAACATTTATTTGAGTACATGGGGTCATAGTTCACTGTGATTGAGGAGGGCTTAAAATACCTTGTAAGAACCTTCCATCGATAGTCCTTCCAAGAACTGGAGACTGTGGTCTTAGTGTTGCCTGTCCAGCACATAGAAACATAGCATTTATCATCAGAATAGGACTACTTGGCCCACCCAATCTGTCTAGATGTACACTGCCTAATTTGTCTCCACAGAACTAGTCTCTGGTGACCCTCCCTGTCTATTTACTAATATTCTCCTATGTCTAACCCAAGCATGATTGAAGCCCCTCCCCCACTGCTTTTGCCTTTACTACTTCTGCTGACATTCTGATCCAGGCACCTACCATCCTTTCAGTGAAGTAGTACTTCCCTCACATCCCTCTTAAACTTTACCATCCAGCTTCAATGCTTTCCTCTGGTTCTGGTGCTCTTCCTCATATGAAATAGACTCCCATACTGCACCCTGTTCATGACCGTGAGGTATTTGTAGGTCTCTATCACGTCCTCTCTATGTTCCCTCTTGATCTCCTCTCTTCCAGGGTGAACATGTTGTGATCCCTCAGCCTTTCCTCATAGGGCTTCTTGTGTATCCCATGCACAATTTTAGTTGCCCACCTCAGAACTGCCTGCACCCTGTCCATGTCCTTTCTGAGGTGTGGCCTCCAAAAGTGGACATAATACTCCACATGAGGTCTCACCAGTGAGCCATAAAGTGGAATTCCACCTCCCTTCTCCAGCTGGATATATCCCTTGCTATTCAGCCAAGCATCCAACTAGACATACCCACTGCTTTGTTACACTGTTCTACCACTTTGAGGTCATTGGTTGTGATAACCCCAAGGTTCCTTTCCTGTGTCTGTCAGTACCTCCTCTCCCCTCCCCTCCCCCATCCTATATTCAGCTCCTGGGTTTCTATGATCTAGATGAATGATTTTGCTTTTTTCTTGGCATTGAACCCCAAATGCCATGCAGTTGAGTGGTTCCATGTCATAACAGCAATCGCAAAACAGTGATTGCTATTATGGTGTGTGTATATCACCGAAAAGCATTTCGGCAATATACAGTTCTCGGCTACCCCACTTCCAACAATACTTGGTGTTTTTGCCACACCCCTGCTTTTATATTCTCAACTCCCGAGGGGTGCATGTCGAGAGGGGAAAAAACTTGGTGGGAGAAAAAAATGGCAGCCACAAACAGCAGCAAAATACTCACGTCTGATCAGTGTTAAACCCAGTGCCTACTGCACCGTAGCCAGCCACCCTCACCACAAGGCTGGCTCAGCTGGAGCAGGCTCTCCTTCATATCTCAACCTTCCTTCCTATCACTCCCCTCCGCCTCCATATCCCTCTCCTTCCAGTTGCTTTCCTCGCTATGCCATCACTACCTTTGCAGGGTAGCTGCTGATGATTGTGCTATAAATGGCTCACTGTTTTTATAGTAATTCGTTTATTATTGCTATCATCACCGGATACCCAATTGACTACTTCTTAAGTTTGTCAAAGATCCCTGTGCATTCTCTCTACCTCCTCCTGAGAGTCCACTCTATTACAGATTTTGATAACATCTGGAAAAAGGCATACCTTCCCTTCCTGTTCTTCTGCAATGTCACTGGACACTGGAGAGGACCAGTCTCAGTACTGAACCCTGAGAAACCCCACTGGTTACTATCCCAGCATTAGAGTGAGTACCATTAACCATCACCCTCTGTTGCCTATCCATTAATCAGTTTCTAACCCAGTTCACCACTTTGGATCCCACCCCTAGGCTGCTCAGTTTCTTTACCAGTCTCCTATGTGGCACAGTGTTGAAGGCCTTGCTAAAGTCCAGATAGACCATGTCCACTGCCCTCCACTGATCTATTCCCTGGTCACCCAGTCAAATAAATCAATCAGATTAATCTGGCATGACCTCCCCCCTGAATCCATGCTGCCTCTGGTCTTGCAGCCCCTTAGATTCAAGATAGTGTCCCAGTCTTTCCATAAGTAGGGTTTCCATTAATTTCCCCACCACTGAAGGGAGACTGACTGACTGGCCTATGATTGCTAGCCTCCTCCATGCTGCCACTCTTATGTACAGAGACCATGTCTGCTCTTCTCCAGTCCCTCAGAACCATGCCTGTTTCAAGTGAACTGTTAAATAAGGCCACCTGTGGAGCAACTAGCATCTCCCTAAGTTCCTTTAGTACCCTTGGGTGCATCTCATCCAGTTCCTTAGCCTTGTCCACCTTCAGAGCTGCAAATCTCTTCAGTACTTTTTCCTCTGAAAATGGACTTGTGTTCTCCCCCCTTTTTTCTTGCTACTTGAAACTAAGAAGAATGGCATGCTTAGGACATCTGGAAGTGGTATAGAGAAAGGCAGCTAACCTGTTGGAAACAAGAAGGTAGAAACTCTGCACTTGTGGTGCCAGGAAAAACTCTTTTAGCACAGGAGTCCTTATAAAGTGAATTTATTGGCACCATGTGGAAGACAGCCTTACTAAAACCCTGAGCCCCTTTCTACTCTCTGGTGATCCATCCCTTTTTCCCTCCACTATGAAGTCTGAGCAGAAGTACCTGTTCAGGATAGTGGCTTTTTCTTAGTTCTCTTCTGTGCAGTCTCCCCTTTCCACCCTCCTAATCCTCACTCCTTCCCTGACTTTCTTCTTGTATCTGAAGCATGTCTTATCACCTTTAACTACCCCGTTGCTATCCTTTCTTCTGTCTGCACCTTTGCTCCCCTGACCACCTTTCCTGCTTCCCTTTCTTTTACTTGGTATACTTCCATGTCAGAAGAGCTCTGGCCCCACCTGCGTTGCGTGCAGACTCCCCACCGGCCCCACCACCACCCTTGGTCGGCTCTCCTTTATATAGTCGTGGTGCTGGCATTCTCATAGCTCATGAACCAATCAGCCCACTTTCCCACTAGTCCCTTATATTTTTACAACCACTAGTGGCCACCGTTAAGCATTCTGTCATCTCCCTCCTCTACTCCCAAGAATAAAAAAAAAAAAATGCAGTTCCTCACTTCAGGTTTCATTATGCTTTGCATAGCCTCAACCTCCCTTCCCCCCTAAGTAAACCCTACCCTACCTGACCCCCTGTCACCTCTCACCCCAACTCCCAAGCCCACACCCCATTCCTCCTCAGCTCCAGCAAATCACCTCCTCCACCAGGGCTGCAACTGGCCCCTGGGGGCCTATATCCTCCACCCCTCCTTCCACACCACAACACCCGCCCTATTTCTCCAACTCCACTCAGCCCCTAAGACAAACTCCACTCCAGCATATCGCTGCACCCGGAGGGGCCCACCAATTAAGCTCATGCACCTATTAAGATCGCCCTGGTTTTCCTGCTGCTCATAGCAGGGGATGTTGAACAGAACCCTGGCCCACAGGCACCCACAGCTGCCCACAACCAATGGCACCTCCCACACACCTCCCTAGAGGTCTCAAAATCGTGCATGTTAATATCTGTAGCATCCTAAATAAAATAGCCGCCCTTCAAACATCTGTCCTCGCCCTTCACCCAGACATTGTAATCATCACAGAGTCTTGGCTGAAGCCCCATCACCGGGACGAGGAATTCTCAATACCTGGCTTCTCACTAATCTGCCAAAACAGGCAGGGGAGGAAGAAGGGTGGTGGCACTGCTATGTATGTTGCCTCAAACCTCCAGTGTTCTGTAATTACCTCACTAATACCCTTAACAAACATTGAGTCCCTTCTGATCAAAATCACCCTTCCCCACTCTATCCCAGTTTACATATTGTCCACCAAACACACCGCTAACCAACATCCTCGAACACCTTGGCAACCTGAGGGCCCTCACCGAGGGCGGTGAACTCCACATCCTTGGTGATTTCAATCTGAACTGGCTGGGTGGCGGCACTGCTATGTATGTTGCCTCAAACCTCCAGTGTTCTGTAATTACCTCACTAATACCCTTAACAAACATTGAGTCCCTTCTGATCAAAATCACCCTTCCCCACTCTATCCCAGTTTACATATCTGGGTCATATTGCCCACCAAACACACCGCTAACCAACATCCTCGAACACCTTGGCAACCTGAGGCCCTCACCTGGGCGGTGAACTCCACATCCTTGGTGATTTCAATCTGAATTTTGGCTGGGAAGTGCAGCCTCAAAACACGTAACCCAAGTAAATGCGCTAAACTTGCACCAGCAAATAGGGGAACCCACCGCTAAACCATAAATCAAATAAACACACTACTGGACTGGGCACTCACTACCCACCCACATAGGATACTAAATGCAGGCCTCCTACCGGACTGTCTTAGAGACCACCATATGATCTATATAGTGCGTAAAATCTTCCATCCCCTGGCTCCCCCACCCCATCTGCTGCACTGCAGAGCATACAAATCCCTTGATCTCCCTGCACTCCTGTTCGTCCTCAACACTACTGACTGGTCTCCCATCCCATATGCCACTACCATGGACGAGGCCCTGAGCTACTTCTCTTCAAACTTCCTTGCTATTTGGGACCTATATGCCCCATTAAGGAGATCCAGAGTAAGAGGCTCACATTTGCCCTGGGTTACCTCTGAACTCATGGAACAACTCCGTGCCAGGGACCAAGCATGGAAATCTTTCAAGGCCACCGGTTCTCAACCAGCCAAAAAGCATTACCAGGCTCTTCGAAATGCCTGCACAAGACTCATCCGGCAGTCCAAATCAAACTACTTCAAAATGGCTTTTAATAAAAACCACACCCACCCTTCGCAATTCTGGAAATCCATAAAATCCTCCTCACCCCCCCAACCAAACCTCCCACCCCACCCTCAACCTACATGAGGCAAAATCATAAATGACCCTTCTCTGGTTGCCACGAGTTTAATACCCCTTTTCTCCGCTGCTACTGCCTCCCTACTCTCCTCCACTCCCATCCTCCTCTCCACCCCCTACTCTCCCCAAGGTCCCCCTGACCTCCCCAACGCTCCCCTCCGGGCCTCCTTCTCGCTCCGCCCGGTCACCCCTGACCAGGTGTTGAAAACTCTTCACTCACTAAATGCATCCAAAGGAAAATGTCCATCGGGGCTAGATTCTAAAATGCTACAGCTCTCTGCCCCGGCCATAGCCTGCCCCCAGCTATGCTCTATAACTTGTCTTTTAAGTTATGCACCGTCCCCTCAAATTGGAAACAGGCCACTATTTTCCCCCTCCCCAAGGGTGGGGATCTTTCCTCTCCAATGAACTACCGGCCTATATCTCTGCTCCTAATCCTAGCCAAAATTCAAGAGCGCCTTGTTCTATCCCAGTTGCACACCTATCTAGATACAATCTCCTTTTTCACCCCTTTTCAGGCCGGGTTCAGAAAAAATCACTCCACCACCACATCCCTCCTTCGCCTCACCAACTCCATCCTCACAGGCATTGACAAAGGTGACATAACCGCAGCTATTTTTATTGACCTGGCAAAAGCTTACGACACGGTCTCACACCCCCTACTATTATCCAGACTTTGGTCTGTCAACATCTGCACTCAGTTGGTTCCACTCTTACCTAACTGGCCTATCCCAAGGAGTCCGCATCGGTACAACTCTATCCCCCACCCTCCCTGTCACCAGTGGCGTACCTCAAGGGTCTGTACTTGGCCCACTGCTCTTCTTAATTTTCTTAAATGATCTGCCTACTGTCTGCACAAAATCTGGCATCCATATGTATGCGGACAATACGGTGCTCTTCGCCTCTGGCCCATCTGGTGCAACCGTATCAGCTTACCTCCAGAAGGATTTCGACTCCGTCCAATGCTGGTTTCTAGAGAATCAACTTTTCCTCAACTCAAAAAAACTGTCTCCCTCACCTTCGTCTCCCGAGCCAAGCTATCCTGGCTTACCGATGTGCCCACATTCTGTACTTTGGATAGGTCTCCACTTGAGGCATGCTCCACATATCTCTACCTTGGCATCTGGCTAGATCGGCACCTGGACTTCTCTGCACATGTAGACGCACTGCAAAAAAAACTACATCCCATGCTGGGAGCTCTCCACCGCAACAAATTTTGCATCCCCTTACCAACCAGGCAAGAAATGGTGCAAAAAATGATCCTCCCAATTTTTGACTATGGCGACGTCATTTACGCGCCCGCCTCCCCTATATCCTTAGCCAGGTTAAACCCCATTTTCAACTCCTTCTGCCGGTTCGCCTTGGACCTCCCTCCCAATACCCATCACTGCGACCTCTACCAGTCCCTCGACCTCCCGTCACTCCAAAATCGGTGTTTGCTGCACGGTGTTAGAATCACTGCTAAATTCTGGTCTCACACGCTGCCCTCCTATCTATCAACATCTCTAACCACCACCCCCCCACCTACCTACGATCTTAGGAACACTGATGCCAGGCTCCTTCACATTCCCCACAGATCCACCCGATCAGGTCAGGTAGCTTTTAGTTTCAGTCTGCCCAAACTATGGAACTCACTGGCAGCTGACATAAGACTCACCACAAGTACTCCCCAACGTAATGCCCTCCTCAAAGAGCATTTTGCTACCAACTGCACATGCTTTCCCCATCGCTAAAATTCCCTGCATGTCTCTTATCAGCTTCAGGCCCATTCTCTACTCAGCACCTTTTTTGCCACTAACTCCTCTCAACTGCTGCTGTAGATACGCCTGCCTACCCAAATAGTATTGTATTTCTAACCACACGATGTAATTGAGAATTTTCTTTTCCATGCTAGTACAACACTGCCTGTCATACTCCTCATTCCATTTTCATTGTACCTACCATATGCATCTCAGCTTCTGCATCCACCTTTCTGGACCACTTGTTGCTAGGTGCTAATTTACTCATGTGTTGAATTTTGGCCACTGTTGTTACCTGCTGATTTTTGCATGTACTGATTTTTTCGTATTTTTTGTATTTTTCTACTGCACTCCTGTAACCCCTTACCCCAGGGCGCATCTGGAATCAAGTGGTACTCTGCTCAGCATGCCTTCCTGGTAAATCTCTTAAATAAATAAATAAATAAATAAATAAATGTCCTTTTACTTTGCATTTCCTTATACATCCTGAATTCTGCCCTTTTCCCTTCATGACCTTGGCCACTTTCCTAGAGAATCATATCAGTCTCTTTTTCCTTCTACTTTTGCCTACTTCCTTCACACAGAGACTGGTTGTCCTAATTATGCCATCCCTTGTTATTCCCCACTGTGCCTCTACCGCTCCTTGGCAATCTCCCCCATGAGGGAGATTCTGAGGCAGTCTCCATTTCTTTAAAATCCACCCTCCTAAAGTCCAGGACCCTCATTCTCTTGTGGTTTGTCTCTGCTCATGTGTTCTGGTTAAACTACACTCTGTGATGATCACTGGTACCTAATAGACTGACCAATGTATGTGTGCAATGCTGTCCATATTTTTAAGCACCAGGTTCAGCACTGTCTCATCCCTAGAGGTTCTTTGACAAACTACCTGAGAAAGTCCCATGTAGGAAGTTAAAGATGGCCCTGCTTCTTGCTGAAGCCACTGTTGGAAGGATCCACTCCATGTCTGAAAGACTGAAGTCACCAGTTAGCAGCACCTTTACTTTCCATTCTGAAAATGGCTTCTCCAAGTGCCTTATTCAACTCCTGTCCCTGTGCTGGAGGTCTGTACACTATTCACATGCAGCCCTTATTTATCCTCCATATGATCCTGGACCTCTGCGGTATTGATTCCCTCCCTCACATATAGTGAAACCCTTCCTCCAATCTTTCCTGCCTTGTCTCTCTTGAACAAAGGGTATCCAGGCATGGGCATTTCCCATTCGTGGTGCTCAATCTGTTATGGCCACCAAATCCAGGCTAGTCACCACCATGATAGCTTCCAGGTCCAGAATTTCATCTCCCAGACTCCTTGCCTTTAGCTCACATGGCTCCCCATACATTACTCACTCCCTGCCTGCTTTTCTGCTTCCCCCCTCCTGCCTGTGCTGTTCCCTGGAGCATCCTGCCTCCCCTCTTACCTTCTTACAATCTCTATTACCTATCTCCTTTATGAGTTTCTTCTTGCTTACCTGATTTATACCCCCCTTTTCTATGTCTTGTTCCCACCCCTGTTTTCTTGTGCCCCTGCCCTAAGAGTGTTTACTCCCCTCAGACCCTTCCTCCCTACCATATGTTACATTATCCAGGGGAAATACTTACCTCCCTTGGTTTTATAGCCTCCCCTCCCATGGCTAGTTTAAATGCTCTTCTAAGTAGCATTTAAACTCCCTTAAATGGCTGTGGTCTCCTTTCTGGAAGGATGCAAGCCATCTCCTTTAAAGAGGCCCATATCCTACCAGGTTGCATTCAACCAATTTTAAAATGCCCTGGTGCAGAGAACTCTTTCCTTCCCCCAACTGTACACCGGTAACACCTCAGCAAAAGCTATCATGCAAGCCACCTGTTTAAGGCCCATTCCCAGTTCTCTGAAATTATCCTGTACTACCTCTTCCCTGTCTCTTGCCAGGTCATTTATCTCCAGGTAGACAATGATGTCCAGTTCCTTCACAGCTCCTGCTGCCCCACTGATCCTCTGGAATTGCTCTCAATCCCTAAAAGCCAAGGCACCTCTCAGGCACTTCATATCCTTTTCCCTTCCTCCACCTACTTCCAAGTTTATCCCCCTAACAATAGAATCCCCCACTAGCAGCTGCTTCCTCCTCAACTGAGGGCCTCTTCTTTCCTCCATGGAGTCTCTCAGTTTACCTAAATTGGTGTAACAGTAATTTTGTTGAAGCCGATTAAGGCGCAAGCAATATGCCACCCAGCATTACTGCTCCAGGCATTGTGCCTCCCGGAAGTCAGAGAGCCAAAGTGCCATCCCAGGAAATAATCAGCTTTTTCCCCCTGCACCCCCCAATGCAGGAGGCTTCACCCACCACACCCCCAATACTAAAGATAACCTCCTCCGGGGTGGGCATGCCCTGAAGGGGACAGAAATTTGTGTTGGCACCAAAGACAGTGTGAGTGTGGGGCAATATAAAATCAAGAGCACCCCATCACTGTCACACTTGTTGCGGTGCCCTAATTGTGGCACCGTTATGAAGTCACCCCACTAGTGGTCTACTGGGTCTCTCCTTCTGTGTACCCCCACTGGGTTGAAAATTTGGTGGAAAAATATGGTGAAATGACCAAGTTATGCATGAACATTGAAATATTTCAATGTTCACTCATAACTTCACTGATTTTCAATATTTTGACTACAAACTTACAACATAGCCATTTTTCTCACACAACTCATAAATGTGGCAGGTGTCATTTTTTAAATTCTGGCCAAACCATGTTTTTGCAGTTGTGGCAGAAATGACATTTTGGCCAGTATTCTATAAATGCCACATGTCATGTTCATAGGAAGGAGTCATAAAAGACTGTCTTTAAAATCTGGGGTCAAAATAAAAAAAAAAATATTAAGAAAGGCTGTGTGTAGTGCCAGCCTTTAACATGGTGGGTGGTACTTTGTGATCCTGTACTAGTGAGCTGAGTTCAGAGATGAGCCCAGTGAGTCAGATAGATGTGCCAAGGCTGGGGGGGTGGCACTGTCATGTGACATCACAACCCCATCCAAGGAAGGGATGGTGCAGGATTGCCCCCATGGGCCATAATACCATATCAAGTTTCAAGTTTCAAGTCTGTTTATCTGGGATAAATTTGTTGAGCAAGCTCTTTTACAATGACGTCCCATCATAAAAAAAGTACAAGTTGCATATAAAATATATAAATAAACAAACATTTTAAGGAGATTTTAAGTACATTAACAATAAGGATCTATCAACACACAGTATGATTGCACATAATATCCTAATTCCACATGTTATCCTTAAGTGACCCCATTGTGAGATGGTTACATCTCTCACAATGAGCAGTGATAGGCAAGAACCAAGCCTTTATAGCTGCAAAGGATGGACATTTTCCATGCTTCAAGCAAAATCTAGCTAGCAAGGAATTCAATTCAAAAATGATCATATGGCTATAAAAATAAGTAGCCCTTAATGTGTTGGACCCTGGAATTGCCAGCTCCACTAGGTTTGAATTCCTTAAGGAACTTTTGCACCCCCCATACTCTAAACTTTCTACCAAATAATGAGGAACATCTCCCTGAATATTTTTTCAACATAAACTATTTTATGTAACCATCGCCATTCATGTAGAGAAGTCCAGCCTAGTTGGTTATGTAATATACATTTGTATGTGTCATATGAGCCACTGAGCACAAATCATGCTATCTTATGGGTAGTATATCCAAATTTGTAAGCTTATCATGAGTACAAAACTTGTACATAATAGCTGCATAATCTTGGGTAAGTTTGGGTAAATTTGAGACTGCACTATCTTTAAAATGGAATTTTGATCCAAACAACCCTTACGTCAGTAAAGTGCTGCTAGACATTTCCCAACCTTATTTATCAATTTGGCCACATGTAGGTTTCATGATCCTATTACCACAGATACTTGTAACCCTTTACATGTTACAGTGTTGTACCTTCCAGTGTATAAATATCTAATGATCTAGAATAGGGTCATTCATTTTCTTTGAAGACCCAATCAACATCACACTTTTCTTAGTTGATTTCAGTTTTAAATGGACAACTTAAAGAAATCATGACATTTTTGAAGTTTATCAAACATTCGTTGTCATTTCGGTTGGACCTCCCTAACTGAAACATTGAAGGTATAGACCACAGTATCATCAGCATATAATTGGTAGTCTACACCTCTGATGCGATATATTGTGAATAGAAGAGGACCCAAGATGGATCCTTGCAGAACTCCCCTTCTAATAGTTATAACTCTAGAGTGATGTCCATTCACCATTGTACTTTGCTGTTACCCAATCAAATAATTCTGGAACCAAATTAAAACACACAGTCCCAACCCAAGATTACCCAATTTCTTTAACAAGGGCAAGAGAAGAAGAAAACCACTTTAGTCCTGGATGGGGCAGAAAAGGTAAGGACCAAGAGGCTAGCTTTCATGAAGTATAAGGAGACACAAGGGGAAGAGGACAGGGAAATGTACCGGAGTTGTCTGAGGGAGGGAGGTAGGAAGGACTGTGAGAAGCATAAAAGCACAAACGGAGGAAATAACAGCTTGATCAGTTAAAAAGGGGGACAAGACATTCTACATGTACATTAGCAAGAGAAGGAAGGCCAAGGGGGAAGTCATTAAACTTAGGGAAGACAGGGGAAGATTGCAGAGGGAGATGGGGGAAAAGCATCAATCCTGAATAAATACTTTTTGTTTGATCTTCACTGTGGAGAGGAAGGGGCAAGAACCACAGCTAGGCTTCAAAGGAACAGAGGGAAAGGAGGTAAACGCCAGTCTGTTCACACAGGATAGAATCCTAGAAGAGCTTCCAAAGCTGAAGGTGGATAAAGCCATGGGGCCAGATGGCATACATTCCAGGATCCTAAAGGAATTGAGGATGGAATGGGCAGCCCCTCTAGCAGACCTGTTCAGTGAGTCCCTAGTCACTGGAGTAGTCCCAGAGAACTGGAGAAGGGCAAATATCCCTCTTCACAAGAATGGCAGCAAAGAAGATACAGTGATCTACAGTCCAGTTAGTCTAACCTCTGTAGTTGGAAAGATAATGGAGACAATCCTTAAGGAAAGAATAGTGGAGCACCTGGATAACATAGGAATGCTGGATTCCAGGCAACATGATTTCACAGCAGGATTGTCCGGTCAAACTAATCTGATAGATTTTTTTGACGGATGACAAAGACATTAGACCAAGGGGGGGGGGGGCAGTAGATATCACCTACCTCAAATTCTGCAAAGTCTTTGATACAATTTCACATAGGAGACTGGTCAACAAGCTCAGTAGTCTGGGGGTGGGCCACAAGGTGGTGAGCTGGATTGGTAACTGGTTAAGAGACAGAAAATAGAGGGCAATGGTAAATTAAACCTCATCAGAGGAAATGGAGGTGACCAGCGGAGTACCTCAGGGCTCAGTTCTCGGGCCCATCCTCTTCAATGTCTTCATCAGTGACATTGCAAATGGGCTGGAGGGGCAGGTGTGCCTATTTGCAGATGACACCAAGATCTGCAACAGGGTGGATACTCCAGCAGGTGTGGAAAGGATGAGAAATTACCTAAAAAAATTGGAGAGATGGTCAGAAACATGGCAACTGAGGTTTAATGCAAAGAAGTGCAAAATTATGCACATGGGGAGCAGGAACCCTGGAGTGAGCTACAGTATTGGGGGGGGGCGGCTGGCAGTTACTTGAGAGGAAAGAGACTTGGGGGTCATAATTACCTACATATGTCCTCATATTTACTTGTTCTGTATATATAGCTAATGTAATCCTCTGTTGACTCCGTATGTTTATAAAGTTGTATAGTTTCTGCTGTATCCCATTACCCCTTCCCCAGGGATGTGCCTTGAAATGAGCATACTGTTGCTCAGTGTACCTTTCCTGGTGAAACATTTCAATAAATAAATTACAGATGACTTGAAGGCCACCAGGCAGACAGCCAAGGCAGTAGGGAAGGCCAGCAGGATGTTGGGTTGTATTGTAAGGGGTATCACAAGCCAAAGGAGGGAAGTAATAGTTCCTCTGTACAAAACTCTGGTGAGGCCTCACCTGTAGTACTGTGTTCAGTTCTGGAGGCCTCACCCTCTTAAGGACATTGGCAAGATAGAAAAGGTGCAGAGTACAGCATTTAAGATGGTGAGGGGTTTGCATCACAAGCCTTATGAGGAAAGAATGAAGGACTTCAATATGTGCACACTAGAGCAAAGGAGGGAGTGGAGTGATATGTTAGAAACGTTCAAATTTCTCAATGGCACTAACAAAGTTAAAGGGGATAATATCTTCCAGTTTAAATGCAGTGCCAGGACAACAGGGCATGCCATGAGACTGGTGGGGGCCACATAAGGGAAAATGTGAGAAAATCCTTTTTTACTGAGAGGGTGGTGGATGCATGGAATAACCTGCCCCAGGAGGTGGTGGCTGCCCATATGGTAGCAGTTTTCAAATGTGCATGGGACAGGAAAAAGGAAATATTAGAGATGGGAAGGAAAAACTTAAGCCAATGACCAAGTATGGTCACAGGCCGCTTATATAGGTAGCATAAATGAGCAGACTGGGTGGGCCTGGCAGTCCTTATCTGCTGACAGCATCTAAATGATCCACTATGTCGAAGGCCTTGGTGAGGTCAACAAAGATGGCCACGGTAACTTCCCTAAGTTCCATAGCTTTGTTGACATCATCCAAGACCCTCGACATGGCAGTTACTGTATTTTTTATTTTTTATCAAAACCCAGTTGATATTTGTCAGCCAAGTTCTCACTATCTATAAAGGCCTGCAGCTGTTTAGCTACCATCCTTTCCAGATGTTTGGCTGCAACAGAAAGAAGGGATGGGGCCTATGTTTTGGTCATAGTTGGTCATTAGATCAGGGCTACCCCCTTTAAAAATGGGGACAACCGTACTGCTAAAGTTCATACTACTAAGGTGTAAGGAGCAGAGAATGCATTTGGCTCATTGATGCTCTTATTTATTTATCCGCAATAAGACAGTTTGGGCCAGATATTCAAAATGTTGCCCCTGGGCTAAGTTAACACTGCCTGGTGGGCAAACTTAGCCTGGAGCACAAAGCAAGCTATATGCAAAAGGAATAGCCTGGGGCAAACAGCTTCTGAATATAGCATGGGAATAAGACAGCACTGACTATAGCATCCAGGAAGTGCAAACCACAACAGCAACACAGTGCACAGCGATGTGAGGGCAGGTAGAGATGAACTATGTGGCCAATGTGTGTGACAGCAAATGCGTGGACCCTGTACAGCTGCAGGCAGCAGCAGATGTGAAAGAACAGTGATTAAAACTGTATAATATTCCCCAAACCATTAGTGCCATGCTAACTGTGGAGCTATGCTGTTTGCCCGGCACTAAGATTTGCCACATTCAAAAGTGACAAGCAGATGAGCCTACTTAGATAGTCTCTGGGCAAACAGCCAAATTAGCATCTCATCATTCCTGATTTGCATGCAGTTTGCCCAGCGTTACTGCAGGGTTCCACAGCTCCACCTGTAGGTCAGTCTGGAAATTCAGGGGCTGGCCAGGTCTGGCCGCAGCTCCACCTGTAGGTCAGTCTGACAGTGCATGATGGCTGCTGCAGGCTACATGTATGCAGTACAAGATAGCATTGTGTTCCCCAGGGGACAACACAGCATAGGCACAGGCAGTGGTGCTGCTACATACAACCATCACACTGTAGGCCATGCTACAGTGCACAGCACAATACAGTAGCAAGGGGGCCAGTAGTGTGAGGGACACAGCAATGCCTATGGTATGTAGGGCAGTGATGACCACCATGCTGTACACAGTGACAGGCCCAGCTTGCAGGTGATTACTGACAGTGGACAGTACTGTTACGCTGCTGTGTGCTCCACAGATGCTGCTCTTGTTACTTGGGATGCTCACAGTGAGATATGCATGGCCGGCTGTGTGTGCTGTGGTATCTGTACAGTTGTGCGGTATGTGGCTGGGGGGAGGCATGTAAGATCCGAAAGGCACACAGCTGGTGGGGTATTCCCACTACTGGCCCATGTGCACTGCGTGATGTGTCCCAGCCTTGTGGCCACACCTGGGCTGTGGTGAGGTCTGGCCACCCAAATACCCTCCCCTCAATTTCCACCATGCCCACAGTGCTGCATGTGTGTGCTGGCATCAGTTGGTCACCACAGACGTATGGTCTGCAGGTGTGTGCTGTATGGCTGCACTACCATGATGTCCCTTGTGGGTCGGATCACCCCTCACTGTCTGTGCTTGGCTGGGACTGGTGGCTGCTGATGGCATCATGGTGATGCCATCAGTGAGCAGCATGTGTCCTCCATGTCTGGCATTTTCTAAGTGTCATGATCATATGTTAGGGTCATGCAAACCATACTAATCCCATGCTAACACCACGAAAAACACCAATGTTGTGCAAAGCTGTTTTCCCAGGGTTAAGACCAGCTTTTCCTGGCGGTAATTGGTACCACGCTAAGGGTCACGCTAAGTTGCGCTAAACACCTTATCACGGCGCTAGTCACTGAATATCTCATAGCACCTGTATTCATGTTCACTTTGCCCCTTACATATAATTATGGTTTGCCCAGCGCTAATGCAGTTTGAGCATGCTGTTTGGCCTTTTGAATATGGCAGACCCGTGCTAATCCTGCGCTAATCCCATGCAAACGGTTTGCACACCGCGTAAAGCTTTGAATATCTGGCCCTTTGTTTCCTTTTGAAATATAGGAGTCTAACCTGTTTTTGAATTGCTTTTCATCATTACTTATTATGATTTCCAATGGGAGTTTATTCCACAGATTAATTATTCTTTGGGTATAGAATGCTTTTCTTTTGTTTGTGTTAAATTTTCTGTCTTAATTGTAAAGGGTAACCTCTAGTGCCCTACTGGTTATTTTTGAATTCAAAACTCAGTTCACTAAACAGTTGTCTTGTATGATATTGTAACACAGAAGTAAGTCCCCACATAATCTTCTATTCTCTAGTGAGATCAAGTCAAGTTTAATTAATCGTTTGCTATAGGTTGATGCTTTTTCCTTTTTTTGCTCCTTACCTGCTTTCCTGACTGGCCACTCCTTCGGGCAGCTGAGGACCCTCAGCCACCCTCCTCCTTTGGTCACCAGGTGACCCGGCTTAACCCTTCATCAGATGGGTCCCCCCGAGGGAGAAGTGCCTGTATGCACAACTACTTAGCCCTGGGGCCGGCAAGGGGTCAGCATGGGTCTAACCCAGGCTACCATGGTGCTGGGGACTGGTGGCCATCATTTGGTCAGTCAGGGTTTTTTTTCTGTTTTTCTAGCCTGTCTACTCTACCCTGATAGGCCTGCGAGGGGATGACAACCTGCAGCAGGGACATGCGGTTGCATGTTGAGGCTTCATGTCACCTAGCACATCTCCCAATCTGCCTTCAGATGCCAAGGCTCTACCCAACCCCCAGCAGTTAAGCGTCTAATAGACGCTCTGGATCCCCTCCCTGCTGGTCTCCGGTCTTGTTACCCGGGCTCGTGGGGGCAAACCCAGGTCACCAGTGTGCCGGGCGAACCCTAAGGTAGTGTTTTAATGTTATGTATCATTTTTGTAGCCTGTCTTTGGACTCTCTCAATCCTGTCAATAGTCCCTACTGTGTTTGGACACCATATAGGGCTACCATAGTCTAGTATTGGTCTAACATACGATCTATACAAGGGCGTTATTACCTGCTCACATCTACCCTTGAAGTTCCTTTTTATTGTTGAGAATAACCTTTTAGCTTTAGAAATCTGTCTCTCTTAATGAGATGAACAAGTCAGGCTTTGATTATTATTAATCCCAAATCTTTTTCTTCCAAGGATTCTCTGAGAGGGGAACCCTCTAGGAAATATGTTGCTTTTTGGTACAGGTTTCCTAGGTGCATCACGCAACATTTAATCCTATTAAAAACCTATCCCCCATGTATTTGCCCATGTTAGAATATTGTTTAGGTTATTTTGCAGTGCTGCCCTATCTTCATCAGTGCTAACAGCACAAGCAAGTTTTGTGTTGTCTGTGTACTTCCTAACCCAGCTGGTTATGTGCTCCCCCATATCCGCTATGAATATTCAAAACAATACTGGTCCAAGGACAGAGCCCTGCGGCACTCTGCAAGTCACAGCCCTTGGCCAGAACAATATCCATTTATACAAACCCGACGAATCCTACTGTTCAACCAACTCTATGTCTATCTCACAAGTTTATACTCTAACTTTGGGTTTATCAGTTTCTGAATTATTGCTCTATATGGGACCATGTCAAAAGCCTTTTAGAAATCAAGATATATGCAATCCACCACCAAGCCTCTATATGATGCTGCTGATGTTATCTCATAGAAACACAGGAGATTTGTTATACATTATCTATTTGAGGTAAACCCATGTTGGTCTGAATCCTGAGTACCATGTTCCATTTGTTGGTCATGGATCATATCCTTCTTTATGGATTCCAAGATCTTCCCAGGTACAGATATAAGACTAATAAGTTTATAGTTTTCACAGCTTGCCTTACTTACCTTTTTGTGCACTGGTATCACCGTAGCAGATAACTAATCTGATGGGACTTCATTATTTAGTAATGATGATAAGAATAACTGTTTTAGGGTTGTTAATATATGAGGTACAAGGAGTTTTAAGAGTCTCAGAGATATGTTATCTGGTACTGCCAAGTGTGTGTTTTTCAATTATGTAATTTTGTTTGTGATGTCCTCTTCTTTTAGTTCTATTATAGTTGAATTGTTTATTTGCATGGTTCCAATATATGGGCCCATTTAGAAAACACAGATGTGAAATATGTATTAAATACTTCAGCCATTTCCTTTGGATCATCAGTTACTTAATTTTCCTATGTTACTGAACACAGGCCGCTGTTAGAGTTTCATAGTGAGTTCACATATACATAACATTTCTTCATATTGTTTTTGTTTTTAGCTAAACCAGTTTCCGTTTTTTTCTTCTTTTTCTTGATTTTGTTTTTACATTTCTTTAGAGCATCCTTATATCTTAACCAGTTTGTTTCTGATCTGTCTTTATCTGTCTTAAGTGTATAAGTTATAAAGAGATTGTTTTTTCCTTAGTAATATTTTTCCACATAGGTGTTTTACAACCCCCAAGCCTGGCAGGTGGCTCTGATCCCTCCCTCAGAGGGACTCAATCTCAAGCTACACTGTTCCCTGACCCAACACCCCCCTAATTCCCCCAAAGGTCCTCCCCATGGCAGGGCCAGGGTGAAGTGGCACTGGCATTAGCCCCACCCCCAGAGCAAAATCCAGATGTCGGGGGAGTGGGGGGTGCTGGTAAGGCCATCATAGAACTTGTTGTCTTCTATTTTCTTTTTTCTCTCCTGTTCCCCCTCCCCACCAATGTAAGGATACCGGTGCATACCCTCCCGACCCATACTGCCCTCCAGCCACCCCCAGAGGGCAGTCAGTGAGCAGGATGGCAAATCTCCCTCCCCTGAGAGAGGACAGCAGTTCTCAGGATACCTGATCATCTCTCTCACCCCTGGCAAGCCCCAGCGGTCTGGTCTCTTTCCAGACCCTAGGTCACCAGTGTGGCATGAGGTGTAGTGACCAACGCCTCAACATCCAGTGCCACCACACCAGCCATCTTTAACAATATTTTTTAAGCTATTTGTGAGCCATTTGATTTGATACCTCCCCCTTCTCAGAGGGAAGAAATGGACAAGGAAATTATAGAAAGTATACTTAGAATGGCAGAAAAAGGGGAGATATTGCTGATGGGTGATCTGAATATGCCAGATGTTAACTGGAGTGCAGTTGCAGCAACCACTTCGAAGAGTGGGGTTATTCTAGATGCCCTACAGGGGGCATGCCTTAGACAACTAGTATTGGAGCCCACTTGAGAGGGAGCAATCTTAGACCTGGTTCTCTCAAATGGAGATGAAGAGAGGATCACAGATGTAGAAGTGGGTAGCCATCTGGGAACTAGCGACCATGGAACAGTATGGTTCACAATAAACACAGCAATAGAGTCAAGCCATACAAAGGCAAAAGTACTGGACTTTAGGAGGGCTGACTTTGCCAAAATGGGTGAGTGCCTAAGGAATGCACTAGCAAATGGGCAGGAAGGAGGTGGAAGAACAATGGGGAATAATAAAAACTGCCCTCACAGAGGTAACAGGCCTTTGTGCGAAGCAAATAAACAAAACAAAACGATGTAAGAAACCACTATGGTTCTCAAAGGAAGAGGCAGTGAAGGTTCAAGAGAAAAAGAAAGCATTCAGGAAGTACAAGGAATCATAGAAGGAGCAGGATAGAGAACTGTATCAGTTAAAGCAAAAGGAAGCTGGGAAGGCAGTCAGAACAGCAAAGGCCCAAACGAGGAAAAGACAGCCAACTCAGTTAAGAAGGGGATAAAATCTTTATAGGTATATCAGGAACGAAGGAAGACCAAGGGAGGGATAGTGGAGGCTTAATAAAGGGAGGAAGGGTGGTCAGAGGGTGACTGTGAAAAGGCAGATATACTAAACAAATATTTTTGCTCAGTATTTACAAAGGAAGAGGGGGAGGTACCTAAAACAAACAGTAGAAACACTCTGGATACAGAAGTTGATACCAGCCCATTTACAGAAGCAAGGGTTCTGAAAGAACTCTTAAAACTGAAGGTGGACAAAGCAATGGGGCCTGATGGGATTCATCCCAGAATTCTAAAAGAACTAAAGGTAGAACTAGTGACACCACTGACTACTTTCTTTAACAAATCATGGGAGGATGGGGTGGTACCCGAGGACTGGATGAGAGCAGATGTGATTCCCCTTCATAAAAGTGGGAGCAAGGCAGAAGCAGGAAACTACAGACCTGTTAGTTTAACCTCAGTGGTAGGGAAAATGATGGAATCACTTCTGAAGGAAATAATTGTTGAGTATCTAGAGGCCAGAGGGGCACAGGACCCAAGGCAGCATGGATTCACAGCGGGAAGGTCATGCCAGACAAATCTGATAGATTTCTTTGACTGGGTGACCAAAGTAGTAGATCAGGGAGGGCTGTGGACATGGCCTACCTAGACTTTAGCAAGGCATTTGACACAGTCCCACATAAAAGATTAATATACAAGTTAGCCAGCCTGGGAGTGGGTCCCAAGATGACAGCCTGGGTAAAGAATTGGCTGGAGAATGGGACACAGAGAGTGATAGTAAATGGAGTCCACTCTGAAGAAAGGGGCGTTACTAGTGGGGTACCGTAGGGTTCAGTATTAGGACCGGTCATCTTCAATGTCTTTATAAGCGACATTGCGGAGGGACTGGAAGGAAAAGTATGTCTCTTTGCCAAGGCCACTGTTTTTCGGTTTTTACCGGAAAATCCGGTAAAATTCCAGAATTAGGGCTGCCTGAAGACTGGTAAAAATGAAGATTTCATGGAATCTGGCATTTTCTATCAGATCAGTAAATCTATAAAAAAGTGTGTTTTTCTTTTAATTCCTTCCTGTACTATTTTCAGTTTGCTTTATTTAATGCTCTGTATATTAAGCCTTCTTTAATTCTGATTATTTATGCACATACTAAAATAATGATAGCAGAATCCTGGTAAAATCCGGAAATTAGAGTAACAATCACCGGTGAAATTCCAGAATCTTAAGTCTTGAAAATGGAATTTAATTGTTTTAATCACCGTAAATCAGTGGCCTTGCTCTTTGCAGATGACACAAAGATCTGCAACAGAGTTGATGCACAAGGTGGGGTGGAAAGGATGAGAAGGGACTTGGCAAGGTTAGAGGAATGGCCAAATGTATGGCAGCTTAGATTCAATGTTAAGAAGTGCAAGGTAATGCACCTGGGAAACAAAAACCCAGGGGAAGAGTACACAGTGGGGGGTGAGATACTAACAACAACAAAAATGGAAAGGGACCTGAGGGTAGTCATATCAGTTGACCTAAAGGTGGGCAAGCAATGTGAGAGGGCAGCAAGGAGGGCTGGGGGGATACTGGGATGCATATGGAGAGGCATCACCAGTAGAAAACAGGAAGTTATTATCCCTCTGTACAGACAGCTGGTGAGACCCCATCTGGAGTACTGCGTGCAGTTCTGGAGACCCAATCTCTGCAAAGACATAGACAGGATGGAAGCTGTCCAGAGGAGGGCAACTAAAATGGTGCAGGGTCTGCACCGGAAGACATATGAAGAGAGACATAAGGAGCTTAATATGTATAGCCTCGAGGAAAGGAGGGAGAGGGGGGACATGATAGAAACCTTCAAGTACCTCAAGGGAATCAACAAAGTCCAAGAGGGTAGCATCTTTCAAAAAAAGAGGTGTGCAAGAACAAGGGGGCACAATTTGAAGATGGGGGATGGCTCAGAGGTAATTTAAGGAAGTATTTTTTCACAGAGAGGGTTGTGGATGCACGGAACAGCCTTCTGGAGGAGGTTGTGGAGTCAAAAACTGGTGAAATTCAAGCATGCATGGGACAGTCATAAGGCAATTCTAGGGGGTGGGGTAGGAAGAAGTAGGCTGCTGGTTAACTAGGATCTGCAGCTTATCCACTAGGTAGCAAAATGGGCAGACTGGGTGGGCCAAGTGGTCCTTATCTGCCATCAAATTCTATGTTTCTATGTTTCTATACTGCTGTTATTATATAAATATATACTGTATATATATATTTTTGTTTTTATATGTTTGTCACATATTGCAAATATGTTTTGTTTAATTATTTCCCACATTTCACTGGTATTTTTTTCACTGAGTTCGGTTTCCCAGGATATCTTGATGTAGTCCTCTTGAATGATAGTTTTATTAGCAGAATCATAATTGTATACATCACTACAACCCTTGTTTATTGGGATGCATTCATGGAAGGAAAAGAAAATACTATAATGAACACTCGTTCCAAGGGGTACATCAGTTTCACCGTTTATTATGTTTATCTTTGTTAGTTCTTAATACTATATCCAAAGTGTTGACTCCACAAGTTGGAGCATTAATAAGCTGCTTTAGGCAAAGTTGTTTGGTTATTTTTAAAAATTCTTTACTGTGTTGATTATTGACCTTCATTGTGTCTCAATTAATGTTATTGAAGTTCAGGTCTCCCAAATAAATAACTTCCCCCAATTCAAAAGCCTTTTCAAGCTCAGAGCATATTGAATCAAATATCTCATTGCTTGCATTTGGTGGTCTATAACTTATACTGATTATAATGGGGTTTCCGCTCTTATTTATCATTTTAATCCATAAAGTCTCAGTATTGCTACGCTCAGATTTTATTTTATCAGAGATGTTCATGGTTCATACTATATCTGATATATATACTGCCACACCTCCACCCTTTTTTCCAACCCTATCACATCTAAGCAGCTGATGGCCTGGAATGACCTTCCCGTAATTATCATCACCTGTCCTGTCTCAGTGACAAAAGCCATATCAGCATTTCCGTTTGGTTTTAATATTGTCTGAAGTTCCTCCATTTTATTATTCAGGCTTCTGGCATTACTTAAATAGCTATGTACAGTGTTATGTTTCTGTCTTTTTTTTTTTATTTTGTCAGTGAATGGATCTTAATATTGCTCACTGTGATTCTCTCCCCCCACACTGATGTCCGTTTAAACTCACTGTAGGTAGTTCATGATTTATCAGTAGAGCAAGTGTTTTGGTGCCTATTGAACTTAGGTTTAGTCCATCTTTAGCATATAAATGCTTTTGTTGAAAGAATGCCTCCCTTGGATTAATAAATGGGATTCCCTCCCTGGTGCATCTAGTTTGCAGCCGAATATTTATGCATTGCGTTGTGTTATTTTTTTCTTTGTGTCCCTTTAGCACCAGTAGGATTCTAGAAATCACAGCCCTTTGATTCTTACTTTTTATGTAATCCCCCAGTTCCATATATCCTCCACGATATCCTTTTCGTGATCCCTTCCAACATTATTTATTCCTACATGAGTTACCACAGTTTGTTTGTTGTTTTTTTGATTTATTACTTTTAGGAGTATTGATTTAACATCTTTTACCCTTGCACTGGGCAAACAGTTCACCTCGCAGTTTAATTTATCACTTCCACAGATCACACTATCAGTTCTACACAAGATCGAGTCTGCAATCACCAGAACTTTTTCAGTAGGCCCATCATTCTTGCTTCTCTCATCTACACTTAAAGGTGCGTATCTATTTGTTAGTTGTATATCTTCATTACCCAATGCCCTCCTCTCCTTTTTTGTTGGATTTTTTGTTACCTTTGTCCAATCTGCAAAGTCCGTATTAGATTGTTCTATCTTATTTATTTCAGTTTCAGTATCTAAGTCTTCAGTGTCTTTGTGTATTTCACCATCTCTTTTTTACTTTGGTGCATTGTTTACCTAATGTAGGATACTCTCTCTGACCTGTTTTTTTAGTGTTTTTACATTAGTTAATAGGTGTCCCATTTTAATACATTTTGAGCATATACAACTGGCAAGATTTTGGTCAGATATATTAGTTGAGTACATCAAGCAGTTACAACATTTTGATATTGTGCCCTTATTACACAGAATAACCAGGAAATCATCTGATGGGTTATAGGCTTCCATTTTTAATTGATAAGGGGATAGGTTGTTTAAAGAGACAAAGCACCTGCTATAGTCAGGAATCACCTATGTCAGAATTCTTTTGAAATAGTCAAGACAGTTTTTGAAAAATATCAGAGCTGTTTGATTCCATCACTTACATACAATGCTGAATTGCAGAAGTATACTGGCCTGCTTTCTTCCCTTTGTCCATGCAAGACATGCAAGAATGAAGCCATGCACTAGTCCTGCTTGTTCTGGGCATACAATTTTGTAGTCAGAGACTCAGAAGCACAGCCCCAGGGCTATGTAACCACTCACTCCTCAAGTACTTTTTAATATAGGTTTTTAAATATGTTATTGGAATTAAACAGACTTTTCTGTCAGCCCCAAGTATAGTGCTCAGTGTTTGTTGGCTTTCTTCCATCCCTGGGGTATCTTACCTGTCCTTAATGACCAATGCAACATCTTTGTCAGGTGTTCTGCAATTTGCAATGCTGAATACTTTAAAAATTTAGAGGCTAAACCATCTAAACCACAAATTTTACCTATTTTTAATTTTAAAAGTTGGTCCTGAACCTCTTCAACAGAGACACTATGGAAAGTAAATTTATTACCAGTTCCTTGAACAAAATTATTTATATCCACCATCTCATCCTGCTTATCATCCCCCCTAAAATGTCAAAAATTAACAAAAAATTTAATTAGTGCAGGAGTTCATATACTAAGATGACGTTTTTTTTTCCATCTTCTGATATTTCAATGATTAACCTACTTTTACCTTTTTCATCCAACATATTAATAGTCTTCCAAAATTTGTTTGAGTCCCCCACTAACTCATTAGTCTTAGTCTTAAAGTAATTTTCTTTAGCCAGTCAGACCTCTTTAACACACCCATTCCTAATATTTCTGTATTTTTTGCCAGTCGTCAGGCACCACAGATTTCCTAGCAATTTCCCCAAATTTATTTTTTTCCCTCCTAAAATTCAATAGGCACAAACTGAACCACACCTCAGAACTTTTTTTAACTTTCTTTGTTAACTAAGGGAAATGTTTATAATATACTATACTATACTCAACTTATCCCCCCCAAAAAATCACAGGCATCATTTAAATCTGAGACTAAATATAATATGTTCCAATTGAAATCATCCAAATCTGCTATCAGTTGAAAATACTGTATATACTCATGTATAAGTTGGATTTTTGGAACCACATTCTGATGTGCATTAAAGGGTTTTGACTTATACATGAAGTACTGTGAGGGGCGGAGAAAATCATGGGCCACCTGGAGAGACTCAAATTAAAACATAAGTTGTGCTTGATTGCCAGCGAAGCACAGCTACTAACACTGCTACTCACATATTTTACTAATATTACTGACACCTTCTGTATCACATACGGTGCCTGTTTCCTTGAATTGCTTCTTGATTGCTTCCTGAGTGCTTCTTAGCACCTAATTGACAGCTTCTGCATTGTCCAGTGTATTTTCTCTTGGCATCCACATCTGTAGGCTATTAAGTAATCAAGTAGCTGATGGAACCATGGACTTTTCTTGATAAAAAGCTTCACATTAATTTTGTTAGTATCTGCCCCAATTTCAACAAGCTGGCACTAAAATGAAAAAGAAGTGCATACAATGCTGACTTCAAACTAAAAGTAATACAGTTTGCTGAATCGTATTCTACTGTGGCCGCCGAGAGAGAGTTCAACATAAATGAAAAACTGATACTGGACTGATGACTTAAAAAACAGATCTGCAGATGGTCGAGAAGAGAGTCAAATGAATAAAGCTGAACCCTTCACCAGTGTCAGCCATGGAATCGGAACCCAGCACTTGGGTACTTGAGCTATGCCAGCAGGGGTATATTGTGAACTGAATAGCAATATGCTTACAGGCATTAGCACTAAAAGTAACAAGGTTTCTGAACCACACAAAATTTCGAGGCATCTGCCAGGTGGTGTACAAGATTTATGAGATGCCACGGACTCAGGATACATATTGTTCAAAAACTGCCATCTGATGTAAACAAAAAGGTTGACAACTTCCACACATTTGTGCTCAATGAGCAAAAGCAGCATGAATACCCATTGATTGCCACTGGAAATATGGATGAGTCTGCTGTTAGTTTCAATCTCCCTTCAAACAGAACTGTCCATATTAAAGGGGAGAAGATGGTCACTGTCTGGACCTGTGGTACAGAGAAATTACACTTTATTGTGGTGCTGTTGTACCTTGCCAATGGCACCGAGCTGAAACCAATGGTGATTTTTAAAAGAAAGACACTACTTAAGGAAAAGATACACCTGGCATACTGGTTGAAGTCCACCCAAAAGGCTGTATGGATGAGACACTAGTGAACAAGTGGGTCAGTGAAATCTGAGGCAAATGACCAGGGGTACTCGTACACAAAAAAAAAGTTTGCTTATATGGGACATGTTCTGTGGACACCTCATGGACTCTGTTAAACAGAACCTATGGTGACAAATGACACATCAAGCTGTGATTTCTGGTGGGTGTACCTCATTACTGTAGCCTTTAGATGTGAGTTTAAATATGCCTTTCAAGGCAACGATGCATCAGTTTTGGAGGATGTGGATAATAATTGGCAACAAGGAGTTTACTGCTGGCAAAAAACATAAAGAAACCCAGCTACAATATTGTGTGTCAGTGGGTCAGAGACACCTGATACTCAATACCAGCAGAGGCAGTAATAAAATCATTCAAGAAGTGTGGCATCTGTAATTCCATGGATGGTACTGAGGACCACCTGTTATATGAGGACCTGATAGTCACTGACACTGTCAGCGCACCAGACATGATTAACACTGTCAAAGAAGAAGAAGAAGAAGAAGAGGTAATGGTAGCTGAGTTTGAAGATAGCTATGATGATATCCCACTGTCATAGCTGCAGTTTCACATGCTATTCAACTCAGATGGTGAGGAAGACACAGAGTTTTTAGGTTCAGTGACTGAATGGTCTGGTGTCTGGCTCATTGGATTTATTATAATTTTGTCTTCTCTCCACTCCAGTGTCAGCGTGTTAGCGGCACAACACACAGTAGCTCAGTTCTCTGACAGAAAATGACTGTTCTGCTTTCACTGGCTGCCCTTCCTGATTGCTCATACATTGGACTGCATATTTATTCCTGCTATGTGTTTTTTGGGTTCAGTGAATGAATTGTCTGTTGTCTGGCTCACTGAATTTAATTGTTGGCTTCTCTCCACTTGGTTCACAAAAGGAGACTGAATGTTTGAAAAACAGCCAGTGTCAGTGTGTTAGTGACACAGCACACAGCAGGTCAGACTTGCGCTGGACTGAAAGAGAACTCACTTACCTCTGCCCTACACAATTACCTTTCCTTCAGCTGTTCCTGCTTTAACACATCTTAATACCTATCTCCAGTTCCTGCCTTCCTACCATGATCCCCACCCCCAGCAGGGTTCTCAACATCCTGAAGAGGGAAATCAGGAAATGGCTACCCCTTTCTCCTCATATTCAGTTCTTGTCTCTCCCTCCTCTCTTCTCCACCTGCCCTTCTGGATAACAAGTGTGCACAACCTAACCCCATCCTTTTTACTCCAATAGCACTTGTGTACTATCTCGAGTCTGTTCCTGGTACACTCATGCACTATAAGTGGTGCTATTGCATTATTACTGTTTTGTACATTTACATGTTCTTTTGTATGATTTTGGACATGTATTGTAATTTACCCAATGTTCCACTACTGTTTATTGTACAATACCTTGTGTTCCAACTGCTGCACAATCTTACAATGTTGTGTTGTTTATACTACCCACATACTATTGTAACTGGTCATCCTTCACAACCCTATGTAACCCCTCCCCCTCAGGTCACACCGTGGGACGAGTAACTTGATGTTCAGTGTGCCCTCCTGGTGAAACATTTCAATAAATAAAAAATAAACAAATAAATAAATAAATAAGAAACTGACACTCTTGGCAATCTTGATTCTCTGAATCGCAGAGGGTTCCAGAGTCTGGCTCCTTTGTTTTTAATCCTGATTTTTTTATTAGCAACAGTGAAATAAGTAAAAGGAATAAATAAAGATAATAAATAAAATAAATAGAATAAGTACTTGAAAGATAATTCATATGCATTCACTGAATTTCATTTCATTTACTCAGTACAGCAATAATTTTTTAAAGGCAGCCTGTGATGGATTAGTGTTAAATTAACAGTTCCAACTTATTCATGGGTCAATGACAATTACTTTATCTGCAATTCATAAAAGTGCCCCTGACTTACATGTGGACTGACTTTTACGTGAGTATATATGCTGATCAAACCTTGTCATGGCTCTAAATTGAACACGTTTTGAGGGGCCTCATACTTTCATCCTACCCCTTATACAGAAATTGACATGTTGACCACTAGCAAAATCAACCATTGTACCTGCTTTTATATAGTGAAGAGGGGAGCTAGTAAGAATTAAATCAAGCATTGACTGGGAAAGGGGAGATTTAAAATTTAAGTGTGCCAACTCAGTAATTAACTGTTCTAAGCCCAGTGTCAAAGATACATTACACAATTACATAGACTATGCTGGCTTTGCCCAGTCTAGGTTAAAATCACCTATCAAGAGAAATTTGCTATAAAGTAACAAAACAGTGGTTAACTCCTCTATTTTTTGTGCTGTCAGTTTTTGTGGCCTATAACATCCTAACAAGAGTAATGGTTAACCCCCCAAAATATTTACTTCTAAATCCAAACCCTCACAAACATTAATAGGAATATTTAGGATAAATTTTCAAACTACAAATTTATTTTGATAATAAATAATAATCCCTCCTTTGTTTCTATCTTGTCTGTACATACTATACCCTTCTATTTATAATCATTCGTCACGTACCCTTTTATTTAACCATGTTTCAGTTAAAACCAGAATACTTGGGGACTTCTCCAGTGCAAAATTCCTAACCAGATCCACCTTAGCCATGAGGCTAATAACATTAGCATGAAAAAAAGAAATGCCGTTTCTACTGGTGACATCATTTGCAAGCTTTTTTGGTCCTGGATTAGAGTTAACATCACCACACATCAATATATTAATATAATACTGGACTTTGGAAATCAGTTTTAGAAACACTTTATACAGTTCCCTTATAATCATATCCTCTTTACTCCCTACCCCACCCCTCATGTTAACAAAATCATGCTTACATTGTGCTTCTGTATTTATCGCCCATTTACTAGACAACTTCTGTTGTCCAAAATCATCCAATTTTAGTGTGATTATCCACTTCAATCCTTACTTAATATAGAGTAGTGGTCTGTAAAACCGCCAGATTTCCCATACAAATCCTGTATAGCAAGTCCATACAATTTGTCTCCCTTGGTTTGTTCCCTTTTTAACCTTAACTGTCATAGTAAAGAGAGGCACAACACACTAAGCATTTTCTGAAAAAATTGCCCTAACTTCATTATTATCAGCAACTTTACACTTATATATGTATATAAATTAAATTGAAAAAGAGAAGAAAACTAAAAAGGGACACCATTAATTAAAGTTAATTCCTTAAACTACAAACATTAAACTACATAATCTGTACAATCTCCCACATCTAGATATCCACTGTTTTATGAAATCAATTAAATCCCCCTCAAAAAAAAAAAAACCTCAGCTGCCGGCAGGCAATTAGCAGTGTTTAACACAGCAGTTTTACAATGCAACAGTTCTGACATACATACAAACATCACATCAGACAATATATAGTAGATGTATCAAACATTTATGTTAAAAACAGTTTTCAAACATACCAAGATTACCTTGGGCAAAGCTTAATATGCACATAGTGAAGAGAGATATTTTCTTTGCATAGGGCCCTGCACTTTACCCATGGCTGCCAGAGGATCCTGTGCTTCAGCAGACATATGGATTCTTTGTCCTGCATGGCTGTTTCTGTAGCCACATGCAAATGCTGGACCCAGAATGCCCTGTGCTACTGCAGCCCACAAGATGGTCCCTCAAATTCTTTACATCCATTGCCACACATAAGTACAGGGCCCAGGAGGGTCATGCACTTCAGCAGGCAGATGGACTTTTCTCTTAGTGCAAGGCCCAAATAGCCCTGCACATCTGCATCTGTTCAAGCAGGTCCCTTTGGGAACTGTGTGAAAGAGGATACAATTCCACTAGCCCAGAAAGAAGGACATTCTTTTAAAAAAAATAATAGTAATGCACCAGTAAGGGTTCAACTTAATGCCACTAAACAAGGAAAATGTGGTGTTAGGGTTTCCAACCCTAACTCCTCTATCCCACCACCAAAGCACAACAGAAAAAAAAAAACATTAGGGTTTGGAGTCTCCAGAGTCTTGGTGAAACAATTGTGGAGTCTTCCTTGGGGTTGTCAACTCTAATACTCATTCTTTCCCAAGCCTGTAGCTTCCTGCTCGAAGCACAGGGTACAACTCCAAGCCAGTGCCTCATAGCGATACACTCTTCAAAGGCAGAGAAGTATGTCTTGCCACATGCTGGCAGCAGAATCTGTTCTAGTTTTCTTCATACAGGGCACTGCATGAAGAAAAGAGATCACCTCTGACCTTGTTTATTCATGGAAGAGGGTGAGCATCAGTGTTGACAATCCCAAAGAAGACTCTGCCACTGATTCACTAAGACTCCAGAGACATAAAACACATTTTTTTTTCCTTTTGCTGCTTGGTGGGTGAGGGAGAGTTAAGGTTGGAAACTCTAACTTCACATTTCCCTACTTTTTGTGGCATTAAATTGAACCCCAATTAGTGCATTAACACAGTTGTTTGCAAGTAATTTCCTTTCTCTTGTGGGCATTGGAATCATACCCTCATTCATGCAGGTCTTGAAGGGACCTGCATGAACAGATGCAGATGTGCCCCACGTCAAGGGGAAGAGTCCATGTTTTTTACAAATAATATATATGTAGAGCATAATAAATCTGCTAAAACTGCAATTTAATATGTCATATTGGTCTCAACTTTTGCAGTTCCCCCATCTCTTTAAAAAGCAAAGGCAGTAATCCATCCCATCCCAGGGTACTTAAGGAGCTAAAGGTGGAACTAGCAGAGCCATTAGCAGAACTGTTTAGTGAGTCTCTGAGCACAGGAGAGGTCCCAGAAGACTGGAGAAGGGCTCACGTGATCCTGCTCCACAAGAGTGGCAGCAGGGAGGAGGCAGGGAACTACAGACCAGTCAGTCTTACCTCAGTAGTGGGCAAGATTATGGAGGCACTCCTTAAGGAAAGGATAGTGCAATACCTGGAATCCATAGGGGCACAGGATCCAAGACAGCATGGGTTTACAAAAGGAAGGTCCTGTCAAACTAATCTCTTAGATTTCTTTGACTGGGTAACCAGAGTGGTGGACCAAGGGGGAGCAGTTGATGTCGCCTACCTTGACTTCAGCAAAGCTTTTGACACTGTTCCACATAGAAGATTGATAAATAAGCTGGTAGGCTCAGGTGGGTCAGAAGTTGGTCAACTGGGTGGCAAACTGTTGACAGGCAGAAAAAGAGAGTGGTGGTAAATGGTATACAGTCAGAAGAGATGCAAGTCACAAGTGGTGTACCTCAGGATCAGTCCTGGGGCCAGTCCTCTTCAACATCTTCATTAGTGACCTTGCAGATGGACTAGAGGTAAGGCTTGTCTGTTTGCAGATGACACCAAGATCTGCAACAGAGTAGATGATCTAGATGGGGTGGGCAGAATGAGGAGAATCTGGATAAAATAGCAAAATGGTCAGAAGAGTGGCAACTGGGATTTAATGCAAGAAGTGAAAATCATGCACATAGGAAGAAACCTGAAGTCACCTATAGGCTGGGAGGGAGTTGCTAGCAGTCACAAAGGAAGAAAGAGACTTGGGCATCATCATCACTGATGACCTGAAATCATCAAGCAGACCTCTAAAGCAGTAGGTAAGGCTAGGGGGGTGTTAGGGTGTATTAGTAGGGGTATCACAAGTCGTAAGAGGGAGGTAATAATCCCTCTTCACAAGACACTGGTTAGGCCCCATCTGGAGTACTGCATGAAGTATTGGAGGCCACACCTTCACAAGGACATTAACCAAATTGAGGCAGTCCAGAGAAGGGCAACCAAAATGGTGCAGGGACTGCATCAGAAGACATATGAGGACAGACTGACAGAGCTCAATATGTATACCCTTGAGCAAAGGAAGGAGAGAGGTGATATGATCGAGGCATTCAAACACCTTAAGGGAATTAACAAGGTGAAAGAGTCTAACATGTTTAAATATAAGAAAAATAGCAGGACAAGAGGACATAGCATGAGATTAGAGGGGGGCCGATTAAGGGGGAATGTTAGGAAATTCTTTTTCACGGAAAGGGTGGTGGATGCATGGAATGGCTTACCACAAGAATTGGTGGCTATGAATACAGTGCAGGGCTTCAAACAGGCATGGGATAGGCATAAGGGAGCAATACAAATGACTATGACTAGATAGGCCACTGACACAGCAAAGGCTGATGGCACATTTATAAGGTAGACAAAGAAATGGGCAGACTGGATGGGCCTTGCGGTCCTTATCTGCCGTCAACGTCAACTTCTATGTTTCCATCTAATGCCATCAATTACACCAGTAATACAAACATGTCACGGAATGATAACCGTCTATGGTGCTCTTCAAATAGGTAAGATGTCCAAATCCGTCTAGAACACAAATATATGTATACCCTTTCTGGAAGGATGTGAGAAGTTTAGATGGTGTGGTCCAACACAGAGTCACCAAAACAATGCCCAGTTGTAATCCTCATTAAGTCCAGTTTCTGCTTCAAGTGTACTCATTTTATATATCCAAAACACTTTCCTCCTTAATAATGCTGTATTCCAGTCCAGGTTTCATTTTCTTTTCTCCACTAATTCCAGGCCCTAAAATCTGAGTGAGGGCACAAAATGTCCGACTGAGTTCAAATGCCTTGGAACTGCTGAGTTTTTTTTTTTAATTCCCTTGGTTATCACTCATATTTACTTATTCTGGTGCAGGGTTCCCTTTTTGGTTTTCTTACATACAGCTTGTAGTATAGGCATTGGATCAGATACATTATATATATTTTTTATTGTTATTTATTTATTTATTTGCATATTAGGATTGCAAATACCTTTGAACCAACAGTTCATTTATAAAGGTTCTGCATCATTATACAGTAACTAGAGCAAACAATGGTAGAGGAACAGAAACAACAATCAAACAATAAATGAGTAACAGTTTCACAGTATATATAAACTGTAGTACAGAAATCAGAGAACATTATTGAAATCAAGAGAGTAATAGTGTCAAGGTACAAAAATCAGGAGGGGATGAGAATTGACCAGGGAGGATAAGGTGGGAGAAGAGGAGGCAGTCACAAAGGTGATGTTGTCAAGGAAGTGCATATGGTTACAGTAAGTGCAGAGAGGGTCCCGGGTATACTGGGAAAGGGGGAGCTGGGGGGAAGAGAAAGAGGATAGAGGAGATGTAGGTGAATAAAGTGTGGTAACAAGGGAGCAAGGGAAAGGGGGTGGTGATGGGGTAGAGGAAAGGAAGGAGAAGGGTGGTCAGGGAGAGGATGAGACTAAAGGGTGAAGAAATAGGGAGAGGGGAGCAAGGAATGTGGGAAGGAAGAACAAAGCTGGGTGGTGGTGTGGAGAGGGAAGATAGGAAGTGGTGCTGCGGCATGGGAAAAGGGATGGCCAGAGATGAGTGGAGGGAGTGGAGAGTAGGGGTGGACTGAGAGGGAGGAGCAGGGAGCAGAGGGTGGGAGGAGGGAGCATGTGGGGAAGAAGATAGTAAGAATGGTAAGGAGTGGTGGGGTGAAGGGTGTAAGAAGGATAATAGGTGGAGACAGAGGGAGAGGGAGGGAGTAAGGGAGGTTGGAAAATGAAAGAAGACTGTGAGCAGAGGGAAGAGAAAGAGTCAGAAGATGAGGGGGAGGAGGGAGGGAGGAAGGGCAAGCAGGCCTAGTGCATGCAGTCACAGCTGCTATGATTGGTGAGGCGATGAAGCAGGACCAAATTTATTCTCAGTCATGACTTCTAGGGGGAGTCCATTCAACAAGGAGGGAACTCTGATGTAGAAGGAGCATTGGGCTAGAGTGATCCAGGAAAAGGGGACCAGAAAGGAGGATTTGTTGGAACTGTGGGTGTTCCAGGAGTGAAGGGTGGGCAACATGAAGGCACGTCTTGCTGGTGAGATAATCCCAAGGCACATTTTCTTGGCTAGGAGGCAGGTCTGGAAGGTTATTCTCCCTTGGAGGTGGAGCCAGTTAGATAGCTTATAAAGATCATAAGTGTGGATTCTCTGGCCAGGCCCAGTGACAAGATGGCAACACTTATTAAGTGTGTTTTTAATTCTTTTTAAGCTAGTATCCATGGCTGACCCATAGAAGATGAATCCTAATCAATATTTTTTTTTTTGTAATTTATTTATCACCACTTTACCTGGGGAACTCCTTCTGGCATCCTCAGGGACACCCAGCTGTGACCTCCCTCCGTGACTACTACTCCCTCCCCCATGCAACCCAGCATCACCTCCAGTTCTATACCCTCCGGAGGTAGGGTTGCCCTATCCACCCAGGGTGCTCTATTTCAAGGGCAAAGTGCTGGGCACACGAGAAGCCTGGTTTGAGAGGAGGCAGCCTAGAGTTAGGAGTGTGGGCTTAGGAGGCCGAAGTGCCTTCATCTATCCTCAGGAGTGTTTTTTTTCACTTTAATGTACGAGTCCTTTCCCCTTAGAGTGCAGCTAACAAGGCAACGCTATGCTGCAACTCTGCCCCGTACGTCTGCTATGTCACCATGCTGGGTGCCCCCGTTCACCATCAGAGGCCACTCCAGAAGCAATCACATCTCCCCAACCCTCCCCAGGAAGAGATAACAATCCTGCAGACAGTCGATCTCCTCCCCCCTGCCAACCCCCAGCTGCCCTGGGCTTGTTCCCCAACCCAGGTTGCCAGCATGGCGCGAGATATCACATCCAGAGCCTCAACGCTCAGCGCCACTGGGCTGGCCATAATCAATAATTGATAGGACTGAGCTGGTTATGGTGATGTGCATAGCCTCAGGAGTGAGGCAGTGGCAGTAGCAGTAGAGGGACCTGATCCTAGAATTTATTGTTTTTGATATATTTATAATGTGGGAGTTAAAGGTGAGTGTACTGTCGAGTGTAATCCCAAGGTACTGTATTTAAATTCATGGACTATATCCAACGGGACATGGTGTTTACTTCATATGGTAAGGCTGGCTGTTTTATGTTTGCTGTGAGAGTCCTAGAACAACATGGCCTTGGTTTTTTGGTAGTTCATTAGCAGCTTGTCTTGTTCAAACCAAGTTTCAATATGGCTAAAGTTAGTCTGGAAATCTCGCGACAGAAGGAGTGGATCAGTGTGCTTAGAAAAAAGGACTGCATCATCTGCATAGAGTGTCATATCGCTTTGGCAGGATGACAGGAGGGTGTTGATGAACAGGCTTTTATTTAATTCAGATTTGGATTACAATACCTTTGAGCAGAAAAGTTTTCATTTACAAAGGTTCCACATCAGAAAGGGTGGGGAAACATACATTGGGAGTGACGTAAGATCACTAGCTAAACAGTTATACAATAGCAAAAATTTAAGAATCCAATAATCAGTGTGATACGGTAAAGAGAAACAATTATAATACAAGAACATTTCCAACAGGCTTTTAGTAACTGATATATATGAATTGTGAACAATTTAAAATTGAAGTTGAATCTGTGTAAGACTTTTTTAAAATGTATTGTGATATGTTTTTATGTGCAGCACTTTGATATTGGAATTGCCCTATATAAATAAAAATACTATTATTATTAAGTTTAAAAATTGTGCTGGTGAAAACCTGGTCAGTAGGGAGGACAGGTGCAGCCTAAGGCAGCTTTGTAAAATGAAAAGGATGAGATTCTGGCAAAGTAAGTAAAAGAGAATGGAGAAAGGAAGCACAATGAAAGGTGAGGATGGGGAGGGCGGGCAAGGGAGCACAGAAACATAGAAACATAGAATTTGATGGCAGATAAGGACCACTTGGCCCATCTAGTCTGCCCTTTTCCTTACCTAATGGATAAGCTGCAGATCCTAGTTAACCAACAGTCTACTTCCTCCTATCCCCCACTAGAATTGCCTTATGTTTGTCCCATGCATTCTTGAATTCCCCCACTGTTTCTGACTCCACTACCTCCTCAGGAAGGCTATTCCATGCATCCACAACCATCTCCATGAAAAAATACTTCCTCACATTACCTCTGAGCCATCCCCCCTCTATCTTCAAATTGTGCTTCCTTGTTCTTGCACTTCTCTTTTTCTGAAATATGCTACCCTCTTGGACTTTGTTGATTCCCTTGATGTACTTGAAAGTTTCTATCATGCCCCCCCCTCCTTTCCTCAAGGGTATACATATCAAGCTCCTTAAGTCTCTTTTTGTATGTCTTCTGGTGCAGACCCTGCACCATTTTGGTTGCCCTCCTCTGGACAGCCTCCAGCCTGTCTATGTCCTTGCAGAGATGGGGTTTCCAGAACTGCATGCAGTACTCCAGATGGGGTTTCACCAACTGTCTGTAGAGAGGGATAACAACTTCATGTTTTCTACTGGTGATGCCTCTCCCTATAAATCCCATTATCCCCCAGCCCTCCTTACTGCCTTATCATATTGCTTGCCCACGTTTAGGTCATGTGATATAACTACCCCCAGGTTCCTTTCCATTTTTGTTGCTGTCAGTATCTCACTTCCCATTGTACACTCTTCCCCTGGATTTTTGTTTCCCAAGTACATTACTTTGCACTTTGCATTGAATCTAAACTGCCACACATTTGACCATTCCTCCAACCTTGCCAAGTCCCATCTCATCCTTTCCACCCCACCCTGTGCATCAACTCTGTTGCAGATCTTTGTGTCATCTGCAAAGAGACATACTTTTCCTTTCAGTCCCTCTGCAGTTTCACTGATAAAGACATTAAAAAGGATCAATCTCACTACTGAACCTGCAGTACCCCACTAGTAACCCCCCTTTCTTCACTTTGGACGCTGTTTACATGATTGAAGGGGGAGGGGGAGGAGGACAAGTGACTTAGTGTGGGATTGAGGGAACGATCAGAGAGAATAAGACAGTAGGTAGAAGGTTGGAGGTGAGGGGTAGTGAGGTAAATTAGGGGAGATCCAGGACAGTTCAAGGAAAACAGAAAGCCATTATCAGAAGCAGTCACAGCTACTGTTCACTAGCAGATGTTGATGTAGTAGGCTTTTGAAAGGGCCCAGTTTTGGCGCAGCAGTGATTTTTGCACAGAGGTTGTTGAACCAGAGGGAAGCCTGGTATATGTAAGACTGCTGTCCTTGAGTAGTTCTGCATCTTGGAACTGTGAGAAGTTGATGGATGGAGTTTCTGGTGTGCTGAAAGCCCAAGAATGAGCTTAGAAGGTTTGCAACCCCAGGAGGTACGAATCCAAGAAGACTTTTTTTGGCTAACAGGCAGGTTTGATAGTGAATTCTATTCTTCAGTTGTAGCCATCAAGATTGTACATAAAGGTCATAGGTGTCTGTGAGGTGGGAGGAACGAGTGAGCAGCATGTAAGCTTTGTTGAGTGCCACTGCTACCTGCAGAGGGAAGTAGTAGGTGCAGAGCTGTAAATGACCAGACCACAGTTGATAATGGAGATGACTGAGCTCTTGATTGCAATTCTTAGGGCTTCGGGTGTCAAGCTCCACTTTTGTCTGTGTAGGAGCCCTATTCTGATGTTAATTATTCTAGCCACGGAGTCATGTGATGAGCTGATTCAGAAGAGACGTTTCCCGAGCATCTCTGAGGCCCCGCAGCATAAATTTTAAGTTTATTTACTCCGGGACTGGCAATAAGCAATTTAAAATAGCCGTCTAGAGCTCCGGAGATGGCGTGGGTGCATTTCCTTGACAGATATCATAGGGCCACGAAGTTTTGAAGAGCAGTGAGTGAACAAATACTAGGGGCGCATTGGCAAGCTTAGGCCGCGCCTTTGCCGGAAGATGGAAGCCAAACTCGCAGAACCGCTGGTGGGGCAAGCTCCAGCCACTAAGAGGCCTAAGTCCCAGTCACCTACTATACCTGAGCAGGACGAGGAACCAGGGAAGGAAGGAAGGGGGCTTGGGCTCAAATGCAGAGGACATTCGGGAAATTAAGGCACTATTGCAAGGGCTGGTGATCGATTTTGCCTAGGTAAAACCGGCGTTACATTCCCTGGCACAAAGAATGGGCGATGCTGAAGCCCGGATCTCTTTGCAGGAGAGGAAGGTTTCTGTGCTTGATCAGGAGGTGGGGATGATTTGGAAAAAGCTGAAGAAACTGGAGGAGAGGGTGGAAGATCAGGAATCAAGAAACCACAGAAATAACTTGATCCTGGGAGGGCTACCAGAGGGCTGAAGGCCCGATTGTGTTCCTTTATGCAGGAGCTCCTGTTAAAGTTGCTAGGCCTATACCATTTGGGGAAGGTTATAATCTGGAAAGAGCTCACCGGGCACTGCGGGAGATGCCACCCGCTGGGGCGAGGCCCCGAGTGATAATTATGCGATTCCTTAATTACAAAGAAAAGTCCCATGTGCTGCTTGCTGCCAGACAAAAGAAGTCTCTGCAATGGAATGGTGCTTCATTATGGTCTTTTCAAGATCAAACGCCAGCGATTCAAGAAAAGCAAAAGGAGTATGCTGACATTAAGAAGAAGCTTTATCTTGCAGGAATAAAATTCCGACTTCAATTTCCTGCTACCCTGGTGGTGCGTCTCCAGGCTGAAGAAAAGAGGTTCCTCACGGTGAAGGACGCATTGGAGGGGCTACGGGCTGAGCTCCCAGATTTATTTAAACCCCCAACATGACTGCTTGCGGACAAAAGAAGGTAGGGACTATCCGAGGGCTGTGATGGAAGAAGAGCAAGGGAGTTTAAACTTTTCATGGCCGGTTGGCTCTATTGTTTTTGGTTAAAATTTGGACGCTCAAGGGATTAGCCAGGACTGGGTTTATAGGATCCGCGATGGGTCACGAGGTGTCAAACCACAAGATTGTGGTACATTAAGAAGTGGTCATGGGGGAAGGGGGATCACTAAACCTACCATTTGTGTTATTAGACCCAAGAATATCCTCGTGACCCTGGAACATTGGAGGGAGTTGTTAGAAGGGGGTGATGAGGGAATTTTTATCACAAAAAGGGTCACATAGCCAGTGCTATACCTGCTAGTGGGCACTGTTAGGTATAAAGCGGGCCTTTGTCAGCTTTGGGGAAGGATGGAGAGGGAGGCCAAAGAGATCTGGATCCAAGTAGCACTAGTAATTGGAGGATATCACCCGGGATGCAAGGAATTTAAAGTGGAGCAGTGCTGGTCGAGATATAATTTATCAAGGAGGGCTTGAGAAGGATTCCCTCAATTTCCTTTTGTTTATTTTTCTTTCACTTATGGAAAACATAAGGGGTGATGGACTGCAGAGAAGATGGGGCCTTTACATTCAGGATTTCAGGGACCTAGGGGCCAGATCCGGGGCTAGATGTCGGAGGATGGGGCTGGGGGGCATGGGAGGCGGGTTCATCCATGACCCAACATCAGGTAGTTAGTCGATCTAAGGATCGGGGACAAGGGGAGGGGGACAGGGTGGAAGAGAGAGAGTCCAAGTATGGGAATAATAAGAATGCAGACAACAGAGAGGCACAATATTGGGCTTACTTGAAAAACTCTGATGTTAATGATGGCATGTTTTAAAATAATCTCTTGGAATGTAAAAGGGCTCAGGAGTCGACGTAAAAGAATGGTCATTCTGCGATATATTGAACAACGAGGGGTACACATTGCAGCGCTACAGGAGACACATTTATTGACTGATGAGTTGGATGGTCTCAGGAAGCGATGGGTGGGACAGGTATATGGAGTGGGAAAGGACAGGGCCTCCGGGGTGGGGTGGCGATTTTAATAAAGAAATCCTGCCCATATGAGGTGGCGCAAGTGCTAACTAGGCAAGATAGTCGGTGGATCTATTTGTCGGGCACTTTGCTTGGTAGGGCAGTCTCGGTTGCATCCATATATGGGCCAACTCCCCCTGATCCTAAATTTTTCACCTCAATAGAAGGGGATATAGCTACCTTTCCCCCACACTCACTTATCCTAGCTGGTGACTGGAACATTTATTTTGATAACCAGGAGGACAGGATACCTCCACATAGTGGGCCGAAGACCAAGGCCCAGTTAGCCCTGGCTAAGTTTTTAGAGACAGCAGCATTGGCTGATCCAATCAAGAATCTTTCAAATGGAGGCAGCGACATGACATTTTATTCGGCAGCACATAAGAGTCATACTAGAATTGACTTCTTTTTGGTTAATAGAGAGGCTCTTGCAGAGATTAGAGAAGTGCTGACTGAGGGTAGAACCCTCTCATATCACTCTCTCATTCAGATGCAGTGGGAACCAAGACCCATACCGCCTAGACCTTACAGATGGAGGCTTCATGACTTCGCTCTTGACAGAGGCCGAGAAGGGATGAATTAGAGGGGCCTTACAGGAGATCATTAGGGTTCCAGCTCCCACACCGCGGGATAAAAGATTAGCTTGGTCTACCTGTAAGTCTTATATGCTGGGGCAGCTAGGGCCCTAGCGGCAAGGGACAAGTCACTTAGAAGGGCCAAAGAGGAATTCTTGATCGGGGTGAAAAATTCATTGTCACGGCTAGAAGGGTCCTCAGGGGAAATAGATGCAGAACTTAAAAGTCTGAGAAGGGAACTGTCAGAAATTGTTTATGGGAAAACAGAGTTCTGGCTAAATAAGATTAATGCCAAATTCCTATTGCAGGGTGACGTCCCCGGGCGTCTCTTAGCAGCTAAAATTAAAGAGTGGGAGGCAAGCAGGACAATCATATCAGTTCAGTATGAAGGGAAGCTTGTTACAGACCCACAAGAAATGGCTGAGGCCTTTGCATCATATTTCACAGAAATTTACCAAGCTAAAGACTTGGTGGGGAAGAAGGAGGCCAACTGTTATCTAGAAGGAATCCAGTTACCAATTCTGGATCCTGCCCAAGCCAAGGAACTAGAAGCTCCAATAAGAGCATCTGAGATTGTTGAAGTGGTGCAGTCTCTTCCTCTAGGTAAATCACCAGGGCCTGATGGTCTTACTGCTAAATTTTACCAGACCCATATTCAGACCATACTCCCTGTACTCCATGAGTTTTTCCTCACTATAATGAGGGAGGGAATTTACCATTCACCACTCTACCAGGCGTATGTTACTTTAATACCCAAGCCAGACAAGCCCAGGGACGCATTAGGGAGCTATAGGCCTATAGCGTTAATAAACCAAGATATTAAGATTCTCACTAGAATCTTGGCCAATAGGATCTTGACTATTGCTCCCAGTTTAATCAGTCAGGAACAAGTAGGTTTTATGTCGGGGAGAGGGGCGAAAGACGCTCTCAGGAAAATCCATCATATCCTAAATTTTGCCCCAGACTCTCAGCTTCCTTTGGCCCTGATTTCCCTAGACGCTGAAAAAGCATTTGATCGGGTCTCACATCCCTTCCTCTTTGCTACAATGGAGAAAATGGGGTTCCCTGGGGTCTCCTTAGAGGTATTAAGAATTTATACGCCGCTCCCACGGCTAGAATATTATGTAATGGTTATATCTCGAGGGAATTTCAATTAAATAATGGGACTCGTCAAGGGTGTCCTCTTTCACCAATACTGTTTAACATCTATCTAGAACCCCTTCTGAGATCTATAAATAGGGATGTTAAGGTCCAGGGGATCAGGATTGGGGGAATGGAGCTAAAACTCTCAGTCTTCGCAGATGATATACTCCTTCATTTACAAGATCCAGTATCCAGCTTTGAGAGAGTAAGAGATTTAATAGACCGCTTTTTTAAGGTCTCTAACTATAAGTTGAATCTTACTAAAACACAAATCTTACCCTTGACACCACATGTGTTTAGGGCAGATTTTTCATCCCTGGGAGTACAATGGAATACAGATAAATTGAAGTATCTGGGCATTTGGATTACAGCAAACCAGGAGTCTGGGGCCGATGCCAATTTGGGGGGGATCATATCTGTGGTTAAGGGGGATATTATAAGATGGAAAAAGCTACCTTTGAACTTTACGGCGCGTCTGGGCCTCATTAAGATGAATGTTTTACCGAGACTGCTATATCCGGTATATTTAGCCCCATATAGTATCTCTACTAATTGGTTTAGTACAATCAGAAGGCTAATTTCAGGATTTCTATGGAATAACAAACCAGCCAGGATAAAGTACAATGTCTCGCGACTGCCAGTATGAGGAGGGGGCATCAGGTTACCTGACCTCCATGCTTACTATGTGGCAAGTCAGTTAGGCCTTATGCATTCAATAGGCGGAGAAGCGAGGGGAAAATTATATACCTGCGTGGTTGCAAATTGAGAAGCAATTGTTATTGAGCTCGGCCTTACCCGAATCGATGCTATATACTAAGCCTAAAAGGTTTATTTAGGGAGGTATAGGAACCCAATCAGGAAAACCGTGGAGGCCTGGTGGTCCTTTCTCACTCCGGTACAAAGATGCTATCAAACGAAGTCCAGAGACCAGCCCATATTGGGTAACCCTAATTTGGTTATAGGGGGTTGGGTCCTTGGACATCAGTGGTCTAATTATTTGTGTGGTTTAAGACTGAAGGAAGTGATGCAGGGAGATAAAATAGTCCTGCCATTACAATGCGAGGGATTGTCCTTTTTCCAAAGGTTACAGCTTAAACAAATGTTAGCAGGGTTTCGCAAGGGGATGGGGGACCCCATAGATAACTTTTTCTCATGGGGGAGTTTAAGAGAAGCCTTCCGGAAAACTAACCCACTTTCACAAGTTTATAAACTTCTTTTGGACTTTCCGGGCCCAAATACTCCTACACAAATCCCTTACTGGGACAAGGTGATGGCCCCTAGAAATCTTAGGTGGGAAGCTATTTGGAAGAGCACCAAATACAATGTGATGCCCAAATATAGAAACATGCAGATCTTTGTGGTTCACAACATATACTATACCCCTGTAAAGCTATATGGCAGAGGGCTGAGACTGACGGACCTGTGTTTCAGGTGCGAGAAGGAAGTGGGTGACCTATTGCATGTAATGTAGGGATGTAGTAAAATCTCACCCTTACGGAGGGAGATTAAACGGGGCATGGATCCAATGCTGGATTATACAGCTTTTATAACTTCAGAAATATGTGTTCTGGGTGATTTTTCTCAGATTATAGGGATTGCACCCAAATTCCACCTTTCTCTAATGGTGTCTGTAGTCAAGGCGTTCTTAGTAAAGCATTGGAAGGATGATCAGGCTTGTCCATATGAACAATGGGTGAGAGAGCTTTTGGGGGGATTGGCCAAGATAAAGAGACACCTATTCTCTGAGGGGAGACAAGAGCTATACGTTAAAAGATGGGTAATATTAGATGCGATCTACTCCCAGCAAGTTACAAACACTGGAACTCAGGTCTGTCTGTCAGATAGTGATTAGCAAAGGAAAATATGCTGGAGTGTTTAATGCCTATATTGCTTTGTGCCTTCTTGTACTATGCTTTTTCCTTTATTATCCCCAATATTCTTGGTAATATTTGGACTTTAAAATTTCCTAGATGGTCAAAATTGGGGTCATACTGGGTCCATTACCAAGATAAAAGGGGACTGGTTTTGGTCTGCAGAGGCTTAAGGGGTTGGGGACTCTCTCTCTCTCTCTCTCTCTTTCCAAGGGACACATTGGGAAGCCGTCCTGCAGGAGTCAGGCTCCTTTGGGGGCTGTAGGATATAATACCCTTGCAAGTGGACATATAAGGGAAGATTGAGTCAATGAGGGGAAGGGTGTACTTTAACACTGGTCAGCATACCATATTAAGGGACTATTGATTCTGGAACTTGACCACAATGTGGGGCGGCTCTCCAGTGTGCTTGTACATAGGGGATGTACATAGTTTGCACAGCCAGTATTGGGTTGTGTCCCTGGCTTGGCCAGGTATGTGTATGTTTGTTTGTCTGTCTGGTCTACTGAAAATGAATAAAGGTGATTTAAAAAAAAATATATATATTCTAGCCACATTCTCATTGTGCTTAGAGTAGGAAAGGGAGCAGTCCACAGTTAACTCCAGGTATTTGAAATGATCGACTTGTTCAAGTGGAACTCCTGAACAGTTTCTGATAATAAGAGGGTAGGATTTTTGTTCACTTCCAGCACTACTGAACAGCATCACCTTTTGATGTAGTTCAATACCAGTCTGCACATTCCAAACCAGTCCTCAACTTGCTTAAAAGCAAGTTGCAGTTGATTTTCAAGGTAGGGAGGGTCATGATGGGTAGTGTAGATGACAGCATCATCTGCATAAAGGAGGATCTGTTGCTTACTGGAGTGAGGTAGGTCACTGATAAAAATGCTAAAAAGATGGGGTCCCAGTATTGATCCCTGTGGTGCCCCACAGTGGATAAGCAGATGTTCAGATGTGACATTGGTGATCTTCACCTGCTGGGAGCGATCAGACGAGTAGTTTTTGAACCAGTTTGTAGTTTCATTAGCAAGGCCAGTAGATGAAAGCTGTAGTAGTAGTAGTAGTGAATGATTGACAGTGTTGAAAGCCTTTGTTAAATTAATAAAGGCTGCACTGACAAGGCTACCCTGGTCAAGCAAGTTCTGTATGATACTGGTGAATTCCAGCAAAGTGGTGGTGGTGCTGTGCCTTTTTCGAAGTTCATGCTGTTGTAGGCATTCAGTCCTGTATTTATCAAAGTATTCCATCAACTGATCCACAACAATACACTGCATTGCTCTAGACAAGGGGAGAAGGATATAGATTGCCCTATAGTTGGAATATAGTGCCTGGGCACTACTCATTTATTGGTTTATTTATTTATTGAAGTCTTGGAATTACAACCATTTCAATCAAAAACTCTTTTGCAAAGGATCCACGTCACATTTACAAAGACAGGTTGCAAAAAAAAATTACAGGAGATTAATACAGTACATTATACGTAGGATGCGATTATACTAATAATACAGTACATTATACAGTACATAAGTGCATCATAAATGAGGGTGGAGAGCATGGCAAAGAAACAAACACGGTGAGTAGATTTAAAACAGACAGGATACAAACTATTACAGGAAATTAATACAGTACATATCACATAGGATAAAAGTATACAAGTAATGCAGTGCATTATACATAAGTGCATCATAAATGAGGGTGGAGTACATGACAATGAAACAAACATGGTGCAGGCAGTGCTAGCTAACCGAGTAAACAGATAGGAAATTAAGGAAAAGAAAGGGAGACCAGAAGGAAGTCAGTTAAGGAGAGTTGTGAGACAGCTGGGGGGGGTAGGGAGAAAAGTTGAGTAGAGGGATGTGAGGTGTAGAGAAGAGTGCAGGTAAAAGATGAGCAAAGGGCAGGAGGAGAACACAGTGGGGAGGGAGAAATTAGACCAAGATAAGGTGGGGAGGAGCAGGGGGAAATTGAGAGACAAGCCTTGAGCAATCCCAGATTGACCAGTAAAGGCTAGGAGCAGTCACAACTATTCACAGAGAGTAGGTGCTGGTGAAGTTTACTTTTAACGGGGCCCAATTTAACTGTTGAGGAAACCAAAGGAGGCAGGCCATTGAGCAGGACAGGGGCCTTGTGGAAGAACGTGCTCTGCCCTAGGGATGTCTTACAGAAAGTGACTAGGTAAAGGGCCTTATCAGAGCTCCTAGTAGAATGAGGAGTAGGGGCTGGGGAGATGAGCTGCTAGACCAAGGGAGGGGAGAGTGAGGTGGTAAGTTTCTTGGCCAACAGGCAGGTGTGATAGTCAAGCCTACCCTTAAAGAGCCCCTGACACCGTTATAAAAACTTAGAAAAAATGTGAGAGTTAGACAGTTCAGTTTGTATTTCATGTATTTTCTATAATTATTTGCTTTTTTCTTTATTACCAAGGACAGCTGTACAAAAGAGGCTTACTGTTCCATAGAATTTATCTGCTCTTTCCACTATCCTACATATGACATCATAATCCAGGTTGCACCTGGAAACAAACTTCTGGTCATGGTGCTTTTCCTGGTTACCAACTTTTAAATAAAGAAATAAATAAAATAAAGAATCTCCTGTTTATGGCATCATAATTATCCCCACAGCAACAGACTGTAATGTCATAAACAGAACTGTGATGTCATATGTAGGCAAACAGCCAGAACAGATAGGGTAGTGATCCTGTTTACATGCAGATGTCCTTAGTGATAAAAAAGAATGAGAAATACAGAAATAACAATAAAATATAAACTCACTTGTGCTAAACATTACATTTTTGCAAAGTTGTCACAATGGTGTCAGGGGCTCTTTAAAGTTTAGCCAGTTCACTTAAATGTAAAGATCGCAGATATGGGTTAGCTTTGGTGCTCCCGTTGTGAAGTGACATGCTTTATTGAGGGAGAGCACTATTCTTTTAAGAGCAGTGTCAGATGCAGATCTGTAGATTACTATACCATAATCCACTAGAGATAGAACCGAGCTAGTCAATCAATAAATCAATCAATCAATCAAAAAACGTTATTTAACCAGGCATATCACCATTGAGCAAATTCATTTTCAAGGTGGTCCTAGGAAGTACAAATACATACTATACAAAATAAACAGATACAGGTGCACACTATACAATTAAAACGCATCAGAGGAGGAAACAGCAAAAAATTGCAATAATCAAGGTTGACAGTGGATAAATACAATAGAAAATAAGACATTTGCAGGTCTTGTACAAAGCTACCCATAATGGATAAATCCACCTTGCTACTGGAGGGCTCTACATAGCCACATAGTAGGTGGTAGATAGCTGTCCCTTTTTAAACATTTCAGCAACCCCTTGCAAGTACTGAGGGAATATGGAATAGCATACAGTACATGTAAAGGAAATCTTATTTTAATACAATAGAGAAAGAGGATACAATAGAGAAGATCAGATGGAGATAGATAGAAGAAGGGAGAGACTTAGGAGAAAAAAATGTGATATAGATACAGGGTAGTGCTACAATATCATATGCAGATCATAGGGATAATAGAGCTAGATTCAACAGGTGGGTATAATGAAGTCACCTATAACAGATACAAGTGACAGCCAGGTGGAGGGCATCATTTGTCAGGCAGTTGCTATGCCTGTAGAGGAGGCTGATTCTGGTGTTTACTGCTTTGGAAACCAGATTAATATGTTCTTAGTAGGAGAGAGAGGTGTCTAAGGTGATCCCAAGGTATTTAATACTCCTAACCTGCTCAAGTGACAAGAGTTGACTATTTTGGATATTTAGTGACACTCCTTTATGTTTATTCTGGTGGTTTGCAAAAAGTATTGCTGATAAGTTTACGAAAGGAGAACCAGGACTAGATTTGTGTAAAGCTATTTTGCAGGCATTGTTCAAGCATAAGGGATTCAGGGTGTCTAGAGAAAATAACTGCATCATCTGCTTAGAGGAGTAGGTTGCCAGAGCAGGACTGGGGAATGGTATTTAGAAAAAGACTAAACAGGAGCGGGCCAAGAATTGAACCCTGTGGAACCCCTGAGCAAACTGGCTTACTGGAAAAGAGGGTATCTATGATTTTAACCCTCTGGGGCCTCCCAAAGTGGCAACTAGCAAACCAGGTGGCAGCAGCAGAGGATTGGCCCAGCCCCAAGAAGGAGGCAGAGAGAAGGCCATGGTGGACCATGTCAAATGCTTTTGTTAGGGCTACGTACACAGACCCAACCAAGTGACCCCGGTCCAGAGCTTTATGTATAAAGCTAGTGACATCCAGGATGGCTGTGAAAGTACTGTGATCCTTCTTGAAGCCGTGTTGTTGGCTACACTGCAGATTATACTTGGCAAGATATTCAGAGATTTGATGATTCACTATTCTTTCAAGGGCTTTAAAAATATGGGGAAGGAGAGAAATTGGTGATAGTTACCATGGGCAGTTCTGTCACCACTCTTGTGAACAGGGGTGACTATCACAGATTTCCACTGGGAGGGAAACTGACTGAGACAGAGAGAAAGATTAAGAATTTGTTGAGGGGTGGGAGTACTGCATCAAATGTTCAAGAAAGTAATTTTAGATCAAGACAGTCGCCATTGATCTGGACTTGCCAAGACTCATAAAAGGTAGGATCTAGCTTCACTTGGAGATATTACTCTGAAGGGAGGGATGCTGATAAGGGCAGATGATGGAGGAGGGATAGAGAGATAAGTGGGGTCACTGAAGAAATTCAGAGGGAGAATAGTACTTAGATCAGTAAATGCATTATTGAATGTATCTGCTATGAGCAGTGGGTCTTGGGTAGTAACTCCATTGATATTTAATAGGGGGAGGTGCTTGTTTTACCGGTTAGGTCCTTAGGATTTTGCCAGAACTTAGTCCCATTACCCCAGGAGGAAGAAAGGCAGGTTACATAGTACTCATCTTTAGCAAATCTAATTTCCCGAGTACAGACATTTCAGGCTGCCTGATAGTGCTGTCTATCTGCAGGAAGTCCAGACCTCAGGTCCTTGTGTCAAAGGTTATCCTGGTAGGCCATTGGTTTTAAAAGGGCAGGGGTTACCCAGGGATTGTCCCATTTTTTCACCTTATGTGTCATGAAGGGGGCAATAATGTTGCATGCAGAGTTAAAAGTGGAGATAAGGTATGTAAGGGCATCATTACTGTTAGTGGCAGAGTCAAGAGGGGACCAATCAGAGTTAAGAAGGTAGGTTTGGAATTGACCAAGCATGCCATTCTTAAGGGTATGTTGTGAGGACGAAATAGGTGGGGTTTTAATGGAACCATTTGAACACTGGCAAGGGGTAGGGGAATGGTCACTTAATGAGCCAGGTAAGACTTAAGTGCAAAAAAGTCTTTCAGGACAATTAGTGAGTATAAGGTTTAAGAGAAAGCTTGTTCCTATTTTATAGTTGATCCTAGTGGGAGATGATACGACCTGTGACAAATTCAGAGCCGCAGTTGCAAACCTAAAACAAGTCATGGCAGGGGTTAACCAGTTAATGTTGAAGTCACCAAGTAGGATAACCTCGGACCAAGAGGGGAGGTGGGAAACCCAGTCCAGGACAGCATGAAACCCCAGCTTGGTGTTTAAGATATGAGTTTTCAGTGTTCTGTAGAAATGTAGCAGCACAGCTTGTGTCTAGAAATTTGTATTTATTTAATGAAATGTTTCACCAGGAAAGCACATTATGAGGAACATGTAATGTGTTGCCTTATGTCATACTTAACATTTGTGTGTGGGTGTTGATACACAGTTTTATGTGAGGTGTTTCCACATTGTTAACACCTTCCACATGGCTAGTTCCCCTCATCCAATGATCCTAGTAATAATGGACCACTTTGTCCCTCTCTCTTTCTTGGTACAGTAAAGCTTTTGGTTCTTTTTAGATGTGAAGAGGAGTTATTTCCTAAATATCCTGTTCAGAACATGTCCTACCTGTAAGGCATACCAATTTTCCTCAGAATCTTTTTCATGTCTTCACTGTGTCTACTATAAGCTCTAGAAAATGGAGTTCTATTCCCTACCTTATCTTTGCTATTGCCTCTTAGCAGTTCCTCTCTGTCATTTCTGTCACCTCCCTTGTGTCCTTCCTAACTAGGAGTCCTTTATATCCCCTGTCCATAAATCTTCCCATCATGTGATTCCTTACTTTCTTAAACTCCATTGGTTAACTACAGTTCCTTCTGACATGTATAAACTGTGTCTTTTGGATGCTTCAGATAAGCTCTGGGTCATGAAAACTGCTGTTGTATAGGATTTATTACAGTCTGTTTGTTTCTTTAACAGTGTGGTTTCCATTCCCCATTTCCTTTTATGTATCAGTAGATCTAGTAAGGCTATCATGTCATTTTGGTCGATGGTAAATTCCAAATAATCTGTTCTGCTGCTTAGAGACCTGTAAAATTGGTTGAGAGCATTTAAGTTCCCTGCTCAGGTGACAAATATGTCATCTATAAACCTTTTCCAGTTGATAATGTTGTTTCTGTAGCTGCTTGCTGTTATGTCTAGCACATGAGTCTTTTCAAAGCTCCACATTAACAAATTAGTGAAAGTCAGAGCCATAGCGTACCCCATAGATATCTCAATTTTTTTGAGCATAGTGCTTACCCTCACATGTAAGATAACTTCTTTTTAGTACTATTTTTCCTAGTTGTCAGATGTTTTCACTTGGTGGGAATGTGTCCTCCTTCTCTCTTAGTACTTCCAGCATAGCATCTTAGCTCTCTTCTTGGTATATGCTAGTGTACAAATGATTAATATCAAACATGATCAGTCTTATGTTATGCCAGTTCACCTCTCCTCTGTTGAATTACATAAATTAACCAAGTGCCCCATCCTTAATACATGTATCCTATTTAACTACTTCTGGTTGTAAGAAGAAATTGACATATTTCAATGAAGTTTCTTGAAATCCCTGATGTGATATGTTTTCCTGGTAGGTTTCTGGGATCTTTATGAACATTTGGTAGCTGGAAAAATATAAGAGTTCTATGCTTATGGCATATCAGCTTGTTTTTCTGGTCTTCTGATATCCATTGTCTGTCCCATCCTGTCTCCAACAATTCTTGTATTTCTACCATTATTTCTGGGGGTGGGAGCACCCTCTAGCCACCTATATGTGCTCTCATCTTTAAACTGTCTCTCACATTCATACTGTTTTGATGCAACTCTACCCCCTTTCTGAGTAGAGAGGGATGTGAATGAACTATAAAAGAACAAGGAAAACAAGCTGGCCCAGTGGCAATTTAGGTTGAGGCACTGGTTACTACACCTTGTGCTATGCTGGTGACCCAGGTTTAGGAACAAGCCAGGGCTTCTTGGGGTCAGCAGGGGGGAGAGAGGATTGAGCATCTGGAGGACTGCTCTCTTCTCTCTGTGGAAGGGAAACTTGTCATCTTGCTTTTTGACTGACCTCTGGCAGTGGCTGGAGGGCAGTACAGATCAGGAGGCTTGAGTCAACATCCTCACATCAGTCAGGGAGGGGGAACAGGGAAAAATAGAGGAAAATGAGCCTGGCAGGCTCTATGATTGTCTGCCGCTGCTGAGAACCATCCATGGATTCTGGATTGGGTCTCCAGGAAGGAAGAGAAGCCTGCAGCCTCCTTCCTGTCCACACCGCAGGAGGAAATCCATAGAAGAAATCCTGGGAGATTGGCAAGTGTGGGAGCAGTGGGACTGTTGAGAGAGTCCCTCCATTGGGATGGCTGAAGCTGCATGATAGGGCTCTGGAAAATAAAAACCTCTACGGAAAAAAAAGAACAAGGAAACAACCAACCAAGGCAAAATCTAAAAAACGGAGAGGGAGGGGCCCTTATACAACTGTAAGGTGGTAAAACTGTAGTCATCAAACCAGCTGATAAGTTGGGGTAGTGATTTAGGATTACCAAATATATAAATATGAATGTGAGAGACAACTTAAAGATGAGAGTAGATATAGAAAGGTAGAAGGTTATTTCAGCCCAGAAATAATAGGAGAAAAACAATCCAGTTATAGGATACAGCTTGAGTAGTGGAGGATGATTCTGATAGGCACATCACTTTCTTTAGTCCTGTTACATGAGTACATGCCATGCTACAGTAGTGCAACCAGACCACTGGATCAACACTTACTGTATTAACATGATCTCAGTTATTAATGAGAACATCTGATCAGTGTATGTGGCCTTTATATGCATTGTAGTAAAAAAATGTATTGTTTTAGACCCAGTTTAGACATAACCTGAAGGTGTTTTTTTCAGGAAATAAATCAGATTCCTTATCAACTCTTGCACTGATGGTACAAATACAGCAAGTTTTAAAATGTACAATGCCAGGATTAGAAGAACCTCATTAAACTTTTGCAAGAATTCTCTCTTGTAATGTGATGTCATGAGCCTGGAGCTAGCCCTATATGAACCAACTACATACTCAACAGATGTTAGTTTTACAGTAGGATGTGCTGCTCAGTTCAGTTACCATCAGATGTAACACATCTCATATACTGTATATACAGTGTACAGATGTGTAGCTGTGTATATAAATAAATATACAGTATATGTATAAATGGATAAATGCATAGAGAGACATATAGAAAAAGAGAGACAGACAGAGATGCAGGCAGACAGACAGAAAGACAGAGAGAGAGCGCGAGATAGATAGATAGATAGATAGATAGATAGATAGATAGATAGATAGATAGATAGGTATTTGCATAGAATAACAGTGTAAATAAAATCACAACTATCAAGGTAATTTTTGCTTCCAAAGCAATTAGAGTGAAATTCATCATAATCTCTAGGTCCTTCTTGAAAATGGGTATTTGATGCCATTGGTCATTACCCAGTCAGCACATTTTAAATACATAAAATAAATGTTCACACTAGATGATTGGTAAGCAAATCTCCTCACTGTAGTTTCTTCAGCACAGAGATTAGCAAAACTCTGGTAATACTAAAGTACCTGATTTGGGATTCATAAGAAACCTGAAAAGGAAAAGTTCAATCAAGCAGAGCACACTGTGAGTGTACTCACAGAACGGGAGCTAAAAATTGGTGAAGTCCAAGTTGTTGCTGATTTGTAGATTTTTATAATTGTTAATGGCAATTAAAAAGAACAAAAAATACCACAGCACTTTGCTTCTCAAGAAGGCTTTATCAGAAGGTGGAGCTCAGTGTTTTACAATGTGTTTAAGTACTCTAAGATTTAAAATGATAGCGCACAGATGATTTAGCAAATACAAGTTGAATACTAAAATCTAGAAGCAGCTCAAAAATACATACCTTCTCTAACAGTTTAATCCATGTCTATACAAACTATAGGTTAAAAAGATAAAAGGCACTGCTGTAAGGCGTTCTCAAACAAAATAAGCACAATAAAGCTAAATTCAAAATGAGGAGGTATAGTAATAAAATGTGCAAAGGATCACCGAATGCTGAACACTCCTAACAGATTTTTTCAAAGCATCATTATGACAGTAAAATGAATAACCCCAATATAGCAAAAAAGGAAAAAATATATATAACAGAGACATAACAAAAACACCAGTGTGCCAATAATTAGAAGTGAAACAAAGAACAAAAATATATGGAGGAAGGGGTGAAAAGTGTCCGAAGAGAACTGCAATCACAAATGATTTGCATGCAAGATGTTGACCAGAGGATCAAAAAAGTAAATATCACATTCAAAAAGTAGTCAGATTAAGTCAGTAATGAGATACTCAAATACAAAAATGATAGTGATCTGGAGTGCATAGTTTAGCAAAATTCCAACTATATCACATTCTATATATTGCTATCCTTAATGTAGAAGGACAAATCTAATCAGCAGCCTGGGAGAGGAAGGAGAATTGTGGCAGAAGGGAGGGAGAGAAGGAAGGAAAAATAAAGAAAAAAATCAATACTGATATTCTTCATGAATATAATAATACAAAACGATATATAGTGCAATTTGTGCATCCATCATAAATCAAAGAATAAAGAAAACTATAAAAAAGGGGGAGGGTCAGGTCTCGTTTCATTTTGTTCTCCTGGCTTTATTGTTTTCTTGGTGTAAATTAAATGAGACTTGTATTGTGACAGAGTTTTTACTGTGCCATCTTCGCTGTTTTACAGTTACGTTTTTCAAATATATGAAGTTAAAGTCCCTGAGGCTTGCAACATGGAAATCTTCCCAATGTATTTTTACATTCAGAATAGAAATTAATGTGTTGCAGAATTCTCAGTTTTATTAATCTAATGGTGCAACCTTTAAAGACTTTTGGGCAACTGCACCAAATTGCATATATTGTAAACTGGGTGTAGCAATTCATAAATTAACGAATTTCAAAGTGCTTAGGAAGACAGGGATTTCATCATTCCTTCCCCAGTGTGCAAAACTGACACATATTACAGTGGTCACATGTATATGAGTAACATTTTACGGGGACCAGCTGTGTGGTAGTTGGGATTTTAGGGGACACAAAATAGCTCTGGACCACTTGGCTCCCAACCTTCTGCTTTTGCATAACACCACGCTCGGTTAATTGCTCAAAACCTGAGACAATTTTTCAATAGTGCAGATGATTGTGACAATACCTCATAATGATGTGTCCAATTTTTGTTTGGGGGGTCAAGTTATATTTGGTGTTAAAGTTTACTAAGTCCTGACTCACCAAAATCCATTGTTGAAGAATAAAGAGATTTGCATGATTTTTGCACTTTGCTTTCTCATAAGCAGATTTTAACATATTAGGTGGATATCATCTTACTATAAAGCTTTTATAGAGGTCAGGTGCCTAATGGAGGCCCTGCTATTAGGTGTCTAAGATGGGCACTGTCAACTCATATGTAGAGGTGGGCAAGCTACAGCAGGCTCAAGCCTGTCTCGAGCTTAGTGCCTGGCTTGGCTCAACCTCTAAGTAATTGAGAGCCAAGGTCAAGCTAAGCCAGTTTTGTTCAAAGTAAGCATTTCCATCAGCCTGAGCAGTTAGTGTAGTGTCTGACATATTCAACTCCTATGTAGAGAACAGCCTGCAGTAGCCAAGGCTCAGCTCATGTCTTTGCTCATAGAGTCAAGCCAGATCCCTGGCTTGGCTCTGGCTTGATTCTAAGTAAAACATTCATGGCTTGCTCACCTCTACTCGTAAGAGCAAGCTACCTGAGGTGCTTTTATGAAACCCTTTTATTTCCAGCTTATTGATGGATGTGCAAATCAGAGTAAGATCATGAAAATGGATCCTATTTTGTGGAAATTGAATGTGGATTGCAAATTATATTCAATCACATTCAAAAAGTCAACAAATTTCTTGGCTTCTTCCTCTGAACCTCTCCAAATACAAACAACGTAACTGATGTAATAACCTCAGTACTTGATGCTGGCTGGAAAGGACTAACTATTGGGCCATGGATGACTCTATACACCCACCAGCCAAAGAATATATTGGTGTAGGACAGATTCATCAGTGCCTATATGGAAATTTTGCAAATTTAGAGTAAGCAGAGTCACAATTGTGAGAAACTCAGAAACCTCTTGCAAGAATTCTCTCTTGCATGGTGGAGGTCGTGTGCCTGGGGCTGGTTCCACAGGAAACAACTACACATTCAGTGGATCTTAGCTTCTAATGGGGTAAGCTATTCAGTTCATTTCCCATGCCCAACAGTTTGTATACAGTATATAACTGTACATTAGGGTTGAGTAAGCTATTTGTTAAATCTCAATTTGTGCACCTTGATAACTCATCCCCTGTTCAACTAATTCACATGAAATGTACTATAGCAGCCATAGAGTTTGTACAAGGATCTTAGTATCCTGAAAATTTTGCTGCATTGGGTTCAGCAGAGGCCAAGTTATAGAGGTGCGAATAAGCATTAAATGTGCCAAAATGAAGACTATTTTTGCTCAACAATAATTACAATCTGATAGAGTTTGACCTAGTTTGTGTGCTTTTGTGGGGGTGCTCATTACAGGATCAATGAACAACCTGGCACAATGTAGGAAGGCAGCTGCAAAGGCCAACAAAATGCTGGGTTGTATTGCAAGGGGTATATCCTTGAGGAGGGAGGAGGTGATTCTGCTACTGTATAGGTCATTAGTTAGACTGCACCTGGAGTACTGCGTGCAGTACTGGCACCCATATCTGAAGAGGACACTAAGTTACTGGAGGGTGCAGTGCAGGGTGACAAAGATGATCAAGGGGCTGGGGGACTTATCATATGAGAAGAGGCTGAGGGAGTTGAACATGTACTCACTGGAGGAGAGGAGGGACAGGGGGGACATGCTTGAAACCTTTAAGTACATGAAAGGAATAAACAAGACAGGTACAGAGGGGCCATTCAAAGTAAAAGAGGGGAGGGACAGCAGGGGCCATGATATGAGACTGGAGGAAGTAAGGTTCAGGGGAGCTGAGGAGACACTTTTTTACAGAGAGGGTGGTGGCTGGGTGGAATGCGTTACCTGCAGAAGTGGTATCCAGTAGAACAGTGGACTGCTTCAAAAGGGGATGGAACAGGACAAGGGGAGGGTCAATGAAGGGGAAAGGTGGTAGGGAGGGGCAGCTGCAGAATAAGGGGTGCTAGCTGCACATTCGAGCAGACTTGATAGACCTCTAGGCCTTTATCTGCTGGCAAATTTTGTATGTTTGTATATTTATAAATGTGGTCAGTTGATGAAAATACAGTCACAGCCAAAGACATGGCCAGATATTTCCTGACATTTATGTGATATTTCTAGAGAAATCTCCTGCTTTCTCCATTTACATATTAGAGGCAGCAGAAAGAAACTCTTTAGAAATTTTGTAAAATATCTGGAAATATCTGACCATGTCTGTGGCTACTTGTACATGTGTGTCTGAGTGTGTTGAGCTATAGATATCATCATAAGGCGGTGCTTGACCCTGTAAACTGCACCTGTTTTTGTTTAAACAGCATTTCTTCAGTGGGGGCAGGGCTATGTGTCAGAGCATAGCCCCAATCCTGCTGAATGAAAAAAGCATGACATTTTCTCAGTGAGAGCCATTACCGCATTGTGCTAAGCATAAAAATGGTCCATTACCTTTTTAGAGGCAGACACAGGGGTGCCCAATCCCCAGTGCTAGCTAAAGAATTAATAATGGACCTTGCACCATGGTGTTGCTCTCCCCTGTTGTCAGTTAAAACCTCCCATCTGTTATAGCATACCATCTCCCTGCCCTCTGCCACATGTATAACTTACACCGGGGTGACCAATGCCTGATGCAAGTCCAGACTCCCCCCCACTACAACCATGTGTAACACAGGGGTGCCCACTCCCGATGCAGCTAAATATCAAGCTGACTCTGGGGTGCCCAATCCCCAGTGTTGGAACTTCTAAAAGAAATGTCCCTCAGCATTTATTTTTTGAAATACCCTAAAATGAAAAAAAAAAAGAGGAAACTAGGTACACTGTAGGTGTGATCAGTGCATTTCCAATGCATTTTGAACTTTTACTCATACAGTAACTTGGTCATTTTTATGTTTGCTTGCACGCATGTGCAAGAAACGTAGTGCCATCATCGGAGATTTTGGAGGTGTGTCACCTCCTCCTCCAATTCAGTCAGTGTGCTGGCAGGCGCGGCCCCTGTAAGCCAATGCATTTTGGAACTATGACAGGCTCCAAAATGCAGTGGCACTCTGATTGAAAGGGGAGCTACGCTGGAGTGAGCAGCGATAGATAAGGCTGCTCACGCACAGCTCCACCCCACAGATGCCACTTGGTGTCGTGCCCCTTGCGCACTGCTATAACCGACAGGTGCCCAATCTCCATCGGCTGTGCTGTTCCCTCCACCTCCCCCCGCAAATGCTTACAAAATACCAAGATGGGTGCCCACCCCAGCGTGGCAACTAAACATATAGCCGACCGGGGTGCCCAATCCCCCATCGGCTGCACTGTCCTCCCCCCAGTAGTTAGTGTCATGCTGGGAGCCAACCCCAGCATGGCAAGCAATTCGTAGGCCAATGGGGTGCCCAATCCCCCGTCGGCTGAATGGCTGCCCCCCAACATCCTTGTGCCATGCTGGGAGCCCACCCCAGCTTAGCAAACGTCCCACATCGTCCGTTTTTTCACCTGTGAAGAAAAAGCGGTCCCCAGATCTCCCTGCCCCTCCCACAATCTGCACCGACCCACCGCGCACCCAGCCTCCCCACTCCCCCCCACCCCATACTTACCTCCAGACCTCGGCGCGATGATCTTCGGTGGACCGGGAACACGTCTGCACTCTTCAAAGGCGACCGCGAACTGAGGAAATGCCGGTAAGCTGTATAATGGGCTAGATAGGGGGGTTTCAACTTTATTGCATATCTCAGGCATTTTTTTGAATTTTTGCACCAAATTTTCAACATGGGGTTTTTGGGACCCCTTCTCATGATTGATGTCACTGTCATGGCATTATTCAGGCCCGAAGGGTGATTTCACGCAGTGACTGCGAAATCACCTTCGGACCTGAATAATGCAATGACAGTGACATCAATATCATGAAGAAGTCTCAAACCATATTAATTTGGTTATAAATCCCAAAAATGACTGTTTTATAGCGTGCATTGCACAGTTCTTTTTATATTCTATCCCTGATGTGGATTCTGCATTGCATTTTTTCATTACTGAGTTTACACATGTTTTGGACCAGTTAGCTCCCCTTGTTAAAAGAAGGGTCCGAGGGAAAACTTATGGGTGGTTAACACCTCCTTTGATTAAACTTATGAGACAACGAGACAAGGCCTGGAAAACGTATAAAATGAACCATTCTGCTTCTGGTTATCATGCGTATAGGACTTTAAGGAACCAATGTAAGGCTAAGATAAGGAAGGCTAAAACAGACTATATTCGTCATAAACAATGTGAAGGGTTATCTAACGCTACTACTTTTTGGAAAACAATTAATAATTTCATAAGGCCTAATGTTTGTCAACCAGGTTCAATGAGGTTGAATGGTGACTTGTTGTCTTGTCCACTGAAGATAGCTAACGAGTTTAATTTGAAATTTACTACATTGTCTGATTCCTTTAGTGACCAGTCCAGGTGAACTACTTGGGATTGACTGAAGATTTTACAGTTAATCCTAAACTGTACTTAGGACTACTACTCCGAAGGAGGTAGAGATTGTTGCATTGTATTAAGAGGGACAGCTCAGCTGGTTCTGATGGCTTATGTCCTAGTTTATTGGCGGATGCTGGCTCGGTTATAGCACTTCCAGTTAGTATTATTTTCAACTTGTCTTTTGTTACAGGTACTATACCTAATATATGGAAACATACTTTGGTCACTCCTATATTTAAATCTGGTTCACAACATGAGTTTTGTAACTACAGACCTATTTCTATCTTGTCTGCTTTAGCTAAAGTTCAGGAAAGAATAGTTTACAATCAGTTGATTGGGTATGTGGATCGCTTTGGATTATTGTCTCAGAACCAACATGGTTTTAGAAAGGGAAGGAGTACTGAGACTGCCTTGGTCGAGTTCACGAACGCGGTACTTAATGGCATGGATAAAGGGTGTCTGACGGGTGCCGTGTTCGTGGACTTGACCAAGGCATTCGACTCAGTTGATCACCAATTGTTGATTTCTAGACTTGGGTCATTGGGAGTTGGTGAGTCTTTCTTGGACTGGACGAGGGATTATTTAACAAATAGGTTTCAAAGGGTTAAATATAGGGGTGCTGTATCAGACTCTGTAATGGTTAAGTGTGGGGTTCCACAAGGTTCTATTTTGGGGCCACTTTTGTTTTCTTTGTTTTTTGATCAACTAGTAAGTGTGATTAATAATGCTTCTCTAACACTTTACGCTGACGATGCAGTAATTTATATGCAGGGTTTGTCATTTGGAGATCTAGGTGTTTCTTTAACAGAGGAAATGTGCAATTTTCAGTCTTCACTTATGGCCTGTAAATTACTCTTAAACAAATCTAAGACAAAGGTGATGGTTTTTGGTACCCCACCTAGACTGAGATCTGAGGTTGGTACTTTGGAAGTTAAATCTCTTGATGGATTACTGTTTGACTATGTTGATACATTTCAATATCTTGGGGTATTACTAGATTCTCATCTAAGTTATGAATCTCATTTTTTGAGGGTTACCTCAAGAATACATTGTAGATTAGGTTCTTTGTACAGAATCCGTTCATTTCTTATTCCTGAGTCTAGGCTGGTTATTTCTAATTGCTGCTTACTTCCTATTGTGAACTATGCAGCTATGATTACTGACACTGCTTCTGCGACAGTGATTTCAAAGAAGTCCACTTTACTTCACTTGATAGCTAAGTTTGCTTTAAATTGTTCTAAGTCATCTCATCATTGTGTGATTTTGAAAGAAATGGGCTGGTTACCGGTTTCATTAAATTTCCAATACTGTGTGGCCAAGTTCATATATAAAGTTATGGACTCTGGAATTCCACATAGTATTTCAAAGTTTTGAGACCATATATTGATGGTCATTATTCTAGACATAGGTCAGACAGTAGGTTTCTCAGATTCCTTTATGAAATCTAAAAGTGGACAAAGATCCTTTGCTTATATTGCTCCATTCATTTGGAATGAAATTCCTCAAGATATTAGGTGGTTGTGTTCTGTCAAAAGTTTGCCGATGCATTAAGGATGTATTTGAATCTCAATTTAATTGTAACTGTTTTTTATGAATTTTTTACAATTTTATACGTAACAAAGACATTTTTGTCTGCAATTTGCTGCATTGTATATGTATGTTTGATTATGTATTGTCTGTATGCAATATATGTGGGTCGCACCTGTAAAAGGAACTTGTTTCCAGTGTGCTTACCCGTTAAGCGAATAAACAAACAAACAAACAAACAAACAGTTCCTACGCAAGCTCGTAAGTTCATGAATTTTCAATATTTTCACTCTAGATTTTCAACATTACCATTATACCACACCTTCTTATGGGTAGTACAGCTGTCATTTTTCACATCTCACCCAAAATGTGTTTCCGCCCATGTAGCGCACAATGGCACAGTCGGTGTGCGAAATCAATGTACGGGACAAATTAAGAAAATCACAGTGACACTGTTCATGAGTAGACATCTTAAAATGGCTATGTTGAAAATTTGGTGAAAAAAGTCCTAAAAATGACTGTTTTACGAGCGTGCATTGCGCAGTTCCTATGCACACTCGTAAGGGCATGAATTTTCAATATTTTCACTCCAGATTTTCAACATTGCCATTTTACCACACCTTCTTATGAGTAGTACAGCTGACATTTTTCACATCTCACCCAAAATGTGTTTCCGCCCATGTAGCGCACAATGGCGCAGTTGGTGTGCGAGATCAATGTACGGGACAAATTAAGAAAATCACAGTGACACTGTTCATGAGGTGAGGTCTTAAAATGGCTATGTTGAAATTTGGTGAAAAATTCCTAAAAATGACTTTTACGAGCGTGCGTTGCACAGTTCCTATGCATGCTCGTAAGTTTGCAAATTTAATATTTTCACTCAGATTTTCAACATATCCATTTTATTAAACTTCCTTATGAATAGTAGAGCTGCAATTTTTCGTATGTCGCCTAAAATGTGTTTTCACACATGTAGCGCATAATGGTGCTTTGGTGCAACGAGAAAGCAATGTTTAGGACAGATTAAGAAAATCACAGTTACACTGTTCATGAGCAGAGGTCTTAAAATGGCTATGTTGAAAATTTGGTGACAAAAGTCCATAAAATGACTGTGTTATGAGTGAGCATTGCACAGTTTCCACACACCCTCGTTAGTTCATGACTTTGTAATATTTTCAGTCCAGATTTTCACCAGTGGCATTTTCCACACTACCTTATGAACAGTACAGCTGCCATTTTTCACAACATGGCGAAGTGTGTTTTCACACTTTCAGTACAGAGATGCGTGGTCGCTGTGGGAAATCATTGTTCGGCACAGATAAAGAAAATCACAGTGACACTGTTCATGATCAGAGGCACCAAAATGCCTGAGTTGACAATCTGCTGTAAGAAATCCCCAACCTAATTATATTACGGGTGTGCGTTGCACAGTTTCTATGTACGCTAGTGACTTCACCATTTTTTAAATATTTTTACCACACATTTGCAAAATAGCCATTTTTACACCTCCCCATGAAAGAGTACAGCTGTCATTTTTTACATCCTGTTCGGAATATTTTTGCACCTGTGTTGCTAAATGCCGTAGTCACTGTGCATAAGCAGCTTTCCGCTAACAAACTGATATTCCCCCTGTTCATGAGGTGGGGTCACAAAACAAACATGTTGAAAATTTGGAGTGAAAATACCAACAAATGCCTGAGGTATTAGGCTTTTCAACAATAACGCCCGACCCTATAGAGAATGACAGGCATCAGGGGTGTGACTTGGGATTCTTGCCTGTGATGCTCATACCATTCCACACCCTGCAGTCACTGAGAGGCATCGAGGTATGCCTTGGACTCTTCAGCCCCAAAGTTCATCCCATTCTCCTACACTGCACCCATCTCACTGTACTTCCTAATGGAATGGGGTGTGCATAAGGGCCAAAGATCCCAAGGCATACCGTGACACTTGTCAGTGTCTGCAGGGTGGGTGTGGTGAAATGGCGTGGCCATTATGCCTGATGACCCAAAGGCACGGCCCAATGCCTGTCCGTATCTGCAGGGTGGTGGCGGAGTTGGCTTCAGTTCAATACTTCACTGCCATTCCTATTATGCAGCTGTCTAACTCCTACACTACCAATCCCAATGCCAGCAAGCAAACATTCGGCATTGACAAATGCTTGTTTAACATCTTTCCCCAATCTTTTCAACACAGCCTGTTGCAGACATGAACTAATAATCAAAGTAGGTGACATTTTTCAAATTTGTACAAAAGCTGATTTATTTATTTGCTTTTGTTAATGGGGTAAGCACACTAGACAGCCAAGTGCCTATTTTCAGGTGCAACCCGGTATCATAGCCACTCAACAAAATCCCCTTTCAGACAGGAATTGAATAATTTACCCTTCCAGATTTATGAGGTGGGGTCCCAAGCAGACCATATTGAAAATGTGAGGGAATAACATGGAAAAATGACAAAGTTACGAATAAAATTTAAAAGAAAAAAACTATATTGAAAGTGAGGGGTCAAAATGTGAAAAAAAAAAAAAGTATGAAGAAATGTGCATAGGACCAACCACTGGCCCAGTGGATAGCATGTTGTGTTCCTATGCCAATTACTCCATTTCAGGGACAAGCTCAGGAAGCCATTTAGGCAGTATGAGGATTGGGGCCGGCATTGTTGTGCACCACTGCTCCTATCCTGGGAAGAGCATGTGCAGTGTTCTGCCACTCAGATGACACCATGTGACAGGCCAGAGAGCCTTCCCTCACAAGTGGTTGATGTGCATGTCAAGGCCTAAAGTGGGTTGACATGAAAAAAATGGGCCTCTAAGTATCTATGGAAAAAATGGGACTCGAAGTATCTCCACTATTGTGAACTGCACCAATGATGATACGATTCTGCTATCACAAAAACAAGGGGAATTCATTTCAGAAAACTAGGTTAATGCAGGCATTAGGGTTGAACTTCGCAAAGTGCATAAAGTAGTGAAATTAAGTAAATTAGGGGTTTGAGGCTCTGGAGTCTTGGCAAATCAGTGTGTGGTGTTCATGAGGATTGTCAACCCTAATGCTTACCCCCTTCCCTGAGCAACCAAGGTCAGACATGTCATGGGCCCTGTGTGAAGAAAACTATGACCAATTCTATTGGCAACATGTGGTAAGTCTTACTTCTCTACCTCCAAAGAGTATATCATTATAAGATACTGGTTTTGGAGCGGTAACTGGTGTTTTGAAAAGAAGGCTATGGGCTGGGGAGGCAGGAAGGGAGTTAAGATTGACAACCCCAAGGAACACCCCACCACTGATTTGCCATGATTTCTGAGCCCCGAAACCCTAAATGTTTTTTTTATTTCCCTACTTTTATGCTTTGTGTTATTCAGTCTTAATGACTGCATTAACATAGTTGTCTTGTAATGAGTATAATACAGTATAACCTCATTTATCATACTTAGGGGGAGACACCAGTTAATTTGGGATTAACAAGGTTTGCAAAACCAAGAGTCCTATTAAAATGAATGGACAATGAAGTTTGCGGTTTTGCTCTACAATGAAATACAGTAGTCACAAACTAAGCAAACATTTTTGTTAGCATAGATAACAGTTTATTTAATAAAAAAACACATTTTATTGATAAAATAAATTCAAATAATCATAAATAATGTAGAAATAAAGGGAAACCTCGATGTGAAATAATCTGAAATCACATGCTGCTTGGCACTTGCATTTCTTTGTTTTAGTGCTTTCTGTTTCAGCTGTCTCAGCATGGAGGTCATGGTGTTAGACTGAATAATCCAGAGGTTCAGTAAATTGAGAGGTGTGCAAATTGAGGTTGTATAGATAGATAGATAGAGAGGGTAATGTATAGGCATCGATGAAATCCCACTCTATTATCACTTTGGGTGGTTGCCCTGACAACTTAGATAAACCTTGGCAGCGCATTTACTAACATACTAAAATGCCAGCAGAATAGGCCTAATGGTCTTCCGTGTCTGCTCGCTTGGTCAGCCCCCACCCTGGGTGCTGACCTTGCTGCCCCCCTCGCCCTCTCTGGCTTCTCCTTCCCAGTTCTGGATATTCTTGCTGCATTGGATTTTGCTTCCAGAACCCTTCCACTGTGCCCTCCCACCCCTCCCTGAACCCCTCCACTGTCTCTGCCTCCACCAACCCCCTAAGCAGCGCATTCCATGGCTCCACCACTCTCTCAGTGAAGTAGCACTTCCTCCTTTCTCCCTAGATCTTCCCCCTCGCTTTCACCCCTTGCCTCTAGTGGCCCCTCCTCCTTCCTTCAAGCACCCTGACTGTTCCTCCCTATTTACCCTCTTCATGTACCTGAAGACCCCTCATCATGTCCCCCGTCCCTTCTCTCTTCCAATGTGTATATATTTAGCTCTTCGAGCCTCTCCTCATAGGTCCTGTCCCCAAGCCCCAAATCATTTTGGTTGCCCTCCTCTGGACCCTCTCCAGGAGGTTAATGTCCCTCTTTAAGTGTGGCCTCCAAAACTGCACGCAGTACTCAAGGTGCGGCCTCACCAAGCAGTTATACAGAGGGAGTATCACTTCCCTCCTTCTGGAGGTGATCCCCCTAGCGATGCATCCCAGCATCCTGTTGGCCTTGGCTGCTGCCCTCCTACAAGTCTCAGAGTTGTTCATCTTGACATCCACTACCACCCCCAGGTCCCTCTCAGCCATCGAGACTTGTAGCATTTCCCCCCTCCGGTTGTACACTTGGCCCGGGTTCCTCAGCCCCAGGTGAGTACCTTGCATTCCCTGTATTGAACCTCAGCTTCCACTTTCTAGACCATCTTTCCAGAGCCTCAGGTCCCCTGTGAGGCCACCTCCCCTCCTCCCCATCCATCACCCCCCAGTTTGGAGTCATCTGCAAAGAGGCTCATCTCCTCCTAATTCCTGTCCTTATGTCAGAGACGTAGGCGTTGAGCAGAAGGGGCCCAAGGACTGATCCCTGTGGGACCCCACTAATGACCCTCCTTGGGGATGAGACTATCCCACCAACTATGACCCTCTGGGTCCGGTCCTGGAGCCAATTGCCTATCCATCTGATCATCTGGTTCCCCACCCCCATTTCTTCCAGCTTATCCAACAGGCCCACGTGAGGAACAGAGTCAAATGCCTTGCTGCAAATGCCTCGAGAGGTTTTCTTAAGTTGTCATTGAAACCATAAGAAGTGAGAATAAAGTGTTTGATCAATGCACATATATTGCCTTTTATAGTGTATGGGCATTGGTCCCTTCAGTTTCAACAAAAAATACAATTTCTAGACTGGATCCTGTAATTTTAGTCACTCACCACCACTCTCTCCAGGTCCAGCTGTAACTACTGTGGCCTGCTCAATAAGACTAGCAGTTCACAGAATGCACATGCACAGAGCGCTTCTTGCTGTTATACCATCAATGTGATGTGCCCACAATGGTATAATATCATGATGTTACATCGAGGGTATAACAACATTATAAAAAGATGAATGTTGATGGTTTACAATGTTCCACCATAAATGATAGCTAGATAGATAGATAGACAGATAGATAGATAGATAGATAGATAGATAGATAGATAGATAGATTGATTGATTGATAGATAGTAATTCTTCTATTGTTCGATCAAATTTAAAAGATCATTACAAAAGTAATAAAAATACATAAAACTCATTGGCCCAGATATTCAAACTGCACCCAAAAAGTGTGCAACAGCAGGAGCAAGCGCAAGTCCACTGCACCCATGTGCAAGAAGTGCGATATTGAAAAACTGCGCAGGCCAAGATGTGCCTATGGCTGATGACTGAATATTGCACCACCTGCGCCATAGCGTAACTAGGGAGGTGCAGCTGAGCATATATGATGCACCATAGCGCAACAAGGGATGTTCGGCTGAGCAGTCCAGATGCACCACAGCACAACCAGGGATGCCCCCTGCAGCAGGGCAGCAATGCAACAGCACAACCAGGGATGCAGAGGCCCAGCACCCATGCAACAGATGGGCAGAGGAACATGAAGCAGAACAGACATCATCCCCCACACCCCATGCACTGCACAACCAGGGGAGAGCTGGAATAACTACTGGCCCATGGATACCAGCAACCAACTCACAGCTGGGCCATGGTGCCCCAACACACCCCCTAACAAGCTGTGACCGGCACACAAGAAGGGCCGACCACCCCATACCACACCATTCCACCAATGCAAAGCACACCCTGCACCATGATCCCCATACACCCTGCCCAGGAGTAGTGTCCAACAGTGCAGGACACCCCATGCATGCCACCACTCCCACTGTGACAATGCAACCCTGTGCACCATGAAGCCATGCAAGGCAGCCCCACCATGAGCACCCTGCAGTGGGCAGCAGCAGACAGTGATGCAACAGTGCCACCCTGCATGTCCCCTCCAAGGTACAGCTGAGAGACCGACCATGCATCAGCACACAAGGTACCCCACATGCAACAGCGCATGCCCTGGACCCCACTTCCAGTGGTACAGCACCCTGCACACCCTCCCAAGGACACATCCCGTCCCAGCACTGGCCACAACAGCCAGCGCAGACACGCACAGTGTAGCATGGAGGCATGCACCACACAGGATGCAACACAGTGCATGGACAAACACCCACCCGTACCCAAGGGCACACCAACACAGGGACACAGTAGCAGGGCAACCAAGCCACTGGTGTGTGGCCATGGCTGATGTGTACACATGACCAGCACCCCTACATTGCACAGGTGTGTCAGCCACCCTGCACAGGCACCATGAAGCTGTATGCCACCAGCATGCTGCCAGAGCACAAGTGACAGACACTGGAACACATCCCCTGCAACAGACACAAGTGACAGCATGGATGGAGGACAACAACAGCGGAGGCCACAGTGCTACTGGAGGTAGACGTGCAGCATACTGGTGATGGCAGGCAACCTGGCATTGTACCGGGTACAGTTGTTATCCAGCATGGACAGCCACCACTGACATGCCAGCAGACCGTGCATGTCAGCTGCACAGGCCAGGGACGGTCTGACAAGGGTGCCATGCACACAGTGCAGGCTCCGTGGACCACTGCACACAGGCATCCAGTGCACAGAGTACAACACACAAACTACAGACAGTGACTGATCCCCCTGCCCACACCATAGGCGGTTTGCTTCTGTACACATGCCCATGTGTGCACCACCCCCTGACGCCATGCACTCCACTGCAGCTGAGCACCTGTAGCCCACTGCAAATCAGATACCACCACAGTTGTCATAACAAAATGCATATATTTAAAAGATATCAAGAAAAAACTATTTACAATTATTTACAAGAGGGGGAAGGGCCACATAACAGGTGGAGGCAGGGAAGAGGCAGGGATGGACATATGGGAGAGGGAAGAAGGGGTGTGAGGGTGGGTCAAAGGGGGGAAGGTGGTAGTCGGGGCATGGGGACATCAATAGCCACCCTGGTCCTCCTCTTCCTGATGCCGATGTGAGCTTCTCCATCTCCTCCTGACCCCGTGGCAGTGTATGCACTGAAGGAGCTGCAATCTCTCTCTTGCTACCTGCAGCAGCTCATGAATTCCCTGCTGTATTTGCAGAAGTCGCCAGCCACCTAGTACGAGGGAGCAGAGTCAATAGGTGTGACTGTCCATCCCCCTGCAGCCCACCCATTGTGCATGGCATACAGCCATGTGACACGCCCTTGTGATGGTGTGCGACCACCCACAGTGACCATGTCCACAAGACCTGCCCACCCAGGCAGCCACAGCCATGTGGACCACTGCACACACCCACCGCCCATGTCCTGCACAGCACCACCATGGCCATACAGTGACTTGGCTATGCGGTGTGAAGGCAGTGCCACAGCCAGGTGCCCGGTGCACACATGGACCACCATTGACACACTCCCAGACATGCAGTGCCACTGGACAGCACTGACTGTAACAAGTTGCGTGCATGGCAGTGATGTCAATGGATGGTGGCCATGCCCCACTGCCCACCCAGTTATACAGCATGCAATAGTAATCATGGATGTAAGGCACTCACCATCATCAGGCTGGTCTACGCGCCGCAGACCACCATCACCCATCTTGTCCCTCTGATCCTCCATGCGATGCCTCATGTCCCTGTTGCACCGCCGTTCTTCTGGCCCTAAGGTGCAAACATGGAGAGAGGAACATCAGTACAATTCAGTAGCAAAGTCCCCTGCCCCCATTTGTGTGCAGTCCCACACAGCCATACCCATCCACTCCACACCCCGATACCACAACCACAGCCAACACCGGATGCCCCCCATGTGCCGGACACATGTAACCGTGATACCCATATGGACGATAAAAGTGTATGGATGTTGCACCTACCTGGCTGTGACATTGTGCCCCTCCTGGCATGTGCCACAGGCTGGCAAGCAGGTCTGGGTCCCTGTGCCTCAGGTCCCCATAATGGTGGCTGCACTGCTCTGCCACCCACCCCCTACTGGTGGCCTCCTCCAGGACGTCGGCCACCTCCTGCCAGACTGCACTCCTGGCCCTGTCTAGGGGTGTCTCTCCAAACAAAGTCCCAGCAAGGGGCTCAACTACCACCACCAGGTTGACGAGCTGTACCTGGCTCCAAACCACAGCAAGCCTCTGCGCCATCTCTGCTGTCTGGTGCAAGCGAAATGGCACTCTGCAGCACGGTCCTGCCACATGCAGATGCTGCATGGTACAGCGCTGCCATTCCCTATTGCGCTGTCACCAAACAGCGCGATAGTGGTGCATCCATGCCTGACGCATGCGCATAGAGGGCAAAGGTCAGGCACAGGGTCAAGGGTCTCTGGCACACAGACAGCCATAGTGTGATTGGAACCCAATGCATGTAGTGTGATTGGGTGCCTGTGTGCCACCTCCTGTAGTGGCCTACAATGCTGTTGCCCCAGTGCGCCTACGATGCCCCAGTGCCACAGTGCCATATAGGTGAACAGCGCTGTAGTGCCACTGGCACAATGGTGGCCATGCCCTGCATTGCCTCCCATGCACAGCACGTCAGCAGCATGGCAGGCGCCTGAGTCATCAACCCGGGCATGTGCAGTTAGATGTGTACTGCGCATGTCACAGAACTGTGCCCTTGGCTCAGCACGTTCAACACAATTGTCCAAAGCGCAATGGCGCGATATTCAGCTGGCATATGCAGATCATCTAATCAGCCATTCAATGGCACAGTCACTGCATTTGCATCCACTTAAAGATGCGCCTCACCTCATTTGCATGGGTTGCGCTATAAAAATGTGACATTGGGCTGCATTGGCCATAGTCGGTTACTGCAGTCTATTGCGGTGAGTGGCATGCTGTTTGGGAGTGCGGACTGTGGTGTTTGGGACATGCATGGGACTGCACAGTCACAGGTAACACCTGTCATTCTCACAGGATGAATCATGACCGAACGTGTGGTGGAGGAAGAGGAACAGAGTTGTGGGAGGAAGAGAAGGCCAAACTTTACAAAGGCCAAGACAGATGCCCTGTTTGAGGCCTACCTCGACCATGAGCCACTTCTCAGCGGATGCCAGGGAACACCACAGGCCCATGCTGCTGCATGAGAGGAGGTGGCGAGTGCTGTCAACCGGCATGGCAGCCACCAGCGCTCCATGCAGGAGTGCAAAAAGAAGATGGGCACAGACAGGTGGAGGATTAAAGAGAAGGTGGCTGCCATCAAGGCAGCATGGTCTGCAACTGGTGGGGGACAGCCGTAGGTGCAATGCCTGACCCCACAGGAAGAACAGGTTGCTGGCAGCATGCAGCGTTGCACCATTGAGGGGTGTTTCAGGTGGTGGATTCCAGACGGATGGTAGCCCGTCACTGCATGTTAGGTCATGGTCTGTCTATTGGGGGGGACAGAGTAGGTCACATGCAGTAATGCTACTTTTTTTCCCTTACAGCTCCTGAGCATCTGCATGGGTCAGCAGTGGTGGGCTTCCCCACTGAGGCCAGTAACATGGAGATGGAGGAGGGCCAGTCCATCTCCACAGGAATACAGTGGTCAGGGTGACAGTGGTCCCGCCTGGATGTCCAGACTGATGTTGGTGGAGCAGGTGCGGAGGAGGCCCTGCCTGTGTCCCAGCATGCCAGCGTCCAAGGATGCCAGCTTGCTGAGACTCGGGGCTGGTGCCGGATCCATCACCAATGATGATGGAGCTAACGTCATGGGCAGTGACACGTGTGTGCCACAGGATGACCACACAGCAGGTGACACTGCAGCCATGGCTGTAGGTGGTGCCACCATAGAGGTCTGCGTGTTATCACAGTCCCAGCCTGTGCTTGTCTGCACCAGTGGGGCAGCACTGGTGTGTGTCCAGGACAGTGGGACTGTTGGGGCCACAGCAGTGGCACCATTGAGCGCTGGAGAGTGGCAGCTGGAAGGGCAGCATCAGCAGTTGGCCAATGACCATGGGGGCACAGTGTTGGGGGTGGCGTCAGTGCATCACCTATGGACATGTCCAGGCCTGGCCCTGGTGTGCAGCGCCCACCCTCAAGGGGTGATGAGCATCAGGGCTGTGAACACCCTGAGGGACAGCATGCCAATCAGGCAGATGACCTCTTAGATGAGCACACCCACATACTGCAAGCATCAGTCAATCAGCAGATGTGGCTTGTGATGGCAGTGGATGCACTGAGTGCGGTTCTGCACCAGGCAGAGGAGCAGTGCAGCAGAGACACTGCTCTGCTCCTGGTGGGGATGGACCGGTTGTGGGAGGATGTGACCGCTGCCATTGACAGGTAGACACAGGCATTTATAGCTGTCGTGGCCACAATGGGCACACAGTTATTTGCTCATGCATCACAGACACCATGCAGTGCAATGTCCACCCCCCATTCCCGGCATCATGTGACACCATCCTTGTCAACACTGGGTTCAGCTGTGGGCATCCCAAGCACACCTGGCACAGGCATGTTCGGTGTGCTGCAGACCCCTGCACGAGCATGGTCGTGTTCACATGGTGGAACCCCTTGGGGACTGTCTGTGTCATCCCATGAGGCCAGTGGTCAGCCTGTCACTGCTGGCAGGTCTCAGTGGGGCTGCCCACGCATCCGTGGTGGCTGTGGCACTGTGGCACATGACTGACCTGTCTTCCAGCATGGCTACTGTCTGATGCTGCCCTGTGTGCATTGTGTCATTCAGTGGGCAATGCACGGGTGGGGTATCCAGCCCTGCACGCACACACACACATTCCATCTGCACACCCTCCCAGCTGCTGTCCGCTGTTGCATGTGCATGATGATACCTGCATTGTGCTGTACACCAGTGTGCAATGGTGCCCAGCATCTGTCACATGCACAATGACAGGCAGTGGGCTTGGTGGTCTGTGGACATGTGTGTGGCTAGGGGTGGCAGTCTGGGTCGGCGTGCCTCCTATCCTTTGTGCATGTCTTGTGAGGTGTGTGTGTGTGTGACTACATGCCATGTAGACCTCGCCCATCCCTGGCGGTGTGTGCGGTTCCATGCTTGACCACTTCCCTTGACGGCATGCACCCCTGGTGTGTGTCCATGTGTGTTTGGCGGGTTGTGCCTTTGCCACTGGTGGTTGCACATGGCCCCATGACTTACCTGGGTTGGCTGAAGTGCTCCTCTGTGATGGTGTCCAGGTGCAGCTGTGCCAGCCGGAGCAGTCGGGAGTCCCATCGCCCAAGGGGGGCTGCCATCCCTATCGTCACTGGCGCCCTCAACATCCCCATCACTGTCCCCCTCTTTGACCTGTACAGCTATCCCACAGTCATTGGCTATTTTGTGCAGGATGCAACAGGCCAGGAATAGCATGCAGGCCTTTGAGGGACTGTACTGTGGGCACCACCGGAGGTGTCCAGACAACAGAAATGTGCCTTCAGCATCCCGAACACCCACTCGATGACATTGCGTGTGGTGGCATGTGCATCATTGTAGCTTTGCTGCGATGGGGTCACGGGCAGCTGGTATGGTGTGAGCAGCCAGGGTCGGAGTGGGTATCCACTGTCACCTGTGTGTAGAGGGTGGAGGTTAGTTTGGTGATCAGCATGTAGGCCACTACCTATGTCACCTCTGACCATGTGCCTCCCAAGCTCTATGTCTGTCCATGTGGTTTTTCATACTCACCCACTAAGTGGCCAGTGGGGATGTCCCCACTCTTGAATCTGTGGCACTGTGCTGACTGGTGCCAGATGAAGGCATCAGGTGCTCTCCCAGGGTGCGTGGCACAGACATAGATTATGCACCCCCTGGCATTGCACACCACCTAGCAGTTGATGCTTGCATAGCCCCTCCAATTGATATATGTGGCCCCCTCGTGGCCAGGTGGTGTGTGGATGGCCACATGGGTGCAGTCTATTGCCCCAGCATGCCAGGCATACATGCTACCCTGTGGAACTCCTGTATGTTTGTTGTGTGCTTTGCTGGTGTGCTGGGGAAATGGATGTACTCTGCAGCATGTGGCAGCAGTGCGCTGAGGAATTGGGTGAGGTGGCATGATGCGGCTGACTGGGTTATGCCTGTGGTGTCCTCTGTTGGTCTCTGGACGGTGCCCATCGTGAGCAAGCACATACAAGTTGTCACTTTAGACTCCACTGACAGAGCATGGCTCCGTCATATGGGTGCCTGCATCACATCACTGCACAGCTCACAGAGCTACCTCAGAATTGCCTGATTCAGGCAGTACCAGCCCACGAACTCAGTATCACTGTACAGCTTGAAGCTGGTGTGGGCTCAGTACTGCCTGTTGGGGGCATACTGCTGATGGGCCCTTCCATGGCTGCGCACCCCTGCTGTCTGCCTTCTTGCACCTCTCATTACTGCCTCCATCTGGATGGTGGCATTGGCCATGTCCCTGGCTTGTGTCCCCCCCCCGGCAGCTGTTTCTGTGTTTCTGCCACTGTCCTGGCTGCTACTTCCCCCTGCACCGAGAACACCTTCCTGTGGTAGCCTCATTGCTGTGTGGCACTTCCTCCTTCTGCACTGGCTGTGGCTTCCCACACCTTTCCTGTGCCTGTGTGTTCAGGGTGCCCTTTCCCTCTCCTGCCCTGTTTGTCTGGCTAGAGTTCAGCCACATGTGCCTTCCCTGTAGCATTCTTGTGCCTCTCCCTTGTTCCTTTTTATTTTGGCTCATTTCCGCTATTGCACAACTTCTGCTTGCTCCCCTATTGCACATGGCGCATGTTGTTGAATATCGCACTTTGCCAATTATGCATGATGCCTCCCCCTTCAGTTGCACATGCATTCATTATCATTGCACTCTTGCTCAGCGTGATTTGGGGGGTGCATCTGCCTCCCGCTGAATATCGCAGAATGGCGCATTTTCAGACTTGTGCTGGAGCAACCCTGTTGTGAATGGTGCAACCCTTTTGAATATCTCGGCCCTTGTATCCATACAGCACATAATAATGCAATACAAATATTGTGATTTCTATCATTCATATATAAACAATCGACCTAGTCATTATCTTCCTGATCTTTTGAGTTCTGAGTAGAAAATTAGCCATTCTCTTTATAATATATTCATCTTCCGCTGTGAATAAAATTCTTAACAGAGTGTGTTCATCACATCCATAAATTGGGGTCATAATTGGGCCCAGCCATTTCTTTCTTACACTGTTATACCACTTACATCTTAATATAACATGTGTCAAGTTTTCATCTTCTTTCCCCCGTACAATAACATAGTGCAAATGTAGGATCATTAGCTCTGCACAACCTTGCTGTTAACACATTCAACTCAAAAAAGCCTATTCTGAACCTTGCATACATTTTTCAATGCAAGGGATTTTCTAATATGTCATGATAATACCAGAAGAAATGTACACGATCATTAGAAGTATACCATTTGGCATATCTAGATATCAATATGTTCTCCAAGTCCTTTGGTTTATATTTGGCAACCAGTAGACCTTTTTATGTAAGATTTATATTGATCCCATATTGATATTTCCCGAAGTTACAATCGGTACAATCCAGAAAACCCACAGAATTTAAAATATTCTTAGTCAGTAAAAGCCACTTCAATTTTCTACATTCACTCTGTTCCAAATATATTTTTTTCTTCCGGACACTTCCTTACAATTCTAGAAGTACTGTAGGTAATTTACTTGTTTTTATCCAGACATTTATTGTTCTTGCTTCTGCCAGTGCTTAAAGCTTAGGTAGGCCCAACCATAGGTAGGCAGATAGATAGACTGATAGATAGATAGATACAGATAGATAGATATATGGATGGAGGGATGAATGGCTTGACAATGTAAATTCAAAATCGCCAATTTCAGTGCTCTTTTTCCTTATCAAGCAGTTATATTGAAAATATCCTTATATTTTCACTTGTCTAGATGGATGGCAGCCAAATATTCATATTTAGGTTCTTTAGAATAGAACTTTGACATCATGACAGAATAAGGCTTGATTCTACAACAAAAGTTCTATTTATAGAACTTCAGTTATAACTGTGTCAAGACAGCAGAGCATTCAACTGTTGGGATAGATAGCTAGATAGATAGATAGATAGATAGATAGATAGATAGATAGATAGATAGATAGATAGATAGATAGATGTGTCTGATATTTTACTGGTGTCAGTTTAAATATTTATTTTGTTTTTCTATGACAATTTTCTGTAAAAAAAAGTGATTCAAGTATGACTCAAATGGTGCAGTGTGACAGTGTGCTATACTTCCAGTTAAGACAAAGGGGCTTGCATGCAAGTGACGACTAGGAACGAAGTGCATTATGAAGGTAAGGTATTCAATTTCTGGTAGGAAAAGTATGCACCAACTGGTTTGCCTACTCCACGCACCAGCCAACCAAGGCATCAGCTGATGAAACAACTATATGCATGCCCTGCCAACTGAAGTAAAGGTGCAAAAGACAGGACCAAAACTGGAGAAGAAAATAGAGATAAAATAATAGAAAAGACATTGAAATAACATCTTGCTTATTGTACCAAGGAGAAGATCTTACTTACTCATTTTTAACGTTTTATAAAAATAGTTGAGAAGGACTATTTTATTTGATGAGAATAAACATTTGAAGAGTCTTTATTACACATATACTGTATAGAAACCTACAATAACCTGTGTTAAGTAGCACAGTGCAGCCATCCTACTTGTCATAATCATGTACTGATGACTCAGCAGTATGCCCCATCAACTGAATATCGAGACTGTTGAGTCTGAATGTATGGCAGCTCAGATTCAATGCAAAGAAGTGCAAGGTAATGCACATGGGAAACAAAAACCCAGGGGAAGCGTACACAATGGGGGGTGAGATACTGACAACAGTAAAAATAGAAAGGGACCTGGGGGTAATTATATCAGATGACCTAAAGGTGGGCAAGCAATGTGAGAAGGCAGTAAGGAAGGCTGGGGGGATACTGGGATGTATAGGGAGAGGCATCAAGAGTAGAAAACAAGAAGTTGTTATCCCTCTGTGCAGACAGTTGGTGAGACCCCATCTGAAGTACTGTGTGCAGTTCTGGAGACCCCATCTCCGCAAAGACATAGACAGAGTGGAGGCTGTCCAGAGAGCAACCAAAATGGTGCAGGGTCTGCACCAGAAGACATACGAAGAAAGACTAGAGGAGCTTGATATGTATACTCTTGAGGAAAGAAGGGAGAGAGGGGACATGATAGAAACTTTCAAGTACCTCAAGGGAATTAACAAAGTCCAAGAGGGTAGCATCTTCCAGAAAAAGAGATGTGCAAGAACAAGAGGGTACAATTTGAAGATGAGGGGGGGCAGCTCAGGGGTAATGTGAGGAAGTATTTTTTCCCTGAGAGGGTTGTGGATGCATGGAACAGCCTCCCTTAGGAGGTTGTGGAGTCAAGAACAGTGGGGGACTTCAAGAATGCATGGGACAGGCATAAGGCAGTCCTAGTGGTGGGTAAGAGGAAGTAAGCTGTTGGTTAACTAGGATCTGCAGCTTATCTGTTAGGTAGGAAAATGGGCAGACTAGGTGGGCCAAGCGGTCCTTATCTGCCATCAAATTCTATGTTTCTATGTTGATAAAAGAAAGCATGCAATTCAATATGAAAGGAAATCTAATGGTTTGATTTCCATGTCCATTAATGCTAATGTTCTGGTGAAAGTAATGTCTTATGCAAATTGCTTCTTTTAATCATTTATCACATTTGCACTGACTATTTGTAACACATCAACTTATGGTGGTATTTTGTAAATGTGTGATGTCATAACTGGTTATAATGTAGGCTCAGCAGTACTCTGTTGCAGGAGGGCAATTGAGATACCACTTGATTTAACATAACAATCTTGTGTCCTAGGCTGATCAGATTTCAGGCTTCCACATACGATCTGTGCTTTGTGTCCCTATATGGAACAGCAACCATCAGATAATTGGTAAGTTATATTGGTTTGCAACTCCTTTGAAATGCAGTAATTGTTCATTTATAACTACTGTCTGTTTCTAGTTCTCAGAACAGTTGCTTTTTCTCTATCATAATTATTTGAAGCATGTTTTTAATGCTATTGATGAACAGCTACTGAACACTACATAATATAGTATGAGATTAGTGATGTGAATAGAAATCCATACATTTCCCGATGCTGTTGTACCACAGTAGGGATGTTAGAATGCTGTTGCATCACAGTAAATATGTCACTACTGTGGTACAGCAATATCTAATCTCATGTCTATTAAGATTCCTCATACTTACATAAACTGAAGATTCCTCATATCGATGATGTTAGCAAGACAAAAAAGCCCCAGGTAAACAGTTTCTTAAAAGTAGAGATGCAGTGCATTTAAACATCACTGGTGAAGTTCCTGCAAGGGGCCCCACTCCCCACTTCACAAAGTTTTCATGAAGTGGGCTCTTTGTACTTCATGGAAAAATTAGCTTTCCACAGAATGTCTTTCTGCAGGAAAATATTCTATAAACTGCATGTTTTCCCCCCAGAGTACCAGCTTCCCAAAGCAAAAAAAATTAATGAAGTTAAAAAAACAAATTTTTGGCAGAGTGAAGGTTTCCGCATTTTGCATGTCTTCAATTCACATCAAATTTGTTATTCTTACTCTGTTAATTGCTGTTTCACTTTTTTTGTCACAGTTCAAGACACAGTTAGAAAGAAAGTAAATTATTCAAAACAAACATGCTATGCAAAATAATCTATGGACAATGACATAATTGAAACCTCTCAAGCTTTGCTCTTAAGATCTCTGACATCATCTCACCCTTTGATGGAAACATTCATTGTTCTATATGTCTAGGATGGTGCTTCTCTAATTATGTGACATTTTAAGCCCTACAATGATCTAGTTACTATTGTTTTTACATTTGTATTTTTAGAAAAGGCCCATTCTCCCCCAAACCAGTATTGTATTTTCTTTTCTAAATAACATTGGACTTTGAAACTATATTTGACATTTTGTTTATGTATAGTATATTCTCACATACATCTAAATTGGAAAACTAAACTGTCTCTAATTTAATAGTTCCCTGTTATTAAATAGATACTGTAGCTTGCATTTAGTGCTTTTTACCCCCAACATTATGATGCCATGTCTGATCATTATAAGCAGACGTGACTGCGTGGAGGTTGCATTTTTCAGGTTAAAGTTAAGTCTGTTTCAAATCCCACCTCCCTCTTTTCTTCTTAACATCAGTTGCATATGTGTTATAATACTAATGTTTACTAATAGAGGGAATCAATATTTAAAGATGTTACTAACCTTAGATTTAGATACTGTTTTGTTTAGGAATTTGCAGCAAGTAAACAATTTGAAGTTATTGCAACCACAGTAAGCTATTACTTACAGTACATCATGACAGTAAAAACTAATCAGATATTTACTTTGTTTATCTGCCCTTAATTCTTTGGCACTCTTTGTTGCTTCTGCACATAACATATATATAGTACTGCTATCAGTGATTACCTGTTTTGTAGTCAGACCTCCAGCATGGTTAGTCCCTCATTGGCTCCTATTCAGTCTGTTTCTTGTTCCCTGATTAAGTGGGCATATTTTGGCAAGTAATGTCAAGTTACTCTAATTACATATCAGAAGTCTCTGCCTGGTCCTGCAGCAGCTACAATGTGATGTTTCAGCCAAACACAATGAATACAATAAATAAACTAAAGCAGAATGCATTTCAGAAAGCTGATGATGTTACTTGTCTCTGAGTGGAGTTCTTTTAGTATAGTGAAGCCTTGAGCATCTGCTAGGACATCTGATGGCAGAGGTCAATTCTGACTCTATTAGACTAAGCATTACCTGCCTAATAATTTGCCAGGTTAATAAGGAAATACGCATTATTTACCCAGTTAGGTCTTATAGTTCATTACCCTAAATATGGTATTTTATGGGGATACATTATGTGAAGAAACCACTGTTGTATGTACAGATCATTAATGGATTAATCAGATGCAATTTTTGCCTGCAGGAGTGGCTCAAGTCCTAAATAGGCTTGATGGGAAACCTTTTGATGATGCTGATCAGAGACTGTTTGAGGTAAGGAATGCATTTAGATATCTAACATTTTTAACACTGATAAGAATGACTTTGTCTTTCAGAAGTTATAACAGAAATGTCAAAAAGTAATTTTAAATAGTCTGATTCATTATTTAAGGTACTATAGAATGACTTAAAAAGTTGTTGCTCCATAAAAGACAAACAAAAATCTGTAACTTCAGATTCAACTAAATCATTTCCAACCACTTTTATCAGGAGTGTAGCCAGAAATGTCAGTTATGTTGAGACACTCTCCAACTGCTGGTCCTTCCCTGTACCATTACAAAAAAAAATCATATTGTTGCCAGATGTCTCATCTAATCTCTAACGCAGGGATACACTTACAACATATCAACTGTATACCCTAAATAAACAGACAGGCAATCAAATACAGACACTACTTAATGGTCTATTGTAAATCAAATAGTCCAGATTAAAATAATACTGGCTATACAAATGCTTTAGGACAGGTGCAGTACATAAAAAACTGTTCACAAATGTTTACTGTGAGCATACATGCCTACACCCTTTCTATTTATTAATGTGTTAACCACGATAAGCTTGATTCTAAATGTCTAACAACCCTTTAGCAAGCAAAATTCAGACTAGCAATCAGAAATGATTGTGCCGTGCCTGAAAAAGGTCTTCTGATCAGTTCACTAACCCAGTTAACAAATGAATAAATAAATAGTTAACTCTTATTTTTCCAGGATGTTTTTATAGAAATGTGCAATCATTGTAAAGTGAAAGGAATGAAAAAGTAAACATGGTTAATTGGAACACAGAACAGAGAAACAGGAGATTCAGTGTTCAGATTCTTCCATAGCCATTGATACGGCTCTGGCTTACAACCTTGACACTGTCTATTGAGATGCAACATCTCACTTTTGCTGGAGTCCTGCTTCTACCCAGCTTAACAGCTGGCAGACTGAAGCACAGGGGGATTGAAATACTTCTTCAGAGCAATGTGGAGCATTAGTGGCTGTGTTATATGAAGATTTATAACTGGTTTAACATTTCTTGCAACCTTTTTGGTCAATCATTTCCAAGCCCAATGTGTTAATCCCTCAAAAATGCATAGGTTGGAAGAAGTTTGGGCAGTGGGATTTGGAATGTGGGCCCACAACGTGACAAATTCATGACCCACTTGAATTCACTCATCCTTGATTACTATCACCACATGACTCACCTTTATTCACTGAAAAATAAATAAAAATGATTTCCTCTTAGTATCCATTCCTTACATGAGCAAATTATACAAATGAAATATTATTCACAGTTTTAATACTTGATGTATACCTGTAGTATTCACAACAGAGGAGGGGGAAGTGCCTAATCCAATTAACAGAAGCACTCTTGATAGGGGTGTCGATCCCGGTCCTTTGGCAGAAGAAAGGGTTCTGCAAGAACTCCTAAAACTGAAGGTGATCAAAGCAATGGGGCCTGATGGAATTCACTCCAGAATTCTAAAAAAATTAAGGGGGGAACTAGTGAAACCACTGGCTACTCTTTTTAATAAATCATGGGATGATGGTGTGGTACCCAAGGACTGGAGGAAGGTGGATGTGATTCTCCTTCACAAAGTGGGACAAGACAGAGGCAGGAAACTACAGACCTGTCAGTCTGACCTCTGTGGTAGGGAAAGTGATGGAGTCACTTCTGAAGGAAAGAACAGTTGAGTACCCAGAGGCCAATGGGGCACAAGACCCAAGGCAGCATGGGTTCACAGAGGAAGGTCATGTCAGACTAATCTAATAGATTTCTTTGACTGGGTGACCAAAGTAGTAGACTAGGGAGGGGCTGTAGACATGGCCTACCTAGACTTTAGCAAGGCATTTGACACAGTCCCACACAAAAGATTAATAGTCAAATTAACCAGCCTGGGAGTGGGTCCCAGGGTGGTAGCCTGGGTAAAACATTGGCTGGACAACAGGACACAGAAGGTAATTGTAAATGGAGTCCACTCTGAAGAAAAATGGATTACTAGTGGGGTACCTCAGGGTTCAGTATTGCGTCCAGTCCTTTTTAATGTCTTCATAAGTGACATTGCAGAGGGACTGGAAGGAAAAGTATGTCTCTTTGCAGATGACACAAAGATCTGCAACAGGGTTGATACACAAGGAGGTGTGGAAAGGATGAGAACGGACTTGGCAAGGTTGGAGGAATGGTCAGAAGTATGGCAGCTAGGATTCAGTGCAAAGAAGTGCAAAATAATGCACCTGGGAAACAAGAACCCAGGGGAAGAATACACAATTGGGAGGAGGTAGTAACAACAACAACAAAAAAGGAAAGGGACCTGGGGATAATCATATCAGATGACCTTAAGGTTTGCAAGCAATGTGAGAAGGCAGTAGGGAGGGCTGGGGGTATACTGGGATGCATAGGGAGAGGCATCAGCAGCAGAAAACAGGAAGTTGTTATCCCTTTGTACAAACAGTTGGTGAGACCCCATCTGGAGTACTGTGTCCAGTTCTGGAGATCCCATCTCCACAAGGACATAGACAGGATAGAGGCAGTCCAGAGGAGGGCAACTAAAATGGTGCAAGGTCTGCAAGAAAAGCCGTATGAGGAGAGACTAAAGGAGCTTAATATGTATACCCTTGAGTAAAGAAGGGAGAGGAGCGGACATGATAGAAACTTTCAAGTACCTCAGTGGAATCAACAAAGTCCAAGAGGGTAGCATCTTTCAGAAAAAGAGACATGCAAGAACAAGGGGACACAATTTAAAGATAGAGGGGAGGCAGCGCAGGAGCAATGTGAGGAAGTATTATTTCACAGAGAGGGTATTGGATGCATGGACCAGAACTTCCTGAGGAGGTTGTGGGGTCTAAAACTGTGGGAGCATTCAAGAATGCATGGGACAGACATAAGGCAATTCTCGTGGGGGGTATTAAAAAAATAGGCTGTTGGTTAACTAGGATCTGCGGCCTATCCTGTAGGTAAGGAAATGGGCAGACTAGATTGGTCAAGCAGTCCTTATCTGCCGTCAACATCTATGTTTCTATGTTTCTTTTGTGACCATGAAAAATTCCTCTCCTATCCTTACCAGTGCAATCTCTGCTGCTTACCCTACCACAGATACAACTGAGACTTTGGCTACATATATAAGGCCTTTTGCTGTGTGTGAGGGAGGGTGAACATTCTGCTAGAGGAATTCTGAAGAACTTTGAATTCATGTATTCCATGATAAACCTTCCATCCAAAGAATGTGTGGAAAAATCAATGATTGATAGGTTGGGAGGGATTACCTTTTGCTAGTTATTTTTCCGAAACAGAAAACACTTTTAATAAATGCCATGTTGGTATTTTGGGGGATTTCAAAATTGTTTCTCAGTTTACCCATTTTATATGCACAAGACACTTGAGGATATTGGTTGTCTGGGGCTAATGCACATCCATGTGCTGAAGGTACCCAGCACAAGTACAGCATACCTGAGAATGCATGAATCATAGACAGCCAGAATCCTGTCATGTCTTACTGATTATTTGAACCATTGATCTCCTTTTTCACAGTCCAGTGCTCAACTGTTAGGCCACACTGCCTTCCATGACTTACACATCTTACTAATTATTTGAACCAGTGATCTTCTTTTTCACAGACCAGTGCTCAACTGTTAGGCAACACTGCCTTCCATAACTTACACAAATATTTCAGCCAAATGTTATTTTTCTGTGGGTTAAGCCACACAGAAAAGTCCAGGTTCAAATTTCTTCTAAGAATTTCTGGTTTGTCATATGATATTATAACCTGAATGTCCTGCTGTTAAGTACACAGAAAAAATATGGTGCGGAGTCCATGGCCTAACCATCAATAACCATGGTTTATGCCATTGTCAAGCATTCAGATGTAATCTGAACTCTTACAGAACCAAGGCTGAGTTTGGTAGAGACTTTGTTTAAATGATTATGTTCAGATAGGTAAAAATATTTGGCAAAAGAACCACCCTAACTGAAATTCTTGTTAGTTTGATCTTCATTTATTATTAATATATTTTTTGCTTTGCTTTTAAACTTGATCCATGACTGTCAAACTATGAATGCATACACTGGAGAAAAGAAGGAAGAGATGTGACATGATAGAGATGTCGAAATACCTTAATAGGTTAACTGAGGTGGATAGCAGGGAGCAATTCACTCTGAGTAGAAACACTGGCCCTAAGGAAAACTCAATAAAGTTTATGGGAGGGATAGTTATTCTAGATGTCTGGAAATATTACTTCACAAAAAGAGTAGTGGATACGTGGAATAAACTGCCAAGTAAAGTCATCTGTGTTAATTCAGTGAACTGATTCAAACATGGGTGGGACAGATACATGGTAAGATAAGGGGGTTGTAGGAGTGGTTGACTGCTAGGACCAGCATATCCAGCTATGCATAGGGTGGGGCAGAACAGATGGACTACAATGGCCTTTTTCTGCCGTTATCTTCTGTGTTGCTATGCAAACAATGCTGGTATCATAAAATAAACCATTCTAACAACATCAATGTTTTCATCAGCTTACCACTTTTAGCAGATAGACTGCATGTGATCTCTGCCCAGAAATGTGCAGAGTAGTTTAAACCAATGCAAGTACTGATCTAGTGACCCTAGGCCTCAATGCCAGATCATTTTTATTCACCTTAAAGACTCAACTCCCCAGACTTCACTCTGCAAAAATAATTGGTTTCATCAGTACATAGCAACTTTTGAAAAGTACCTTTGGAGCTGTACTTTGTTCAAGTTCAGGCACCGATTGGTATTTGTTTTATTTCCATTTTTATGGTTTCAGCATCATGACTGGTTCCATTCTATGTTTTTGGAGTCTGTTTTTTGGTGGAAACCTAGGGTTTTCACTATTATGGTTTGGAATATTTTGGTTCCAAATTCCAAAACTGATTAGAGATTAAAACTTAAATTTAAAATGTATTTTATCTGTAACATTGTATGTCACACAAATCCAAAAAAGCACAGATCCACCAGCTTTTAAAAAGTGTGTAGGCTGTGATGGTAAAGTCTTTAAGGCTAATCACTGTAATTAATGTAAAAGAAAACTACACCTTCATATCTTGTCAATTTTGTTTCCATGTCAACAGACAACTCTTTTCCTTTTTTTTTTGCCTCCCCCCCCATTCTGGGCTGAGGCTCAGCCCCTTCCCCGCATGCTATCCCACCATGCTCAGGGTTACTCTCCTGGGTGGGGCCATGGGAGCAGAACCCTCCCAGTGGACACTGGTGACAGTGGAAATGGCAGCTGGACAGGGCATCATACATGGGGGGCTGAAATTGTTTTTGATGCTGTAACCCCCAAAGGAGGGATGTGCAATGACATCAACATCTGTCCCTCCACCCTTACAAATCGGCACTGGCCTTTTTCCAAAGGATCCCCTAGCCTCCACCAGAGATCACTAACAGGCCGGACATTTGCCCTCCCTCCCAAGGAAGGAGAGCCACACCTCAGGTGCTCAATTCTTCTCCATCTGGCCAGCCCTCCAACACCCTAGTCTGTTCCCAAACCCAGGCTGTTGGAGTCACAAATGGATGCCTTGCTGCTGTGCAGCAGCCTGGCTAGACAGCTCTTTTCCTGTAGCTGTTAGAAATGTCTTCTTTAAAATTAAAACCACCACTCCAGACCATAAATTCAGTGAGAGATTTTTAATGTAAAAAGGTAAAAACACCCAACTTATAAAGATCAAAATGTGAAATAGCACAACACATTCAGTGCTTGCAATCAATTGCAGCCCACACACACGCTCTGCCTCTGTTCTTCGGGGCAACAACCCCTTCCTTAGGGATGTACCTGTTTGCTTTAGTTTGTTCTCACTGTTCATACTAGTCCCCTGTAACTATCCTGGGGGTCTTCATTTTATGGTTGTTGAAATCTCATTGTTCTGAGAGCTGCATCAGTAGAAAGGAAAGGTTGCTCTCTGAAATGCATCAGGAGAATTGTGCACTGCATTGCACTGGCCCTTTTGCAATAAATATGCACTTTATATTGAGCCTGATACCTTGAGCAGTGAATACTTTTCATGGGAGTGTGTGTACAAGATTTTATTCTGACGTTATTTTTATCCTAGCACCACCAGTCCTTGTGCAAATTCTGCCTTTTTGCTTGTTATCTTATGACATGATGGTTTCATTTGATTTAAAATGCTTCCCATTTAAAGTTGTCCTTTAGCTTTCTATTACTTCAGCTAGAAAGGTCAGTGAGCTTCATGTTCTTTCCTTTCTTAGGTAGCTGACTTTTTAATTTTCCTCAAAGAAAAGTTTGTTCTCAGGACTCAGTTGAATTCATTCCAAAGTTGTAACTGAATTCCACTTGAATCAGTCCGTTACTCTCCCTGTATTCTTCCCTAGACCTATGCAAATTATGTGACTTACAGCTTCTCAAACTAGACGTAACAAGCATTTGTCAATGCCAAATGTTTGCTTGCTGGCATTGGCAGTGGTAGTGTAGAAGTTACAGAGCTGTGTAATAGGAATGGCAGTGAAGTATTGAACTGAAGCCAACCCCATCACCACCCTGCAGAGAGTGACAGGCATTGGGGTGTGCCTTTGGGTCGTCAGCCATAACAGCCACGCCATTTCAGTACACCCCACTCTGCAGACACTGACAAGTGTCACGGTGTGCCTTGGGGTCTTTGGGCCTTATGCGCACCCCATTCCATTAGGAAATACAGTGGGATGGGTGCGATATAGGAGAATGGGGTGAACTTTGGGGCCGAAGAGTCCAAGGCATACCTCAATGCTTCTCACTGGGTGCAGGGTGTGGAATGGTATGAGCATCACAGGCAAGAATCCCAAGTCACACCCCTGATGCCTGTCATTCTCTACAGGGTTGTGCGTTATGGTTGGAAACCCTAATACCTCAGGCATTCGTTGGTATTTTCACTCCAAATGTTCAACATGTTTTTTTTGTGACCCCACCTCATGAACAGGGGGAATATCAGTTTCTTAGCCGAAAGCTGCTTATGCACAGCGACTACGGCATTTAGCACCACAGGTGCAAAAACATTCCGAACAGGATGTAAAAAATGACAGCTGTACTGTTCATGGGGAGAGTGTAAAAATGGCAATGTTGTAAATCTGCGGTAAAAAGTCATGATACATAGAAACTGTACCGCGCACATCCGTAATATAATTGGGTTGGGGATTTTTTACAGCAGCTTGTCAACTCAGGCATTTTGGTGCCTCGAACATGAACAGTGTCACTGTGATTTTCTTTATCTGTCCCGAACAATAATTTCCCACAGCGACCACGCATCTCTGCACTGAGTGTGAAAACACACTTGACCATGTTGTGAAAATGACAGCTGCACTGTAAATAAGGCAGTGTGGAAAAATGCCAGTGGTGAAAATCTGGACTTAAAATATTACAAAGTCATGAACTTACGACGGTGCGTGGAAACTGAGCAATGCTCACTCGTAACAAAGTCATTTTATGGACTTTTGTCACCAAATTTTCAACATAGCCATTTTAAGACCTCTGCTCATGAACAGTGTAACTGTGATTTTCTTAATATGTCCCAAACATTGCTTTCACACACCTACAGCACCATTGTGCGCTACATGGGCGGAAACACATTTTGAGCAAGATGTGAAAAATGACAGCTGTACTGCTCATAAGGAGGTGTGGTAAAATGGCAATGTTGAAAATCTGGAGTGTAAATATTGAAAATTTGCAAACTTACGGCGTGCTTAGGAACTGCACAATGCCGCTACGTAAAACAGTCATTTTGGAATTTTTCACCAGATTTTCAACATAGCCATTTAAGACCTCTGCTCATGAACAGTGATTTTCTTAATTTGTCCCGTACATTGATTTCGCACACGACTGTGCCATTGTGCGCTACATGGGTGGAAACACATTTTGGGTGAGATGTGAAAAATGACAGCTGTACTACTTATAAGAAGGTGTGGTAAAATGGCAATGTTGGAATCTGGGTAGAAAATATATGAAAATTTGCGAACTTACGGTATGCGTAGGAACTGCATAGCGCATACGCACGTCAAACAGTCGTTTTGGATTTTTCCACCAAATTTTCAAAATAGGCTTCTTGAGAGCCCACCATATGAACACTGGCAGTGTCATTTCGTTAATCGTCCGAAAGGTGATTTTGTGCAGTGACTGCGAAATCACCCTTCAGGCCTGAATAACACCATGACAGTGACATCATTCATGAGAAGGGGGTCCCAAAAACCCCATGTTGAAAATTTGGTGCAAAAATTCCAAAAAATGCCTGAGATATGCAACAAAGTTGAAAACCCCCTATCTAGCCCATTATGCAGCTTACCGTCATTTCCTCCGTTCGCGGTCGGCTTTGAAGAGTGCAGACGTGTTCCCAGTCCACTGAAGATCATCGCGCTGAGGTCCGGAAGTAAGTATGGGGTGGGGGTGTGGGGAGGGAGGGTGTGTGGGTGGGTGCGGGTTGTGGGAGGGGCCAGGAGACTATGTGGGACCATTTTTCTTTACAGGTGTTCTTTTGTTTCCAATGACTAGCGGGATGTTTGCCACGCTGGGGTGGGCTCCCAGTGTGCACAAGGACAGTTGGGGGCATGCAGCCGATGGGGATTAGGCACCCTGTCACCCAAAATGTCGATTGCCATGCTGGGGTGGGCTCCCAGCGTGGCACCCAGTACTCGGGGGTGAAGACAGTGGAGTCGGCGGGATTGGGCACCCTATATCATGAGATGCTATGCTGGGGTGGGCACCCAGCATGGCATTTGGAAGGCTTTGGGGGTGGGGAGCACAGCACAGGCGGCGGGGATTGGACACCCCATTGGCTATACAGTGTGTGTGCATGCGGGCGCGCACACCTGTATTGTGCTATGGTGTGGAGGGAGCTGCGCATGAGCAAGCAATATCTTATCGCTGCTCACTGAAGCATAGCTCCCCCTTTGAACTGTACGCCACTGTATTTTGGAGCTTGTCATAGACAGCTCCATCATGCATTGGCTTACAGAGGCCGCACCTGCCAACACACTGATTGAATTGGAAGAAAGGGTGACACACCTCTGAAATCTCAGATGATGGCACTATGTTTCTTGCACATGCATGCAAGCAAACATAACAAACATAATAAATGTATCTTAATTTTTGAAGACCGTTTTTTTGTGCGTGCATATGTGACGTATGAATGAGGGATCCACTCACTGTAGATCAAGTGAGGATGTGAAATGATGCAGGTACATGGGGGTGTGAACAAAGTGGTAGACAGTAAGCCCTACCAGAGCTTCAGGCTGATGTTGCACAGCTGGACTAAGGCACAAGCACCCACAGCATGTTCTTATAGTCCACATTTATACGTCCATTTATGTTCTTACAGCGCTGATTGCCTAACTGAGCCAAGATGTAAAACAGATACTAAAATGTCAGGTTTATTTCTGGTGACCAGGATCATAGTGGGGAGAGGGAGCAAGTAAAACAATGTCCTGAGAATGTGCTTAAACTTATTAACCGTTGCTGTGCCACAGAGTGATACACCGGTCCAGAATCCCTATACGTTCAAATTATGTTTTGCAGCCTAAAGGTGCTTAGGTGGATTGGCATTTATATTACTCAGCAGCAAATCTTTTTCATACTTTTTTTGATCATTAGTTAAGATATAACCACTAACTGATGAGACACTTGGGGGTATTTTTTTTTCTGGAGGATTAGAACCCATGGAGTCCATGAAGGTGTGCTTTGGAGAGCTGGCATGTGTAAGGAATGTTAGGCACTCACACATTTTGGTGGTCCTGCTTTGGCAGGGAACATAGATACATAGATACATAGACAGTGTCGGCAGATAAGGGCCTATGGCCCACCCAGTCTGCCCATTTGAGCTTGTAAGTTCAGTTTCTTTTCCTAGAAGTCTGTTGCCCCTTACCCCTGACCTCCAGAATTCCTTTATGTCTATCCCATACATTCTTAAATCCCGTGATTGTTTCAGCCCCCACCACTTCCTCTGGCAGGGTGTTCCACTTGTCCACCAACCGTTCTGTGAAGAAATTCTTTCTCATGTTTCCTCTGAATCGTCCTCCCTCCAACTTCATCCCATGCCCTCTTGTTCTGGAACATCTTTCTCGCTTAAAAATAGTGTTTTCCTGCACCCTGTTCCTCCCTGTAAGATACTTGTATGTCTCTATCATATCCCCTCTCTCCCTGCTCTCCTCCAGGGAGTACATGTTCAGTTCCTTCAACCTGTCTTCATAGGACTTGTGATGCAATCCGTGCACCATCTTTGTTGCCCTCCTCTGAACCTTCTCTACCCTGTCTATGTCCTTATGTAGGTATGGTCTCTAGAACTGTACACTGTACTCCAGGTGGGGCCTCCCTAGTGTCTTGTACAGTGGAATTATGACCTCCCTTTTCCTGCTGGTGATGTCCTGCCTATACATCCCAGCATCCTATTTGCTTTACCTGCTGCCTTGTCACACTGTTTCCTACCTTGAGGTCATCAGAGATGACAACCCAAGATCCCTTTCCTGCTCGGTGCATGCTATATCCTCACCCCAACTGATATATTGTGCCAGGGTTTTGTGCCCCATATGCATTATCTTGCACTTTGCATTGAATTTCAACTGCCAAACCCTGACCATTCTTCAAGTTTCTGCAGGTCGCTTCATTCTGTCTACACCCTGTGTGTCTACTCTGTTACAGAGCTTTGTGTCATCAGCGAACAGCGAAATTCTGCCTTCTAGGTCCCATGAATGTCACTGATGAAGATGTTGAATAGGACCGGTCCCAGCACTGATCCCTGTGGTACCCCACTGGTCACTCTTCCTCTGTGGAGTGACAGCCATTTACCACCACCCTCTGTGTCCTGCCACCCAGCCAGTTACCTACCCACCACACTACTGTCCTGCCCACACCATATTCCCCAGTTTGTGTAATAGTCTTCTATGTGGCACAGTGTCAAAGGCCTTGCTGAAGTCCAGATAGGCCATGTCCACTGCCCTCCCTGATCCACCTCCTAGTCACCCAGTCAAAATTCAATGAGGTTGGTCTGACATGACCTCCCTGGTGAAACCATGCTGCCTTGGGTCCTGTAGTCCATTGACAACCAGATGTTCCACCAGTCTCTCCTTCAGTAGTGCTTCCATGATCTTCCCCACTACCGAGGTGAGGCTGACTGGTCTGTAGTTCCCTGCTTCCTCTTTGTTCCCACTTTTGTATAAGGGGACTACATCTGCTGTCCTCCAGTCTTTGGGTACCTCCCCTGTTTCCAGTGATCGGCTAAACAGGATAGCCAGAGGTTCAGCCACCACTCTCTTAGTTCTTATGACCCTGGGTGCACCCCATCTGGCCCCATTGCTTTATCAACTCTTATTACTTCCAGTTCCTTCAGGACCCTTTCGTGTAAAGAGACTTGTGTCCATTTCTGCACCATTCTCACCCCTTGTACTCCCTTCAGACCCATTACCCTCCTCTTCCTCAGTAAAGACTGAGCAGAAGTACCTGTTCAATATGTCAGCTTTACTGTTGTCATCTTCCACGCGGCCCCCATCCTCCCCCTTCAGTCTCACTATCCCTCCCTTTGTCTTTCTTTTTTCACTTATGTACCTGTAAAAGGTTTTGTCCCCTCTACCCACTGATTTTGCAATGTGTTCTTCTGTCTGAACTTTAGCTTCCCTTACTGACCTCCCTGCCTCCCTTTGCTTCTCCTGGTACTTCTCCCTATCCCCTTCTGCCTGTGTCTTTTTGTATTGCCTGAATGCAATCTTTTTGGCTTTCACTTTCTTTGTTTATTAAAGAACAGTTTATTAAAGTAATGATGTGTGAATGTCTCTCTAAGCTAGACAAGACTACACCATCCTATCAGGCAACCGACACAGTTGATCTGTGTGTGTGCGTGGGGGGGGGGAGCTGCTTACTGAAGCGTAGCTCCCTCTTTCAACTGTATGCCACTGCATTTTCAACTACTGTCATAGACAGCTTCAGCAGTGATTGGAGAACTGTGACCACGCCTGCAAACACACTGACTGAATTGGAAGATGCTGACACACCTCTGAAAAACTCAGATGATGGCACTATGTTTCTTGCACATGCATGCAAGCAAACATAAAAATGGCTCTCAGTTATTAAACTAAGAGGGCAGAGACCACTGAGTGATAATATTCAGTTATTTGTCATTTCTCATGAAGTGGCTACATTCACCAAGTAGCTAAAAATACTGTTTCTTGCTGGTTGGCTTCTTGCATATTTCACTGGTACAGTAATGCTGGCAGAACCCCACTCTGGGCTCATGTCTTATTCTATTAGGAGACAACTACTTTCATTGCAACTTCTTAAGATATTCAACTACTAGAATTTTGTAAGACTGCAACCTGGGCTTTGACTCACACCTTTACATTTCGTTACTGTACTGAGATACACTCCAGAAGGGATGTTAGATTTGGGGAAACTGTCCTTCAGAACCTTTTTGCTAAGTAATCCTAGCACTACAGTTGTCTGGGATGCAGAATTTCACTGGTGGAATTTGTGCAGTATGTCAGTTTTGCTTCCAAAATGCTTATGTAAACCACAGAATAATATTCCACAGATCATATTATCCACAGTACAAGTTTGCAAAATATGAATATGCAGTTTACATAATGTGCAGAATACGATTCTGCAATTGACACTCCACTTTCAGAATTTTGGGATTCTGCTTCCAATTGAATTCTGAAGAATTAGGTGGAATTTCTGAAATTCTATGGAATTCGAACAGAAACAAAATACGAAAATTCAACGTAGCTTTATCTAGCACCGAACTGCAGTGTACACATAATCAGTAACCCGATGTAGAGTGCCACCTGGGGGAGAAAGTGAAGACTGCAGCATACAAGAACAAGAGCCAGTCTAACACCCTGGCAGAAAGGAGGTATCATTTTAGCTAAATGGCTAGAGCTAGTGCCTCTGAAACCATGGATGCAAGGATTGATTCCTGGATCCAGCTCTGAAATATGCAATCCTGTAATTCAGTTTATTGATGAAAATAGCCCCCTACAAAACTGGGGAGAGGACATTACAATGTAACACCCTGGCAAATGGAGGTTTTCTTTCAGCTGAATGATTAGAGTTGCTGCCACATAGATTAGGAGTGTAAGGATTGATTTCTGAGTCCAGCAATGAAATGTGCAAGACTGTAATTGAGTTTAAACAAAATGTTCCCCCATGAAGCTGCGTTGAGGACATACAGTACATCACCTCCTTGTGGTCCTAGTAAGAATTTATTTATTTAGCTTTTGTTAACCAGGTAAGTACACTAGACAAAACTTTGCCTATTTTCAGGTACGACCTGGGAAAGTACAGGAAATTACATACAAAACACATTTTGGACAACATGGTACATAATAATAGAAAGATTACAAGTCATAGGACATCAAGGTACAAGTTAGGAACTACTCATATGTCACACACAAACATCTTAATTTAGAATATACAAGTACAGGTCATAAGGCAACTTTTAGTTAGAGTAAGTACAGCAGAGTATAATGGTGTGTGCCAGATTGGCGCAGTACATGGCAGGGATTAGTGGCAACAACATAAGGGCCAACAGTTGTATATAAGAGCTAAGTCCAGAGAATTTATCACGGGGGTTTTTTGCACCCACAGGCCGATGTGAGTTTGAGATGGTTCCATAGGGAGGAACGCAGGCAGCCCTGGGAAGGGGCAACACGGATTTGGTCGGGGAAGGTGTTCCATAATTTGGGGCCACATGCTGTAAAATCCCTTTCACCCATTTGAGTCCTGGTCAGAGGCACCTTGAGTGTAGCTGAGCCCTGAAATCTAAGGTGTTAGGAAGAGGAAACAGTTTGGACAAGCAGGTTTGCCACCCCTGGGGGGGGGGTGCCAGTGCTAAGGACCTTCCCTGTGAAGCAACCAAGGACAAAGTCAATGTGCTTTGAGGGAGAGAGCCAGTTTAGTTTGTTATAGAGATCACAGTGCGAGTGAGCCGAGGGGCCGCTAAGGCGAAGCGACAGACATTATTGTAGGCAGTTGACCACCTAGAGAGATGGACCTTAGTGGTGCTGGCAAACAACAGGAGCCCGTAGCATAGCGAGTGGAGAAGCATACCTCTGGCAAGTGCAATACGTGCTGCCGGAGGGAGGTTATTTTTTGCTCTATAGGTCATACCCAGTATGCAGCTGACAGTTTTGCATGTGTTCTGGATATGGCGGCCAAGGTCAAGCTGCGGGTCCAGTGTTATCCCAAGGTATTTGAAGTTGTCTGTGATTAGGATCGGGACACCCCCCTTTCTGGAAACACAGAAAGGCACTGGGGAGGCCTTAATCTTAGACAGGGACCCAAAGAGCATGGCCTGGGTTTTTTTTTTTAGATTAAGGACTAGCTTATGGTTCCAGATCCATGACTGGATATTACTTAGGTCAGCACTCAGGTGGCAGTTAATGTCCCCCACCTCTGGGAAGTGAGACAAGATGACCAGATCATCTGCATAGAGGATTGGTTTACAATGAGCAATGGCTGTGGGAGACTATTAACAAAAATGGAGAAGAGCAGGGGTCCAAGGACAGAGCCTTGGGGGACCCCCATGGTTACTGGGATGGGGCTTGATAGCTCTTTACCATATTTTACCCACTGTATTCTGCCATGCAGATAGTTGGAGAACCAGCTGAGAGCAGCAGTGGATAGTCCAATAAATCTTAGCTGTGTTGACAGCATGACATGGTCAACCAGGTCAAAGGCCTTCGAGAGGTCTATAAAGATAGCCCCCAAGAGTTTGCCTTGGCCCATGGCCTCTCTGATCCAAGATGAAACAGTAATGAGGGCAGAGGAATTACCATGCCCCTTCCTGAATCCGTGCTGTACTGGAGACATTATATCGTGTGATTGTAAATACTCTGAGAGTTGTCCTGCCACAACTTTCTCCAGGAGTTTTCTAACTGCTGATAGGATGGATATGGGGCGATAGTTCTCTATCAGTTTAGGGTTTTTCTGTTTAAGGATTTGGACCACCCTGGCTACCTTCCATATGTCTGGAATAACACCAGTTGACAGGGACAAGTTGAAGATATGTGCCACCAGAGGGGCAAGCCAGGGGGCACTGAGGCTGAGGAGCCATCTTGGCCAGCACTTGAGAAGGGGGAGAGTCCAGCTAACAGTCTCCACACCTCTTGAACCGTCACTGCCCTGAAAAGAAAGGGTAGACGGGGTGAAGATGATGCTATGGGCTGGGTGCTGCTGTCACCACCACCATTGGGCAATGATTAGGTGTACTCAGACAGATCTGCAAAATAGTGATTGAAGGAGTTGGCAATGGTTTCAGAGCTGTTGCAGCTGGAACCATCAATTGTCATATCAGTGGAATCCGCACTCTGTGTGCCACTCATTATGTGTTTGATAGTCCTCCAGAACCTCCTTGGGTCCCTAGCCGAGTTTAGTAGTGCAGATTTGCAGAACTCACTTTTTGCTACCCTGATGTTTTTTTTTGCACTCATTTCTGAGTTGCCTGTATTTTTGAAGGATAGCCTGGTCAGCCATGGCCTTAAACTTGGCCCAGCACTTGTCCCTGGTTTTGAGGAGGGCTAGGAGGCTGCCATGAAGCCATTTTGTGGCCGTACCCCTGACCCTCCGACTGATTAGGGGGGCATGTTTCTCCTGCAGGGCCCTTAAAGAGATGAGGAGGTGACTGACAGCAGTTGTGGAGTCCTGGGCATTCCATACTGCTGACCAGTCAGTGTACTTAATGTCATTTTGAAAGAAGGATAGTTCTAACCTTGAGTAGTCTCTGATCTGGATAATTTTATGTGGTATTTTCAGGAGTGGGATCCTCCAAACACAGTACACTGGGGAGTGATCCGAGATACAATCAGGCAGGACACTGGACAAGCTGATCCTATTAGGTCTGTTAGTCAAGATCCAGTCCAGGAGGGAGCTCTTACCACCATTTATGGGGCACCTGGTAGGATTCTTGACTAGCCGTGTCAGGGAGACACCGGCAAGTGATGACTCAAAGGCTTTGGTGTTACCACCCAGCCAGTTGAGGTTGAGGTCACCCAGAATGATTAGTTCATTTTGCCATATTACAGCGCCAACTGTGTCAAGGAGGCCAGTCACCTCTCTACGCCTCCTTTTGGGGGATTGTAGGTGAATACAATGTGTATCTTTTTTGACATCCCTAGTATCCGCAACATGTGCAGTGTCTCACAGGTGGACTGCACTGTCTGTTAACTAGGAAGTGCAGATAGGTCAAGATGGCTCCTGTAGTAAACCAGGATACCACCACCCCTCTTTTTTCCTGGGTGATCATGATGGATGAGGTCATAGCCAGGGAGGGCACACACAGAGTTTGGTGTAGCAGGTTTTAACCAGGTTTCTGTAATGCCTAGGATGTCAGGATTATGTCGAGTTACCCAGATATGAACTTCCACCAGGCTGGGCAGGAGACTTCTAATATTAAGGCTACTTTCAGCCCTTTTACCACCAACCAGCCCACCAGTGTGGAGGAAGACTGGAGTGAAGGTTCTGGGTTTAGCTCTGTGTCCCCTGCTAGCACAAGGGTCACCAGCATGAGCCAGAATACATGCCTCAAGGGAGTGGATCTATCCTTCATCTGTGAATTACGGTCATAGCTTCTGACCTTTCGTGCAGGTCTCAGAAAGCTCCTTAGGTCAAGACTACCGAGGACCCAGGGTAAGGGTGAACCCTCTGCTAGAAGGTTGGAGAAGGTGAAGTCAGAGTCCCCCGGTTGGGAGCACGTACACCAGGGATCTCCCTTCTGGGGGGCAACCCCACTTGTGAGCCAGAGGATCCAAGGAGTAGTAATGATCACAAGGGCGATAGTGCCCCGGAGTAACTGGAACAGGACTAGCTTTGGTAGTTGCTCCGGGAATCCCATTTCAGTACCAAGATGTATGTCAGGTTGAGACAGGAATGGGAACTGCTACTAGGTGTATAGTGGGCTGTAGAAATGGGTAGAGCGCAATAAGTTAAGAATCTGTTTAAAGTAGTAAGTAGATGAAAACATTGATGTCAAAAGAAATGCTAAATACCCAGTAACTATATTTCTTCTAATGTTTCTGATGTTTTCATTTGATTATCACTACCCTCTCTTGTCTTTCCTCTTCGGACAAGCATAGGTAATTCGCATAAATGTTATACACATTGTATAAACATTATTTTGAGTCTGGTGTTTCTCACTGATTTTCCCTGACATGGCTTTATGAACCTCTCTCCCTTCTTCTACTCTATTCATGCAGGTTTTACATCAGTTAGATGGATGGAGGGAAAACATTTGAATCTATAATAAAAGACATGATTGTAGAACACCAAAAGAAGTATGAGACACAAGATACAGAACAACATGATCTTACCCAGAATAGGTCATGTGTGACAAACTTCATATGTTTCTATGAAAAAGTATCAGCAGTGTTAGATAGATAGATAGATAGATAGATAGATAGATAGATAGATAGATAGATAGATAGATAGATAGATATTTTATTTATAAAGTGCCCAAGTCCATCGACTCTGGGTGCTGTACAATACAAATCAACAACAAGGTACATATAAGCAGCAGCTCAACACAAACTTAAAATTCTATCTATCCCATTAAAACCAAAATCAATCATTAAAAGCCTGCTGGAACAGATATGTTTTTAATGGTTTCTTAAAGGCTTCTACAGAGGGGACCTCCCTTAGATAACCAGGAAGGGAGTTACACAGAGTGGGTGCCACCACTGAAAATACCTCAGCCTCACTCTGGGAACTCCATGGAGGCCTCCTCCAGGAGAACGGAGTGCCCGGGTTGGATGGAAAGGGGACAAGAAGATCTTGCAGATAGACAGGTCCCTGTTCGTGTAGGGTCTTATAGGTCAGGAGCCCTACCTTGAAGACAATCCTCCACCTGACTGACAGCCAGTGCAGTCCGCGGAGGACCGGGTTGATATGATCACCCCGTCTCACCCCAGTCAGTAATCTTTCTACCGCATTCTGCACCAGCTGCAGCCTGTGGAGGTTGTCCCCAGATATCCCTAGGTACAGGGCATTACAATAGTCCAGCCTGGAAGCGATGAATGCATGTACAAATGTGATCAGATCCTCTGGAGGGATCAGGGCTTGGATTCATGCAATGTTCCTAAGATGATAAAATCCACTCCTGACGATGGCTGACACCTGAGCATCAAGCGTCAAATCATTGTCCAGGATCATGCCCAAATCCTTCACCTGTCTAGACAGAGTAAGGGTAACCCCCCCAAAATAAGGTCGGGGTAAACCCTCACAACATCCTCCACCCCAATGAACTGGATCCACAAGTACCTCTGTCTTGTCTGGGTTAAGCTTAAGCCAGTTTTGAGTCATCCAAGCCTGGATCCCATCGAAACAGCTGTTAAATACAGAGTCCAACAGCCAGGTATTGGGCGCACAGGACAGGTACAGCTGGATATCATCTGCATAGCAGTGAAAACCCAGCCCATACCACCTGATAATGTCCCCCAGTGGCAGCATGTACAATGTGGGTTTGGCATTGGATTGGATATATTTCAATTTCTCAAAGGCATTTGACACTGTACCACATGGGGCAATAATTCAGAAATTAATAAATCTGAATGTAGATACAACAATTGTAAAATGGACGCAGAGCTAGTTAAACAATAGGACACAGAGGGTGAGCATAAGGAGATACTGCTCTGGCCCAGGGGAGCTGTCTAGTGGGGTGCCACAGGGCTCTGTTCTGGGACCACTGCTGTTTCAGATCTTCATAGCAGATACAGGGGAGCATGTGACTAGCTGGATCAGTAAATATGAGGATGGCACTAAGATAGCTAGTATAGTTAACACAGAAAATGACATATTAACATTACAAATCAATCTGACTAAATTTCTAACATGGGCAAAGACCTGGGGCATGAAATTCAATAGGGATAAATACTGTGTCATCTACCTAGGAAACCAAGATCAAGAAAAAATGTATTTCCTGGATGGTTCCCTGCTCAGAGAATCTTATGAAGAAAAGGATTTGGGAATAATAATAAACCAAAACTTGTCTTGCTTGTCCCACTGCAAGGCATAGACAGCTAAAGGAAAAAAGGTTAACCTGGACTATTAAAAGGAACTTCAAGAGTAGAGATGAGCATGTGATTATGCCACTATACATGGACATACGTCAGACCAATTCTAGACTATGGAAGCCCAGTGAGGAATCCTGCTGCAGTGGGGGTTATTGACAGGGTTGAAAAAGTTCAGAGACAAGCTACAAAAATGATATAAAACATAAAGACTACCCTATGATGAATGTTTAAGAGAATTAAACCTAATGACATTAGAAACTCAAAGAATACGGGGGGGACTTACTCCTCTACTACAATATTATACATGATAATTGCCTATTTAACTAACTTAGTCTAGATTTTAACAAGCATTTGTCAATGCCGAATGTTGTCTCGCTGGCATTGGCATTGGTAGTGCAGGAGTCAGAGATGCATAATAGGAATGGCAGTGAAGTATTCAACTGAAGACAACCCCACCCCACCCTACAGAGACTGACAGGTGTTGGGGTGTGCCTTTGGGTCATCAGCTATAACGCCCATGCCATTCTACCTCACCCTACCCTGTAGACATTGACAAGTGTTGTGGTGTGCTTTGGGGTCTTTGGGCCTTATACGTATGCCATTCCATAAGGAAATACACTGAGGTGGGTGCAGTATAGGAGAATGGGGTGAACTTTAGGGTTGAACACTCCAAGGCAGGCCTCGATGCCTGTCACTGGTTGCTGCGTGGGGGTGGGAGTGAGGATGGAATGGAGTGAGCAATATAGCCAATGATCCCAAGTCACACCCCTAATGCCTATCAGTTTCTACAAGGTGGGGTGTTACAGTTGGAAACCCTAATGTCATAGGCGTTTGTTGGTTTTTTCACTCCAAATTTTCAACATAGATTTTTTGTGACCCCACCTCATGAAGAGCAGCACAATCAGTTTGTTAGCTGAAAGATAGTTTTGCACAGTGGCTATGCCATTTGGTGACACAGGGATGAAAACACATTTTGGGCAGGATGTGAAAAATGACAACTGTATTGTTCATGAGGAGGTGTAAAAAAATGGCAACATTGAAAATGTGGATTGAAAATATGAACAGTTGTTGAAGTCATGAGCATGCATAGAAACTGCGCAACACACATCCATAACTCAATTATTTTCAGGATTTTTTTAACCACATTTTCAACATAGGCATTTTGGGACCTCTCCTCATGAACAGTGGCACTGTGATTTTGTAAATTTGTCCCAAAAGTTGATTTCCCACAGAGACTGCGCTATTCTGAGCGGACATTGCAAAAACACATTTTGGCCAGGATGTGAAAAATGACATCTGTACTGTTCATAAGGAGGTGTGAAAAAATGCCAGTGCTGAAAATCTGGCATGAAAATATTGCAAATTTGCGAAGTTAGAAGGGTACATGGAAACTGCGCAATGTACGCTTGTAACAGTCATTTTGTGGGCGTTCATTACCATATTTTCAACATTGGCATTTTAGGACCTCTGCTCATGAACAGTGTCACTGTCATTTCCAAAAACTGATTTCGCACAACAACCACGCTGTTCTGCGCCAGACATGCAAAAAACACATTTTGGCCAAGATACGTAAAATGACAGCTGTACTGTTCATAAAGAGGTGTGGGAAAATGGCAATTTTGAAAATCTGGAGTGAAAATACTACAAATTCATGAAGTTACAAGCTTGCATGGAAACTGTGCAATGCACGCCCGTAAAACAGTAATTTTTTGGATTTTTTCCACCAAATTTGCAACATAGACTTTTTGAGAGTCCCCCTCATGAACAGTGGCACTGTCATTTTGTTAATCAGTCCTGAAAGGTGATTCCATGCAGTGACCACGAGATCACCATTCGGGACCGAATAATGCCATGACAGTGATGACACTGACTAAATTCATGAGGAGGGGTCCCAATAACCCCATGTTGAAAATTTGGTGCCAACATTCCCAAAAATGACTGAGATTTGCACCAAAATGAAAAAAACACTATTTATGCCATTATACAGCTTATCGGCATTTCTTCAGTTCATGGTTGGCTTTGAAGAGCGCAGACGTGTGCCCGGTCCACTGAAGATCATCGCACCAGGCTCTGGAGGGAAGTTTGGGGTGAGGGGGTGTGAGGGGAGGCTGGGCATGCAGAGGGTGGGCGCAGGTTGGGGGCAAGGAGACCACAAGGGAGCGTTTTCTTCTTTCACGTGTTAAAAAAAAAACAACATTACGGGATGGTTTTTGGTTTTCAGGGGTGGGATCCCAGCATGCCACCTGAGTGTATTGGGAGTGCTATAGCTGACGGGGGATTAGGCACCCCCCTCAGCACACAACAAAAGCAGGGGGAACATTATGCCGACAGGGAGTGGGCTCCCCCATTGGCAAAATAAATGGGGAAGGGGGGACTGAAGCCGATGGGGATTGGGGCCCCCATCGACAAAGAAAGAGTGTTGGGGGCATATGATGCCAAGGGGGATTGAGCACCCCCTCAGCATACACTTTAAATGGGAAGGGGGCATTATGCTGGTGCGGAGTGGGTTCCCCATTAGCAAATGAAGTGGGTTGGGGCACTGTGCACAGCGGCAGTCAGTGCCACTATGTTGATTGAACGGTTTCACAAGGACTGGCACATCGGGAGGGCATGTTATTGTGCCGCTGCATGATTGCAGTGGACCTTTTCTTAGATCTTGTCATCACTTTAGGTATGCCTGGTGTCAGTACCTGCAGCTGCCTCATTGGGGAATGAGGGACACACCTACTGATGTGTGCCCTGCATTCGCCCACAGTGACCGCACCTCCAAATCTGCTACTAATGTGCCAGCCAAAATAAAAATAACCAGAAAGGTACCAGAGGTCACCCCCCCACAGTTAAAACCAAGACGCGTTCATACTAATAGAAGGAGAACTTTCTATACACAAAGAATAATTAACCCCTGGAACAAACTCCCACAGGAGATTATAATCAGCAAAGACATAAACCCCAATTTAAAAGTAAATTAGACTTCTATATACTAAAGGGTAACAAGTTGTCCTATTATGGATAATGAAAAGGAGAATTAATGGGCAACTGCCTTTCTCAGCTCCTCACACCTTAGTACGAACCTTAGTATGAAAATCCTAATCACATTTTCCCAAAGTAGCTGCCTCTTACTGGCTCCTAAGGCTTGCTGTTCTGATTTATACATTTTTAGAAAGATCCCTGTGATCATATTCCTGAAGTCCTTACTCGGTTAAGAGAATACCTGACCATCAAAAGTTTTAAAACTAATTTAAAGACCTATCTTTTTCAACAAGCTTTTCTTTGACAGCTATCAGTTGTTCTTTTTAGGAATCTGATGATTTATAATTTTTTTTTGTTCTTTTTTCACTTGTTATATTTATGTTTACTTATTTATTCACTTGATTGTGTGGTTTTATTGTTGCATTGTACAGTGCTCAGCACTTTAACATTTGAAAGGCACTTTATAAATAAAGCTTACTTACTTACTACTTATTGGATCTCAGTTGTGGTGGACTCTGGAAGGGTGGGAGTGGTGGGTCAGAGACACATTCCTCAGCCGGTACCACTGCACAATTCCTACACCACTCTGGTGAGGCAAGACTGTCAGGAGGAGGTACCCGTGTTAGTGGCCAGAGAGGATGTGGGGGTCCTCCTTAGTGAGACCCCAAGGAGGGTGGAAGAGGACCCCAGAGGAGAAGGAGGAAGCAACTTCTGGTGTGGTACTTTATTGTGAGGTGGATGGAATTGGGAATAGAATGGGAGAAGAGGGAGGTTAGATGCCTATGAGGCACCACAGCCCAGAGGGATGGGACGCAGATCCTGAGGATCACTAGGGTAGCATGATAAGAGGCAGAGCTAGATGTCATTGCCCACCTAGTGACTAATCATCTGGCTAGGGACAAGGCTGGGATTGTGCAGGGGGAGATTAGGGAGCTGGGGAGTGGTTTTAGACAGGTAGTTCACTCTGTGGCTTTCACTGAGGTGCTGTCTGTCTACAACGGGGGGAAGAGAAGGATCTCCGTGCATGAATCTTCAACTCATGGTTGAAGGAATGGTGCAGTGAGGAGGGGTTTGGCTGCATTTGGGGACTGGGGATCCACCTGGAAAGATAAGGGCCTTTACAGAGATGATGGCCTGCATTCATCCAGGAGTGGAATCACAGTCCTCAGTGGATAGTTTAGATGATACTTTGATAAACATTTAACTAGCCAAAGATGGTGGTGGAAGAAATCAGGGAGGCAGACACTGCCCCCCCCAAACAGGCTGAAGTAGAGAGTAGGTAGAACCCAAGGGGAATATAATTTCCTAGGATACTAATTAATAAAGGAAGCAGGGTGGTAAAAATTAAGGGTGATGGAATTGAAAGCATTAAAAAGAGAGTGGGGAAGGAGGGAGGGCAAAAGGGAAACAATGGAGGTAACAAACAGAGTGGTAACAAAATCCTGAAAGCCCTGTGTATGAATGCTAAAAGCTAGATAATAAGATTCTGGATCTAGAGGTCATCATGGCAAAGGCTGACCTAGACAGTGTAGCCATTACTGAGCCATGGTGCACTGAAAGCCATGACTAGGACATGGCCATACCAGGCTATACTCGGTTCAATAAAGACAGGGCGGGAAGGAAAGGGTGTGTGTGGTGTTTCATGTGAAGAAAGGCATAAAAATAGCTGAAAACCAGGGAACGGGGCCAGAGGTTTTGTGGGTCATCCTAAAGACAGGAAATGGAGCCTCTATTTGCATTGGTGTGATCTAGAGACATCCAGCAAAGTGGGAGGAGTTAGATAAGATGCTGGTAGAAGCCATTAGCAAGATGACAGGAATAGGGGAGGTGCTGTTGGTGGGGGACTTCAGTCTGCTGGATGTAGGTTGGGGCCTCCCAGCTGTGGCTTCATTAAGAAGCAGAGACATCCTGGACTTCCTGCAGGGGGCATTCCTCAGGTAACTAGTCCGTGAACCCACACAAGATGGGGCAATGCTGGACCTGATACTTACTAACAGGGACAGAGTTTCAGATATCAAGGTGGGCGGCCACCTGGGGACCAGTGATCACCCTACATTGTGGTTCAGTATAAGAATGACTGTGGAATCCAACCACACAAGGGTGGGGATACTGGACTTCAGGAAGATGGATTTTATAAAGAAAAATGTAAATTCAGGTGGCATATATTTCTGTTGAATTCCAAGAGCACATCTAGCCTGCTAATAGAGATGTTTCAAAATTTAATTTCAGCAGTGAAATTGCCGCAAAATCAGTAATTTTGCCACATGAAACATGTCACAAAATTCCACCATTCCATGAACTTTTTTGCTGGGTGCAAAGTTACAAAATTTTGCCTGCAGAATGTGGAATTTTGCCACAGAATGTACAATTCTGCACAAAATAGCATAATGTCACCTAATTTGAGGGTGAAATTTCACTGTTCCACAAGTGAAATTTCATGTTGTGCACCTGCAAAATATTTCACAAAATGGGCAAATTTCTCAAAATATTTAATGTAACAAAATTTCATAATTTTGCACATCTCTACATGCTAAACTTCTCAGAATAAGTAATCCACTGCTTAATGTACCACTGTGTAAGCTAGTCCACTTCCCAGGAGCAAACCCATGAATAAGATCAGCATAAACCATTTGGGTGGTCAAATCCCATTTCCAGGCATGAGCTGCATGTATTTAAAAACCCTTTACATATGTACAATCCATAAAAAAGTTGTTCCTGTGTTTCTGTTATCCGAGCAAAGTCCTGTCTAGGACAATATCTGTCTTACACACTCTTATGTTTTCATGACCCTCGACCCTCTAGTCTCTCATGGATGCATAACCATAAAACTTTCCATAAATGGGAGGGGGGGTCTTTTATTCATTAATTGTAGCAATGTCCCTGTTCTTTTTTCCTCAGGACACAATGGCAACTCCAGCCTGAGGAAAAAATGCTGGGACATGACTGCTTCATAAAGACTTTTTCTTGACAGAGTTTCCATAGGCTCAGCAGTGACTGGGCTTGATTTTCAGAACCCCGAGAATGCCATGGGATCCTGATGTGCTGAATGTTTGGTGCATGGGGCTTGTGGCATTCTCCCACCACCAATCAGAATTTTCAGTTACAAGGGCCAAATGACACAAGTTAGACCAGGTTTTCCCTAGTCTAACCTGTGCCATTTGGAGGACCATTTTCATGGGGCTTGTACCAAATATTTTGCGCAAGCTGCCGTAAAGTGTGAAAAATGTTGCAACTGTGCCTGATGTATTAAAATCAGGTGCAGTTGCATCAAAAGAGTTTGGCACATCTGCACCAAAGAACATGGCTGCCTCCGGGCTTGACGCAAGCCCTGCATCAACCTTTGAAAATATATCCCATTGCCTTATTTTAGTAAAGACAGCGTTTATAAAAGTAGGGTAGTATGGTGTTCTGGTGTCAGCCAGGAAGGAAAGGGTCCATCCATTCTGCCATCAAACAGACCCATACTTTTGAGTCTCCCCATAAAACACTACCAAAATTGAAAAACAAAACAAGGCTATAGAAAAAGACAACTGGGTGAAACATCCCTACCCCACCCATTGCAACAGGCAAATACATAATACCCCTTTTACTGGAATTAATCTGCTTCCCTCAAAAAAAAAAAAAACACTTAAGTAATTTTGCCTCTAGAGAAGAGGGGCATATAACTAACATACACAAACTTAGGTAACAAAGGGATTTTAATTAAAAACACTCTTTCTTTTTAGACATTTTCCAATTCTTCCAAAGCTGGACCTGGACCCATATGGCTGCAGGATGCCAATAGGGCTCCTGAAGTTCAGGGATATCTGCTGGTATATTGTGTGTATTAGCCATACAGCAGGATGTGTGATGGTGGGAGCAGAGTTACAGAGGCGCAGGATCAACCAGATAAGTGGCTTTGTAAAGCTGGGATAATTGAAAGAAATAAAAACAGATGTTTGTTTTAATTTTGTGAGAGGGTATTGCACAGCGGGGGGGGGGAGCTGCGGTGGGAGGACTGATGATTTCTGTGTTTTGGTGTGAATGCCATTGGAGGGGACTTGATACACAGGGCTCCTTAGTTATTATTTAATACTCACAATCCCAAGCGACATCTCAGGTGAGTGACCACAAAGCATGAGTGCCATGAAGCAGGAGTGCTGCGTCTGTGACTAAGTGGCATCTGGGGGCACCGGTAGGGTGTCTGCAGGGAGGACTGCAGGCTGCAGACCATGCTGGTTAGGGTACAGTAGGTGTGTACACAACAGGGGAAAGGAGGCAGAGTCTGTAAAGGCATAGAGAGGACTACAAATGTCTGTCTAGCACAGGAGGCTATGTATGTCTATCTGGCACATGGAAGAGAGACAGCAGAAAAAGGGGACTGCAGTAATACCCTATCTAGGATCAGTCGATTTGTGAAACAGAAATAGGGAACATAGTGGAGGCTACATAAAGTTAGTCTATCTAGCAAGAGGAGGCAGTCAGTAGGAAAAGGGGATTGCAGCAAAACCCCCTCTAGGGTCAGCCTTGTGGGGAAATTAGAACAGGAAACAACACAATAACAAAGTTAGGAGGATATAGGCTAACCAGGGAGGATGTGGGAACCTAGGATCTGGCACAGGCAACAGGACAGCTGGAAGGCATAGAGGAGGAAGGGGGAAGGAAGATACAGAATGCAGGATGGGGAAGGGAGGGTAGTCAGCTGCAGTGGATGTGGGCACAGTCGTTCTGGGAACTATGTGGAGAGCAGAGGGCTGTCCAGTGTGCAGAAGCTTTGGGCAAGTTAGAGGAGAGATACGGCGACTAAAATGGGAGTTGGGAAGTGGGGGTGGGACAGTAGCTAAAGGGGCAGGTACGGTTGCTCCAGGCCAAACAAATGGTAGGCTCAGGATGGAAGCAGGAAGGTTGCCAAAATGTAAAGGGGCATCTTCTCGACACAGACTCTGTGGAACTGGAGTGAGGATTTGGCAGGAGGTAAGGAGAAAAGGTAGGTGGGTAAAGGAATCAGCACAAGGCGGAAAGGGAAAAGAATGGGGAGGGAGAACTGAGATGTGTTCTGATATGGGGGGAGCCTTATCAAACAGGCATGCAATATTGGCCAGTCTGAAGGAACTAAGGCAGGTGGGGAGGCAGAGGATCATGAAAACATAGAGTCCAAAGATAGTAACAAGGGGGAAAGAAGGGATGGAAGGGGCAAGGGTCAGCAGAGCAGAAGGGTGGACACATGGGGGCTGAGAGGGGTAGACCAGGTGGGGAGTCTGGAGGAATGGATGAAGGAGGTACAAAGGGAGGTGCAACACATGAGATGCAGGGTGACAGGGGAAGCTTGACATGTGGGAAGGGAGGGGTCTCAGAGGGAGATGATAGTTACAGGGGGACTTGCATAGCAGGAAAGGCAAAATGTGTGGTGGTGATGGGGAGAAAGCTGTGAGGGTTGTAATCCTGGAAGATTCAGTAGTGAAGGGCATGAGATGGGGAGGTATGGGGGCAAGGTCTAGTTGTAGGTGAGTGTAGGTGTATGCCAGGCATGACAGTGAGGAGGATGTGGCCTTTTATAACTATGTGCATAGGGCAGGTGCATATAAAACCTCATATTATAATACACCTGGGTACAAATGACCTTGCAGAGTGTGGGGTAGAGGTGGTGCAAGAGAGGTTTAGGGAGGTAGGGAAAATCTGCAGAAAGGCAGAAAGATCAGTAGCCTTCTTTGAAGTGCTCCCAGTCCCTAGGGCTAGTACTGTAAGGAAACAGAGAATTGAAGAATTTAATAGTTGGTTAAGGGGGTGGTGTGAGTCATATGGGTAGGGGCTGGTGGGGGTTGGGGTGGAACTTGGGATAATAAGGACCTATATGCACTGGATAGACTACATTTAAGTAGAGGGCTCCAGGGTCCTAAAGGAAAATCTGGAAGAATACATGTCAACTAACCTTATTTTAAACTGATGGACTGGGTGGCTAGAGGGTGTACTGCAACCATAGCCACCAGGAGCAGCAAACCGATAGGCCTCCCGCCATATTAAGTCAACAAAATGGAGCAGGAGTGACCAGCAGGGGTGAGAGAGAGAGGTGATGGGGGGGAGACAAAAAGGGCTGGTCAGTGGTAATGGTGTACAGGAGTCACAGTGGAAGGTGGTGTCATTAAATACAAAAAGCCTGGCTAACAAGATGGTGGATCTCCAGACACTGATGGCTGAGAGAGAGGTGGACATAGTGGCCGTCACAGAGACATGGGACACCCAAAACCATGACTGGTCCCTCATGATCCCTGAGTATATAATTTACAGGAAGGACAGAGAGATGGGGGGAGGAGGAGGAGGAGGAGTAGCTATATTGGTGAGAGAAAGAATCACAGGCACCTGGGAGGAGAAGGCTGAAGGTAAGCCTGAAGCCTTGTGGTTTCAGCTTCAGACCACCAAGGGGAGAAAGGTTAGAATGGGGGTGGTATACAGACCACCCTTGCAGGTCAAGGACTTGGACAGAGTGTCAAGGGAGCAGATTAGAATGATATCTAGTAGAGGCAGCATAGTCATAACAGGTGATTTCAGCCTCCCTGGAGTGGATTGGAGGAAGCCAGCTACCTCCTACTCCAGAGAACAGCTCCTTCTGGAGGCTTTGGAGCCTTCCAGGGATGGAGCCATACTGGACTTAGTACTGTCCAATGGTAAGCATGTCCAGGAAATAAAGATGGAAGACCCTCTTGTAGGCAATGACCACCACACAGTGTGGTTCTACCTAAATCTGGACAAAGAAACAAAGAAATAGCCAGAACTAAGATGATGGTAGTGGAATTCAAGAAGGCAGACTTAGAAAGAAGGTCAAAATCCTAGTGGGGCATCTTGCCAAAATCGGTTTGGAAATGGAACTGGAGCAGAAAAAGTCCATTATAAAGATTCGTCTGATTGAAGCCACTAATATGTGTACCCACACCCGAGCAAGAATGCCAAGATCAAAGAACCAACCTGGCTCAGCAAAGAGGTTGCAGCAAAAGTGAGGGAAAAGAGAGCAGCTTTTCATAAGTACAAATGTACTCTGAAGGATGCAGACAGTGATGTTTACTCAGAGAAGTCAAGAGAGGCAATCAAAGTGGTCAGGGCAGCAAAGGCCATGAGGGAACTAAAATTAGTTCAAGGGATAAAAGTAGGGGAAAAGGACTTTTTCAAGTACATAAGGGAGAAAGGAAGTATCAAGGATAGGATTGTTAGATTAAGATAGGAGAGGGGATGGGCTGAAAGTAGTGAGGAACAGGCAGAGGTACTAAATGAGTGCTTCAGCTCAGTTTTCACTAGGAAGAAGGATGGACCTGTGCCACAGGGAAAAATAGAGGTGCAGTAGGAGGGGGTGAAACAGCTGGAGCACTTCAGGAGGACAAGGTTTTAATGGGTCTCAGGGCCCTTAGTGTGGACAAAGCTCCTTGACTGTATGGCATGCACCGAAGAATTTTGATGGTGTTGTCCGAAATCCTGGCTAGACCCCTAGCAGACCTGTTTAACACTTTGCTAGGGTGTATGCTTCAGGACTGGAGAATGGCACATGTGGTGCCTCTCTACAAGAGTGGACCCAGGGATAAACCAGGTAGCTATAGACCAGTCAGCCTTATCTCTATTGTAGGCAAATTAATGGAGACTATACTAAAAGGGAGACTAGTGAACTTTCTGAAGGTTAATGATCTCCAGGATGAAAGGCAACATGGGTTTGTCTTAGGGAGATCCTGCCATACCAACCTGATAGACTTTTTTGATTGGTCACAAGGACAGTGGACAGGGGCCAGGATGTTGATGTCCTTAATCTGGATTTCAGCAAGGCCTTTGAGTCTGTTCCTCACAGGAGACTGCTCAGTAAGATGCAACACCTGGGAGGTGGGGTGAAGTTGGAGGTATGGGTCAAAAGCTGCCTACAAGATAGAAACCAGAGGGTGGTAACATGGGGGGACTCTCAAAGCCTAGGCCAGTAATCAGTGGGGTCCCACAGGGCTCAGTGCTTGGCCCAGTGTTGTTTAATAGTTTTATTAGTGACATAGCAGAAGGACTCAGATGTAAAACTTGCCTATTTGCAGATGACACTAAGCTCTGTGGAAGAGTGAACACAGTGGAGGGGAGACAAGAGCTCAGGGATGATCCAGCTAGGCTCAATAAGTTGCCGGATATCTGGCAGCTGGGGTTCAGTGCCAAGAAATGCAAGGTTAAGCACCTGGGAGCTAAGAACACAAGGACCAGTTACTGGCCGGGAGGGGTATAGGTGGCCAGTGCTGAGGAAGAAAAGGGCCTGGGGTAATCATCACAAGGGACCTGAAGCACTCTGCTCATTGCTGTAAAGCAGCAACCAATGCCATCAGGATGTTAGGCTGTGTCACCAAAGGAATCACCTCCAGGAAAGGGGAGGTCATTCTGCCATTGTACAGGGGTACACCATTATATCGGTGAACCAAATTGAGTGACTCAGTTTGGGTGCCCATAATGGTACTGATAGTGAAAATGTAGCAAGAAGGTTGGGATAGCAACAGATGAGGAACAGAATGGCATGAGTGAATCACAGGGCTTTTTGTTGGGGTGCGGATTACACAGATAAGTGCAGCCTCATGCTGCCGAGCTGGTCACCTGGCATGGTGGCTGCAGACACTGCCTGCAGTGCCAATGGTCCTGGGTTCAGGACTACCTGCAGGAAGTATTTTAAGACCATGGGGGTCTTTATTTTTTTTTCCTTGGTCTGTTGTCCGAGCCGTGGACTTCCCCTGTTCAATGTCTGCCCCCCCTGGAGTTGATTATATTTAGATGAGGGGTAGGGAGGCTAACCCCCCACTAAGGGGGTGCAGGGGGCTATGCCCCCAGCATTAAACATTTATTTACTTGTCAGTGCTGTTTTGGTAGGTGCTGAGGTGGATATCTTGCTCAGTGTGGATTCGGCAATATGTACTCACTCTTGTGTGAGTTATCAAAGTATATTTGTTATTATGACATGGAACCTTGTACAGGTCCTTGGTGAGACCGCACTTAGTGTAATGTGTGCAGTTCTGGTGCCCATATCTGAAAAAGGACATTAATATACTGGAAGGGATGCAGTGAAAGGCAGCCAAGACAATCTGGGGACTGCAGGACAAACCCTACAAGGACAGGCTACAGGTGCTCAACATGTATTCCCTGGAGGACAGAAGGGAGAAGGGGACATGATCGAAACCTTCAAGTATCTTAAAGGTATAAACAAGGTTAGTATGGAAGGCATCTTCAATCTCAGGGGGAATGGGTCCACTGGGAACACTGTCTTAAATTAGAGGGAAGAATATTCAAAAGAGAAATAAGAAGGCACTTTTTCTCAGAAAGAGTAGTGTCCAAGTGGAACGAACTGTCGGAGGAAGTGGTATCATCAAAAATAATGGACAGCTTTAAAAAGGGTTGGAACAGAGTAAAAGGGGAGTCATAATGGGTGGGAAGATGAGTGGGGGGATGGGAGGGAGAAGAAGGAAGACTATGTTGACAGGGGAAGGGGGTAGCTCCAGTAAATTCTTCTGAGATCTGCACACTCAAGCAGACTAGATAGACTAAAATGGCTTGTTTCTGCTGGCCTTTTTGTATGTTCATAAACTAGTGCCTGGTATTGAAATGCCTGTCACCTGGGCATGTTCTCCTTTTTTTAAAGCCAGAACCTACCCCAGTACTTTTTGTCATATTTATCCGAGAGGCAGAAACTTTAAAAAATGCTCCCAACACTGAGGTCAAAGGGTCAGGAGCAGAAGTATCCTCCAAAAAATACTGATATCATCAGCATAAGTATTATTGGGGTGGGGGGAGGACAGTCCCCTCTATGTGCAGACCTAGAATCCCAGCATGACCCTGTATAGCATTCAGTAAAGTGTCTATCTCAAAGATATACTGGATGGGATTCAAGTGGCACCCTTGGCTCAGCCCCCCTGAAGATCCCAATGTCAGACCCCATGCAGCCATTAATAACTAGATACCGTTTCAGTGGTATCCCCCTGAGAGAAGCTATTATAGTTCATATCTTCAAAAAAAGATCTTGGAAAGACTAAAGATTACAGACCAGTCAGCTTGACATCTGTACTGGGAAATGTATTAGAGGGACTAATTAAGGATAAGATAGCGCACTATATTATAATCCACAGTTTGGTGGACATAACACAACATGGATTTACTGAAGAGAGATGAGCCCAAACAAACAAGCTCAAAATTTACAATAAGATCAGCATTGCTCTGGAGGAGTGTAAGGCAGTGGACTTTTTTTTTTTTTTACCTAAGTAAGGCCTTCAACAAGGTCCCTCATGATCAGCTATTGCTAGTCTTGCAAAGTATAGGTTTAAATGGCACACTTGTAAACTGGATCAAAAATGGCTTACAAATAAAAGACAAAAAGTGGGTATAAGAGGTTACATGTCTGGATTTTATTTTTATTTATTTAGCTTTTGTTGACCGGGTAAGTGCACTAGACAAATCCTGCCTATTTTCAGGCACGACCCGTGGGAGGGGGAAACAGATGAATGCCAACTGACCTTGAACCAGATTAAGCTGTTGGTGGTATTTTTAGTGAATGAGGGAAATTTGGCCAGGACACCAGGGAAATTCCCCTACTCTGATGGGTGGGGGACCCTTCCCATGAGGCATCTGACTCCACCTCAGTATGTCTCAGCCGTTGGAGAGGACGGAGGTGTGGAGTGCTGGACTGCAGGACCAGAGCAAGATTGCAGAGATATCCCTACCAGTCGCTAGCGTTTCAGAATGTACTGAAAATGACATACCTGTGAAGGAGATGTCTTCAGTGGAGAACACCGAGCCTAGGAAGAACCAGATGGTGACCAAATTCTTATACCAGAAGAGGAGAAAAAGGAAACGACCAGAGAATGGTCAAACAGCTTCTAAAATTACAGTAAAAGGAGCAGCGTTCATGCAATTACAGCCCCTATGGAAACAGATGCGACGACCAGTACACCAAAGTAGAGGACCTATTTCCTTTTTGGCTCATCTTTCCACATGGTCCCTGAGCAAGCGCTAGAGAAAGCAGGCTGGATTAGGACTCGACTGCATGGATACCAGATCCTAATTTTCCTTGCCTGGGAATGGATTGGTGAACCAGATGGACCGTTTGGATGCAGTGAGTGCAGCAGGAGAACACTTTTCAGTGACGGACCAAACTGCTGCATCACTTCCGCTGTTAGTTCCTGATTCTCAGCATGGAGATTTGCGAAACCGACGGAGGAATCAAATTCTACATTTCAAACCCTGCAGACATGGATATCGCTTCATCGCTGAAACAGAACATTGAGCTACCACCACAGTCGGAAGGTCAGTACTTTCAAGCAGACATGAAATTTGTTACTGCTTTGCAGAACTCAGTTGTTGCTCCTTCTGCTGTTAAGCCTGCTAGTAAACCAGCCAGCTACGCTTCTCTTTTAAACAGTCAGAGGTCCCACTGAGGAAAAGATTTGTAGCTCTGTATACATTACTAAGGGATATGGACCTTCCTCCAGACCGGACTTTGTAGGAAAGACTTTAATAATACAATCTTTAAAGATTAAACCCTCAGATGTGTATGCTCTAATACACTCTTCAGGAGACTCTAATTTTGATGTTTCTTTCCGTACTGCTGCATTGCTAGATAAATTCTGGTCTGCTTACTATAATGCTCTGTGCAGACCCTGTCTGGAAGCATTTTGTGATTATTCCCATTACTAGGCCTACCGTAAAAGTCATTACTGTCCTTTTTAGGAATGAAGGAAAAATGTTTTAGATATATTGTATTGGTTGGAACAGTTACTGGCACACCACATGCTTTAATTGATGTAAATGGTTTTGGACGGGAGGTGGAAATTTACTGTGCAACTTAAAATTAATGAGTTTGGTATTCAGCATCTGCCTAATTGTTTTCTAGGTCGAGACCGTGGTATATTGTTTACCAGGGCAACCGAGATCATGCTATAGATGTGGCTCATTGTCCCATCTGAGCTCTGATTGTGATAAACTGAAATGTACTTCATGCGGTATGATAGGTCATACTGTGTTGGCTTGTACAGTTCCTCCCACTTGTAATTTATGCAGTGATACTTCACATGTATTTTCAGCCTGCCCATGGCGGCACATAACACTGCAGGCTATGCAGAACATGATGCTTATATTGCTAAATCCTCTGTTATAGGGACCCCCAGGATTTACTTCCAACCTGTTACAACTAATGGAAAATTCCTTCTTTCACTACCTCCATTGTAAATGCCCTGTTTTGCCTGAACCTCCTGCAACTTCTGAATCTCCTAACCTTCCTGAACCCTCTGCATCCCTTATTTCCCATGACCCCACTGATATTTCGGGAATTATAGACCAATCCTCTGTAGAAGAATTAGCGGTGTTTCTAGTACTCCAAAAGATGATGAAGAGCATGGAGAAACTTCTCCCCACCAGTGGCTCGGAGACTTCGCTCTGCCAAACAGGTAGACGCCTATATCCATCCCACTATCTAACCCGTATGAACCCCTACAAAGTTGGGGTGAGGCCATGGAGGAAGAAGATGGAGACGTTGAGAATTTATCTCTTCCTATTCTTTCCATGTCGGCCTCCCATCATTACCTTTGACTGAAAGTTCTGGGGCTATTTCGAAAAGAAGTCTGCTAGAGTGAGAAAAAGAAATGAGAGGGTTATTTCTACAGAGCTTTCTTCCTTTTTTTGTGGTTTTTCTCATGTCAGCCATAATGCCTTGCAAGTTTGAATGTAAATAGTATTCGTTCCAACTATAAACGAATGGCAACTTTTTCGGCACTACGTAGTCTGGCCTATGATGTTTATTTTTTACAAGATATTCGGTTGTATACCACAGAAGACATCACAATAGCTTCCAGGGAATGGGGTTTAGGACCGTCATATTGGTCATTAGGACAAGACCTCTGTTCTGGTGTTGGTTTTTGTTTTACTACTTCTAACTTCATTTTACAAAAGAGTGTGGATTTAGTACCGGGCAGAGTTTTTTTACTAGATCTTATATGGCAGGGGTTTCCTTATAGGCTCATAAATATTTATGCACCACAGCAGAAAGCAGTTAAGATTCAGCTTTTGAGCCAAATTAAACCTTTTCTGTGCACAAATCGCATAATTCTATGGGTGGAGATTTTAATACTAGTTTAGAAATCCTTCCAGTAGGAAAACTTATTGTGACACCCATGCTTACATAATCTTATTACAGAATTAAAATTAGTGGATGTCTTCCCAGTCCCCGAGGCCTACCTTTAGGAAAGGGACCTTGCACTCACGGATTGATTATTGGTTAGTTTACAAACCACTGGCATAGTCAAAGGTTTTACAATACCTATGGCAACTTCTGACCATCTTTTGATAGGAATACAAATCCAATTGGAAGATGCGTTATCACAGGGCCCTGGGGTGTGGAGAGTTAACTCATCTTTATTGTTACTTCCTGTTTTATTCAAGGTCTTACGGAGTTAATCACGGACCGTACTACAGTAATTTCTATCTATGATTCCATTATTGATTGGTGGACTGATACTAAATTATATGTGATCTCATATTTTAAATCATATGCCCGTCCTTAGCTGATGAAAGACATCATACCTCCAAACGCCTCTACGGAATTATTGACATTATTTACTGACTCTCATTTATATGGTTTGGATCATTCTGCCCGTATACAAGAAGTCAAAACCGCATTGGCTAAAGTGCAGTATGATAGGCAAAATCCATACTTTTCGAACAAAATTCAAAGCGACTGGAACTCAGAGTCAATTTAACCCCCTTGGGGTCGATGCTGGGAAAGCTGGTGGTAAACAAATACATCAATTATTGGATGAACAAGGCCAAGTTGTCAAAGGGCAAGAAGAACTTATGGCATATGTCACAAACTTTATACAGCGTACATTTGACACCCCAGAGGTTGTTACCACAGATATGACAATGATATTACAAATATTAAATATGCCTACATTAACAACATCACAACAAGAAGGACTTATAAAGCCTTTCTCTTGTGAAGAAGTGAAAGATGTTATTTTAGGTCTTCGGATAAAGTAGCCCCTGGTTCTGATGGTTTGTCAGCAGAGATTTATAAGTTTTATGGAGACTCATACCATGTCAGTTGGTAGCTGTCTTTAATGGTTTTTACAGGAGGATCGACTGACAGATCAGATGTGCAAGGTTTAATGCTTTTATATAAAAAGGAGATAGACAGGATTTGAGGAATTGGAGGCCTATTACATTGTTAAATACAGACTACAAAATTTTCGCCAAGTTGTTAGGAATAGGATTTCTAAATATTTGCCTTCTCTGCTTTCCCCATTTCAGTATTGTTCAATCTCTGGTAGATCCATTCATGATGCCTTAATACTGATCAGAGAACTATTTTCTCAGGGTTGTCATGGTTCCTTAAAGGATATTTATTTAATTTTGATCTGTCAAAAGCTTTTGATAGCATTTTTCAGGAATTTATTTGGTTAACCCTTAAATGTTTTGGTTTTCCGCTAATTTTATAAATTGGATTGTTTTATGTTATTCTTTGGCTTATGTTAAGTCAGATATTAATGGGAGACTAGGACCCCATGTTATATACGTGCAGAGGAGTGCGGCAAGGATGCCTCTGAGTCCTTTATTATTTGTGATAGCTTTGGACCCTATTATTCGACTACTTCATCAATCTCCAAGATTTTCAGGTCTTTCAGGCATTCATTCTAAAATAATTTGTTATGCAGATGATCTTTGTGTTTTAGTACCTAACATTGCAGAAGGTCATTTGTTAACTGATGTATTACCAGTTTTTATCAGTTATTGGGTCCAGTTTGAATTTGCAGAAAAGTGTGTGTTTGACCTAACCCTTTCTACTGATACGGTGGTTTCTATTCAAGGAATCAAGGTAGTAGATTCCCACATAAGTTATTAGGAGTGTATTTTGGAGTTCAGATGCAGCTAAATATAATTGGGAAATTGCTCTGAATACCGGTAGAGAAAAGTTAGTAAATGGCATAGATGGTCTTTGGGGAAAAAGAAACGTATTTTTTGATTAAAACTTGTTTATTACCCCTATTTTTGCATATAGCATATTTTTCCAATACCTAAATGTCATTTTGTACCTCTTTGGTCTCTTTTTTCATGCTTCTGGGAAGTCGCCTTAATCCTATTCAACGGAATGTTCTATTACAACCCTATCGAAAAGGAGGGGTCTCTATGATTCATCCGGTTGTATTTTTTTATACAATTTTTTTCACAACCAACTTAAAACCATTGGTCCAAGACTCTATTCAAACTTGGCTTCCTTTCGTATATATGTCTATTAAAGATATTTTTCCTGAATGGAACAGTGGGAAATTTTTACACAAAAATAAAAGGAAATATGTCCTGTCGATAGACTGGGGAATGGTATTTGATATGCTAAAATATGGAACATTTCGACCCTTATGATTAAAAAATTGTCTCGAAACAACTGTATTTAGAGATAGTAGAATCCCATTTTAATGTGAATATATTTCCAGCTTTACACCTGTAGAGCAACTACAGATTGGTAAACGCCTTATGGATCCCCGTATCCCAGTATCAATGTGGGATATTACATGGTTAAGTGCACATGGTAAAATCAATGTACGAGGAACCAAAACATAAACAGCTAGTGGATAGAAATTGTTTCGGAATCATGTGGAACTCACGGAAACAATGACTCATTTATATTTTCTTGCCCTTTTATTTTGCATTTTTGGTTTTAGGAAACGCCATTTCTGGGATTAGGTCTGGTGTCAATGGGATCAAAGAGCCTTATTCTTTGGTTTATTTCCAGAATCCTGGTCCAGATGTAATTCCAGTACCTTGAATATTATAGCAGTTGTGATTCTATATTGGGTATGGCAGGTCAGATGTGGTTTTTTGTTTCAGCAGCGACGTTTCACTTCTGAAGACTTATTCAAAAGGATTCTACTGTATCTGGAACGCTTGAAAGAAGGAGAAAGGAAAATATTGAAGAGGAATATATGGGAGCGATATTGGGACTTTTTGATTCACCTCTATTGTATTTAGTTTTTTCAGACCTGCTTATGTTTTCAGTTTTATGATGTATGCATCTATGTAATTTTTTCCTTGATTATTGTATATTTGATTTTGCTTTTAATAAACATACCCCTACTCTTTTCGATAAGTGCCGTGGGATCTTTAACATCCACCTGAACTACCACCAATCCAGGCAGATGGGACCTCGGTTTAACGTCTCATCCGAAAGACGACACCTCAGAAATGCAGCACCCCTCTCATGCTGCATTACAGTGTCAGTACTGGGATATTAACCCAAGTGCCAGATGTGGGAACTGAACCCACAGCCCTCTGATCTCCCGGCCTCAGAGGCGAGTGTGCTACCTACTGAGCCACTGACACTGCTGGATGGACCGGGGTCATGAGTGGAGTACCACAGGTCTCTGTGTTGGGATCATGTTTGTTTAATATATATGCCTCTTACATGCCAACTTTTGATGGAATATGTTTTCCAAGCCAAAGTGCTCCAAAAATCACAACACAGCAAATTTACCAACTAATGTTGTATTTTAATTTTGCAGTGTGAGCCACTTAGGGTTGCCACCTGTCAGGTTTTTTACCTGGTGATCAGGTTTTCAGGGTCCCTATCAGGTAATCCGGTTTTGCTCTGTGCTGGTCAGGTTTTTGAGCCATTTTGAGTGGTCACATACTTTTGAAACAAATGCTGTCATATCTTTCCTTGTTTCAGCTACATGACCAGGTTATAGACAAGTTCTGTTGTCACTATAGCCCTTTGTTTGTGAAAGCAGTCAGCCTAGGAGGTGTAAAGTATGGTGATTAACACTATTAGCACTCAATATAATGGCCATACTTTACACCTCCCACCTTTTGTAACAGTAACAGAACCAGTTGTCTTCTACTTTCATTTGCTAGTAAACATTTTCATCTCAAACAGAATTCAGGCATTTTTAAATGTTTTAAATCATTTTTTTTCCTTAAGAACAAAAATATGGTCACTTCTTTAGCTTTTAAATAGTACTGTGGACATGAACAGGGAATGGAGACAGAAAAATATATAGAGTACACATGACAGGAAACAATTTATTGTGTATTATTATATATCATGTAAACTGTTGTATGCTATTTACAGTGTTTCCCTTGTCTCCCACCAGATCATATCTGTAAATGAGATTTATTTTATCTCTGTATGTTTATCTGGTAAACCAATGTCAATAAATACATCAATACACAAGTAAAGACATAACTAGGAAGAATCTAGGAAAGTAACTTTAACAGGTACAGTACATTATCTTAACATTTTTGTTGAACTGCTACTTTAAATGTATTTTATTGATATAACAAATGGCTTTCTAGGAGGAACAATGAATGATGAGTCATGAAAAGGGGTGGGCAGGGCGGACTTAGGATCCGGTTTTTGCCTCATCCAAAGGTGGCAACCCTAGAGCCACTAGAGTCTTGGCTACAAGCCTTCCAGGGGGCATGAACCATACAAGGATTAGCAGTTAAATGTATACATCAAAGGCATGACTTTACAATTAATAATTTGATTACCACACCTTTCAAAATGATTTAATTAAACAAATGTAGTAATAAATGCCATATCTCACAACTTTAAACTTTCATGTTCATAATTACATCAGAAAGCACAGAAAAAAATGCAGAAGAAAGAGGAAGCCTACCACTCAATAAGCTATATGCAAAACATTTGGGCAGTAATCAATTTTGCTTGTGTTACAGGGATCTCCTAAAGAGTGAAACACCATAAAGTAACTAAACCAGCTCAATTTGGCTGCCTAAGTTATACAGTTCCAGCGACTTGCTTGAAGTACAATTTTAGCTTAGAAAAGGTGCAAATAAAGCTTAAGCAGAACAATCACATCAAGCACATTAAATGACATGGATACAAACTGATACAATTTAAACAAATTTCAGAGGAACTGATTCCTGGACACGGTGCATCGGAAATATCAGGGAGCCCACTAAATTCTATAAAAGAAAACAAAATAACCACATTAGAAATCAATTAATTCAGGTCTAATAACATTATAATTTAGCTAACAGAGAAGCAACAGGAAAAAAGATTAAAGTCAGCTTGTAATGAATGGGGGGTATGGAGGGGAGAAATTTTGGTTACAAAATCATCTTTTATTATTTTAAAAAAGGCTTCAAATCCCATCTTTCATTCAAGCCTTTAAATCCAATAACTTTCCTTCTGCATTAGGAGATTTTTCCTGTCACTTCATCTTGCTGGACTCTTGACACATTCCAGACCCATGAACCTAAAACACTCTGGGTCGGAACCGTGCATTTGCGCAAAATGCCTACTAACAGGTTTATCCAGTTTCTTGTTTACAATAGACCAAATATGCTCCTGTATGCATTATTTTAGTGCTCTAGCAGTTTGTCCTATATAATAAAGGTTACAACTGCACCAAAGTATGTACACCACAAAAGTTGTTGTGCAAGAAATAAAATCTCTAATCTCAATTTTAATCCTAGTCGGTAAAAAAATTTTATTGCCAACTTGCATATATCTGCAAATATTGCACCTAATACACGTGTGCATACCCTTCGGTCTAAAAATCAGCCACATTCTCGGCTCTCATTCTTTTCTGTAGAACTGACTCCTTACCAGTTTATCCTGCAAATTTGCAGTTTTCCTAACTAAAGGTCACTCTAGGGGTGTCAGAAACTATTCATTTTAAGGTCGCATCACTTTTAAGAATGTCCCAGCAGTTCCAGATCACATTTCGCACTTGACTTGCAATCCCATTAAACTCTAATGAGAGTGTGATTTTGTTGTCATTTTTCTTCTTCCTGTGTGTTGTTCCACCCTCTTTCAGTCCCTTCTGTGTTTTACTCTTAACCTTATTCAGGACTTCATTGAGAACCGACTCATGGTATCCTCTAGCTCTGAATCTATTTAAGAGCTCCTCTGCCTGGTGAAAAAAATCAATGTCTTCAATACAATTACACCTCAGCCTAATAAACTGGCTAAAGGGGATGAACTCCTTTAGTTTTCTGGGGTGCCAGCTAGTATTCCTAAGCAATGAATTAATTGATGTGATTTTCCTAAATCCCTTAGTGATTATGTTTCTTGTAGTGCTATTACCTAAAAAAGATATGTCTAGGAAATCAACCTGTTCATGGTGAATGTTAGATGTGAATTTTAAATTAAAGTTGTTAATATTAAGCCAGGCAATAAATTCTTGTGCTTCTTCGTGACTGCTCTTCCAGATGCATAGGCAATCATCAATATAACGTCCCCACTTGATTATCTTTTTTAAGTAAGGATTAACACTGGATTCTGCAAATATAGAAATACCCACATTCCCATGAACAAATTTGCATATAGTGCCACAATATACCTCCATCTGACACCAGGATGGTATTAGAGCAGCCAAGTTTTATTTGGAGAAGGACCAGCTAGAAACTAATGCCCCTGTGGACTTTCTGATTGAAGCCCTACTTTTTGTACTATATCATGTATACTTTGAATTTAATAATGATTTTTATGTACAGGAATGTAGTACTGCCATAGGGGCCTCTATGGCTCCTGCTAATGCAAATTTGCAGGATAAACTGGTAAGGAGTCAGTTCTACAGAAAAGAATGAGAAAAGAGAATGTGGCTGCCTTTAAGACCCAAGGGTGTGCACAAATGTATCAGGTGTATTTGCAGATATATGCAAGTCGGCAATAAAATTGCCTCACTGAATAAGATTAAAATTGAGATTAGAGATTTTTTTTCTTGCACAGCAATCATTGTGGTGTACATACTTTGGTGCGGTTGTAATTTTTATTATATAGAAAAAATGACTAGAGCACTAAAAGAATGCATACAGGAGCACATTTGCTCTATTGTAAACAAGAAACTGGATAAATCTTTTAGTATGCATTTTGCGCAATTGCACAATTCCAACCCAGAGTGCTTTAGGTTCATGGGTCTGGAATGTGTCCAGAGTCCAGCAAGAGGGGGTGACAGGCAAAATCTCCTAATGCTAAAGGAAAGTTATTGGATTTTTAAGGCTGAAACAGTGAAGCCTAAAGACTTGAATGAAAGATGGAATTTGAAGCCTTTTTTAAAATACAAAAAATGATTTTGCACCCAAAATTCCACCCCCCAGCCCCCATTCATTACACGCTGAATTTATTATTTTTTCCTGTTGCTCCTCTGTTTAATTATTTATTAGAATTTTGGTGACTGGGTAAGTCCACTGAGACAAGTACAGTCCCTTTTTCAGGGTCAACCTGGGGGTGAAACAACTCTTACAGAGACAACTTTATATATATATATATATATATATATATATATATATATATATATATATATATATATATATTTAGTAGAAAATGATAATGCTATTAGACCTGAATTCATTGATTACTAATGTGGTCATTTTGTTTTCTTTTATAGAATGTAATGGCCTCCCTGATATTTCCGATGCACTGTGTCCAGGAATCAATTCCACTGAAATCTGAACTAAGGGCCTGGATCCCCCCTTCCCCCATTAATTATATGTTGAATTTAATCTTTTTTCCTTTTGCTCCTCTGTTAGATAAATTATAATGTTATGAGAACTGAATTCATTGATTACTAATGTGGTTATTTTGTTTTCTTTTATAGAATTTAATGGCCTCCCTGATATTTCAGATGCATTGTGTCCAGGAATTAATTCCACTGAAACTTGAACTAAGGGCCTGGAATTTATTCTTTTATTTAAATTGTATCAGTTTGTATCCATGTCGCATAATGTGCTTGGTGTAATTGTTCTGCTTAAGCTTTATTTGCACCTTTTCTAAGCTAAAATTGTACTTTAAGCAAGCCACTGGAGCTATATAACTTAGGCAGTCAAATTGAGTTGGTTTAGTTACTTCATGGTGTATCACTCTTTAGGAGATCCCTGAAAAACAAGTAAAATTGACTACTGCCCAAATGTTTTACATACTGTATAGCTTATTGTCTGGTAGGCTCCCTCTTTCTTCTGTATTTTTTCTGTGCTTCCTGATGTAGTTATGAACATGAAAGTTTAAAGTTTCAAGATATGTCATTTATTACTACTTTTGTTTAAATCTTTTTGAATGGTGTGGTAATCAAACTATTAATTGTGATGTCATGCCTTTAATGTACAAATTGCACTGCTAATCCTTGTATGGTTCACACCCCCAGAAGACTTGTAGCCATGGCGCTAGGGACTCACACTGGTGTAATTAAAATACAACATTAGTTATTAAATTTGCTGTGTTGTGGTTCTTGGAGCACTTTTGCTTGGAAAACGTATGTGTATTCAGGGCTGGCTGCCCGCCTACTGCACCACCTCATCTCGAAGTGCAGGACTTGTGTTTTGGAGTCTTTTTAATGGAATATGGCTGACAAAATTTGCTGACAATATCAAATATGAAAGGGTGGTAGATACTGTAGGGGTTGCAAATGAAATGCAAGATGCATTAAAACAGATAGATTAGTGGGCCAAAACAAACTAGTTGGATTTAAGCATAAGCGAACTGCACAGCAATGCATCTAGGGAGAAACAACATGTCATATACTCTAGATACTCTGTGGTAGGAATGGAACTTAAAGGAACTAAGGATGAGGAATATCTAGGTATATTAATTTCAAATACTCTAGAAACTAAAAAGATACTGCCATGCTGTAGCAAAATGTGCCAATTAAATCCTGGGAAGCATATTAAGAAAAATTAAGAGCAGGGATAGGTACATAATATTACCTCTGTATACATCACTGGTCAGACCCAAATTGAAGTACTGTGTACAGTTCTGGTCTCCCAGGAGCAAGGTGGAAATCAAAACACTGGAGAGGGTACAACATAGAGCAACAAAGATGAGAGCAACATAGAAGCATCTGAGTCATGAAGATAGACTGAAAGGCTTGGGATTATACTCACTGGAATATAGAAGACTGAGGGTGCACCTTTGTCTGGTCTATAAGGCATGTATGAATAATGATGTATGGGATTGTCTAGATCTAAGGACCAGAGAAATAAAATATGACACCAGAATGCACATTTTGCAACTGACGGGAGAAACTTGAAATACCAGGAAAAGGACATCCTGGTTTAATCAGAGGGTGGGAAGCCTTTGGAACTCATTGCCAGTTGAGGTGGTGGGAAGCTGGAGCATGGAAATCTTTAAAAAGAGGCTAGACGAATACTGAGAATGGAAAACAACTGAGGGTTACTCCTTTTAACTTGTGAGCTGTCATGGACAATGCCTACGTAGGTCAAATGTACCTAGGAAACCTAATCACACTAGACTGTGAATATAGCACTTTACCAGGTCACAGATGCTTCTGGAATTCCATAAACTCTTACTATTGTAAACAAATACTCATGTGCTAACTGATCAAATGCCTTTTCTTGATCAACAGAAAGGACATAACCAGAGAGTTTGCCAATGTTACCTCTTTCAAACACCTCATATATCAAAACTAAGTTACCATGTTTTGAGCTTCAAGGCAAAGCATATCCCTAGTGATGCAAAATAAGATCCCCTGCTATGTGCACAAGGCATTCTGCTGAAATTGTTGACAATATTTTCTGGCCTAGGTTCAATAAACAAATGGGACACCAATTTGACAAGAGGGATCTATCGTCTTCTGTACAAGAAAACCATTAGAGCTTTTGTCATAGGGATTGATAATACCTCTGTGGTAAGGATTACATTATACAGTTCTAGCAGTGTTTGGCCTACGGAGCTGCAAAACATGTTATAAAACTCAATAGGCAACCCATCATTTCCAGGAGACTTATTCCCTTGTATAGATTTTATGGCAGATTCCAGTTTTGAAAGGACAATGGGTAAAGTCAATACCTGCCCAAAAGACATTGACAGCACAGGAAACTGAATGTTCCCCCTAAAAACTGTGTTTCACCTAGATCTGTCTGATGGAATAAAAGCGTTCTAGTCACATGTTGTTCCATGAGTGCTGCAATGCTTATTCCCCTGGAGATCCACCAGAGAAGTGACCGTCCTGTACTCCATCGTATTCTGGCATCCCTTACATACATCAAAGGACTGGCTGAACCCTGAGTCCCAAATTGTAATTATTTTTTTAAGGATTCTACCCTGTCATATTGATAGGCCAGCATTTTTTGCTTTATGGCCTTAATCTGAGCACTGCAAAGTCTCATTTTCCTACTGGATATATCTATTTGTCTGTCAGTTCCACATGAAGACTCAGATACTGCTTATATTTTGTACATGCACTTTTTATGTAAAGATGGAAAAGGATGTCTTAAGATCCATCTTCATGTCCTCCCACCAAGCCACCCAAGAGTTATAGGCATACTGTGCTGACATATCTCCTTTAAAAGATTGTCCATTTTCATTTGAACCACCTCACCTTGTAATACAGAGGTATTTAATCTCCAACTCTTCCTAAAAAACTCCTTTTTAGATAATGTGCTCTGTACCAATATATGATCTGCTGTTTGTATACCTATGCTATCTGAGGATGTTGCAGTAATGCATTTTGATACAAATATGAAGTCGATCCTGGAAGAGAGGGAGCCCCTGCAATATGTATGCCCCCACCTTGTGCACTGCATGGTAGGAATCCTTTTGGTCAGCATTGGTAACCACATCAACCAAGGCATTTGAGTCACAATACACTTTCTTGCTGGTATGTAGAACAGCAGCCTGTGGAATAGGGCAATTAAAGTGCCCACCGAGAATAACAACCTGGCAGTAAATAACTCTGGATGTATTTTCTGAAACAAATACACCATATTGACTTTTAATTGTGGGGCATACACGATGAATACCCTGTGACTTATCAACTCTTTTTAAATCCATCACCAATACTCTACTTGGTTGAACTTCAACTAAACATGAAAAGTGCCAAGAAATCCCAATCAAAAAGACTGTAACCCCATCACAAGGCTCCTCTTCTGGAGACTAATAAGATGAACCTAAGGTCCATTGAGACTGTGCTCTCAATATTTCAAAATGAGATTTTATTCTAGTATCCTGTAGCAAGATAATACCTCTAAGCTGCTGTTTTAACAATTTTAGGGCTGTCAAGCACTTTTTGTATGCTTTAATTCTATTAGCATTTAGTGAGACAATCTTAAGGGAGGACATAACACAGCAGACAAAGAAAAAAAACAGTCATTTCATAACAAGTAGCCTTTAAGATGCAGAGACTGGGATTGGGTCCAGTTCCTCCTTTTCTTGAAGAACAAAGCCTGACCCTGAGAATTCTCATGATCTGAGGAGGGATTCTGCTGGAAGAGTACCAAGAAGACCTCAGAATCCTTGTCCTCATCAGTCGCCCCACATTTTTCTCCTTCTACACAAGGTAGAGAACCTGTTTGCCACTGGGATAGGTGTGTTCTTACCCACCCTCAGTTTTCTGGCATGCCCCCTATTTTTCTTTGGACAGTAGTCAAAGGTGCTTCATCTATTTGACACAACACATCATGTTCTTCCTGAAAATTTGGTTTGGAATTAGACCTGACAGTATCTCCCACCACCACTGGAGGCTCATCAGGCATATTGCCTGGGACCTCTGACACTTCCGCCTCATCCTTCTGAGGGAAGACTGTTACCTGAAGAGAAGAAGCTGTCAGTGTCTGTTGCATCTGTCCCACATCTGATGCTTCCTCTCCCCCAATATAATGAGCAGGACTAGGACCAGATCTAAGTATCTCAGGTACCTCATCACCAAGATCCTCTAGCATGGTCAGTGGTCTGAAAACTAGAGGCATGGTCTGGGAAACTTCCTAGTGGTGTGGAATTCTGGACTCCCAGTCAGGTACTCCTGAACATAACCATCTTCTCGATTATGATTTGCCCAGGGCAATTTCTGAAAGCGTACCAGGTTGCTTTTTAAAAGGGCTATCACATCTTGAGCTATGGTGACAGTAGCCTAACCATAAATTACATTTCTGTTGGTCACAGGAGTTGAGTTTTAAATGTGCCAAGTCACATTTAAAACACACTCAGGGATAACCTTAATTGAAACTGATTCCCCTGTCTTTGCTTATAAAAAAACTATTGTAAGAAAAAAGAGCCACTCATAAGGAGGTCGGTGCTCCAGCGACTAATGTAATTCATGTAATGTGAAAAAAATCATGGTACTCAGCCACATAGGAACAAGACTTCTATCAGCAGTGTCCTTGCTTGGTGTACAGCAAACCCTCTGTCCTTCTTTGTCCTGCTTTCCTTTGCCTTGTCAGTTAGGGAAAATAAACTAGAGGCCAGAAAATGTAGAACAGCCATAGATACTTAACGTTTCACCGAATAAGCTTGAAAAAGCCTATCAGTGAAATGTTAGGTATCTACGGCTGTTCTCCCCATGAGCTGCTGCTGTAACCTACAATTTGCACAAATAAATGTCACATGAATGGTGTATATGAACTCTAAATTCAAACAGATGGACAGAGGATTTGCTGCACACCAGGCCAGCACATTTTTGACAGAAGTCTGGTTCCTATGTGAGTGAGTGCTGTGACTTTTTTCTCATTCTATAAAAATCTACTTGGGAGGTGCACAAGGCCCATTCCTCTATACTTTAAATTTACCGTAAAGCACTGCCCCAATCCAAACCTTTTCCTTATCCAAAACAGGTGAGAGTAAGTCCAAAATTTATCCAGGGACCTCAGAATCTTGAAACTCACATCATATATTTCCTCTTGGGAAATATACATAAAGGCATAAAGTTCCGAGGCCAAAAAGAATATAAACTCTTTGAACATCTTTCTCATTACATAGGTGCATGCTGGTGGGAACTCCTCATCTCCCACATGTCAGAATTGTACCACATTCCTCTCTGTGTGGGCTCCACATATGAGAAACATAAATCAAAGAACTGGGTTGCAGACCCTTCCTGGTCCTGGGGAGCCTTCATCAAATGGCTTTGGCCTGTTCCTTTTATCTT